>VZTH01012105.1:0-69595 GCA_013397815.1 Aleadryas rufinucha
GGAGCTGAAGACACGGTAACAGTCTCGTGACACTTATATGTAAGCAAAGGGCGATGAATATTCATTGGGGTTTTTTTAGTGAATATTGTAGCAGTCCTATAAACATTCATTTCTGAGCCTTACAAGATATGTTTGGGAGAAAGAAACCATACAGGCTGCTCTAAACAAATTGGTATTAGGAAAAGGACTAAAATGAAGACTATGGATTTTGGATACAAAGCATGCTAAATCAGGTAAGATCCAAGAGACCTCATACAAACTGACCTGCTACTGCAAGAAGTAGTCACACTGTAATCTGTCAAAAATGAGTGTTTGAGGCAGCTTAAAGAATCACTGGGAAGAGTATCAGTAAAAACAAATTTAACATAAAAGCAACAGCATGACAGAGTTTGTTGGCAAGGTTCACTCTACTACATACTATATGGTTAAAGCACACCAACAAAAAGCAACAAAAATCAAGTCAATCAAACCAAACTAAAACAAACAGAGACTGTCTCTGAATGAATACAGCCTAAAGGCTTAACGACACTGAAACTTAACATTACTTAAACTTAACTTATAACTTAAGTTGAACTTCACACTTTAGCAAAGGATTCATATAGGATTTACTATATCACAACAGTAACTTATTTGTAGGCCTATGTTACTTAGATACCTAATGTACTTAAACATCTAGGAGAGCAGCATTTCTCCCATATTTTATGTAGCATATACACTCAGACATAAAGACTCAGTACAAGGTACCTACCAAAAATTCCCCTAAAAGTAGTGAAGTACTCACTTCAGATGCCTTTGCATCAAAGCCAAAGGATTGAGCCTTGAGAAGCAGGGGTATTGGCCCAGCATTCGTCGTCGTTTGGCGATCCTCTGAGTATGGCAAGCTTGAGAGTGCACTGGCTCTGAGAGGCGTACTGCTCAGAGGGAGGTTGCTGCTTACAGCCTGCTGTGGTCCAGGAGAGCTCAAGGGGTCTTGTTTTGGACCTCTGTTTATAGGGCTGCAATAGAGTGGGCTTCAGTTATAGCAGTGTTTCATCCTTGCCACATCTTGGATTGGCAATGCTCTATGAAAGTGTGAGAACAACAATGGTATGACATTCAGGCAAAAACACAGTTTCAAAGGCTGTTCATAAAAATAAAAAAAGCAAGAGCTCATTAGGTAGCACGAGTTCTTGGGAGCAAAACAGTGTTTCTGCTCAAGAGGAGTTCATCAGATGCTGTTCATCAGGTGCTGTTCATCAGGGCCAAGGCCTAGCAAGCATTTCTCAAATCATAGTGTGGCCTGAAAAAGGCAGGGGAGTGGGAATGCACCACCACATAACTCCAGGAAACTCTCAGATTAATGCCTGTTGCACTGCTGTGGGAGCCCAGGTTTTCAAAACCCTGTGAGAGGCTGAGCTGCCTATGCTCACAGCCTACTCTGACACGGTGCAGTCATGTAATCAGAGTGCTGCAGAGGTGTGAGAAGTTTTGTCAGCCCCTCTTTCTCCCAAGAGCTGTTCTTAAGCTCAGGCACTGTTGGTTTGTCATGCCTGTGCTTAGCCATATACCTTGTTGGTCCTCATCCTGATCCATCAGCTTGGGTTCCTGGCTTTATTTTGGACCTGTCTTCTCTCTGTGGACTTGCCTGGAAATCAGTGATCTGTGGCTGACCCATGATAGCATCACTACTCTGTCCTTCCTGCTCCAGAGCCAGGGATCTGGCTGGATCTGAGAGTGACAAGGCTGTTCTTTCCTCTCTTCTCACTTTCCCCTGACTGTGAGACCAGTCTTGCTGCTATTGGACATGCAGTGTCTGATACCATGAGCTACAACTGAATTGACATTTCACTGTTCATTGTTATTGGCATCTGTGTAAGTAATATACCAACTGAGTTCTATTTCTCAGAGAAGAGAAATTTGGGTATAATGTTGGCAATAAAGGTCTTCAGATGTCTTTCCATCAATGAAACTTTTAGGAACACATAAGGAAAGCCTCTTATACACGTCACACTCTATATTTTTAGCTCCCCAGGGCAGCAATCATATGAAGATGGGCTATATACTGTTTTATTTTGCTTTTCTTCATCATCAGAACAAATATATCCACACTTTGAAATTGGCCTGGTGATATATGTGTCACATTTCATTGCTGGAATCTCATCTATCAGGCTGGTTTCAATTGGAACATTGCACTGACCTTACCTTTCTGGGACTGCATTTTGGTCACTATAATCAGAAATTGTACTTGGATAAAAGAAGGTGAGTAGTATATTTAATTGTATGTGTATGCAGATATGACTGCACTCTGGGTTCTTACTGAAAAAATGTTTGAGAGGATTTCATTTGGGCTTTGGTCCATGTAGGTATCAATAGTAACCAGGAGAACTTGCATGCTTTGGCTTTTGTTTGTTAGTGTCCCTTAACCATGTCCTGTACCAGTAAAATTCATGATCTTTGAGTTAATGGAAACTGAGCTGTATGCTTAGGCAGTTAAAAAGTGCTGTGCCCACCCTCTTGACATTCTAGATCCAGTTTGCTGTGAAACATTATGAATTATAAACATTTAGGATCTCAGAGGTCTGGACTATTATGTAAGCTGAGAATGCTTACTTAGTTGTCAATATCAAATTGACCCTTCCAGCCTTTAAGCTTGCTCATCATAGATTACTTCTAAGGTGGATTTTTTTTGCTATTTACTTTTCTTCTGGTATATTTATTTCTTTTGCTATTAATAAACTATACATTTAATGTACCTACCATGTTAAAGGTCAGATAGCATAGTGAGAAAAATGTGTTTAGGACAAATTTCCTTTAAAAAAATTACTCTAGAATCTTCTCAAGTTATTTTCCTTCTAGTAAATTTACTGTTATGAAACAGCCAGTAACAGGCAAATAGCTACGTTTCCACAGGATATTAATGCTTTAAAAGTAACTATCTTCTTCCTCTATGCTTTATTCTATAGACTAACACCTGCCCAGCTCCTAGAGCATATCACTATTGTACCAAGATCCCACTGATATTTATCTCTCTTTGCTGTGCATTTCAGATTTTTTTAAAATTTCATTTAAAAGGATTTAGGGTGGAAGAGATATCAGATGAAATTATAATCATTATGTAATTTTCTTTCTCTCACACGTCTGAAATCTTTGTTGGGCAGCTGCCCACGTGCAAACAAAGAAACATCTTCATTATGTTGGCAATAAACATTTTGCAATTTAAATAATAATTCCAAAAAGGCAGAGCTATATGAATGGAGTGAATTATTTCTTTACCATGATGCCTTATTTCCAATGATTCCGCAAAGACTTTTAATAGAGCAGCATGAGCAAGTAGTACTGAATATTAACCTTGACGAATAGTGTCTGCAGCTGGAAAACCAGCAACAGCTTTTAGTCTATTTTTTTTTCCTCAGAAGTGATATCTGAAGTTATATTGCAGAAATAACATCTGTCATATCTTTTCATGTTTGTTTAGATTGTATCAACTAGAACTCAAGGGGGAAAGAGTCATTGCATGGGCATTTTTCTGGATTAAAAAAAAATAAAATGAATAACTCTCTTCAGGCTGAATTGATTCTTTGTGCTGCTGATGTAGGTCTCTGATTGTCTCTGCAGCCACTGAGGAGTTTCTCAAAGACCCAGCTCTTCAGATCACTGAAGCTCAGCTCCACACACAAAAAAACCAAAAAACAAAAACAAAATAAGTACACTGTACTTTAGTCAGTATTGTGACTTTGTATGACCAGCTCAACACCTTCAAAACAGTAATGTAAGTGTAGAGTAAGGTGGCATTATCCTGATGTAGTAATATAAAGCTGAAATAACGCTCCATTAAGTGCGTATAAGTAGTGTCTGGAACTTCCAAAGGATTGGTAGCATTGTTGCAGCAAAAACTTTTCAAAGGTGAATTCAGAGTTTCATAAGTCTATAATCTAATAATTATTGCAAACTATTGCAAACAATTGGATTTTTTTAATATTGTGGTGCTCAGATAGAATTCCCTAAGAATGAACTGAGTACATCAAAATGGAGTATTCTATCAGTAGCAAAAGGATTATTCAATATCATCGGTACTTTGATGTGAAACTTTTGGGCAGATCTTTTGAAATTGGATTCCATAGTCTTTCTCACTGTAAAACACGCATTAACGTCAAACGTGATTTTGGTTTAGTGAGGGTTACTAAATATTAAACTCTTGAAAAGAAAATATAAACTGTGTATAATTTAATCTGCAATATTTTTTTTTTCTTTTTAAGATTCAGAAAACAGAAATGGCATTGGCGCTATCAGTGCTATGGGCTAGGTCCCATTTCTGTTACCTAGGCAATATGGGAAAGCAGAGGAAATAATTTTTATACTAAAATTCTTGTGTAGTATCAGCAACGTTGTAAGTTTAATTACCATCATACTAAGATTTATGCATATATTTAAGGAGCCATCAGATGAAGTAAGTATATTTCAGTTAAAAAAATTCAAGTCTTATACTGTGTTCATATGGTTATTTCTGCAGAGAATTTCATTTGCAAATACCTTAGGTATGTTTGAAACAATATGAAGAAAGACATACAAGCTATACTTTGAATAAGAGGATAAAAAAACCAAGTAAAATATACTCCTGTTAATTGGTTTTCTACCGAATCAAGTACGTTATGCTTTCCCACACAGGAAAAAAAGAGGTGGAAATCCAAAGGAAAGAGACAAATATTATTTGTAAATTCTGTATGACCAGGTCTCCAAAACACTTCATTAAAACTACATGAAGGTTGTTATAAATGCAATTGTCGAAGAGGCAGCTTATACTTAATGAAATAAGTTTAAATACAGATATTGGCAGTCAGTCAGTCACTGTTCGGCTGCTTTTCTGAGAACAGCTCTTGAAAAATCTCCTTAAATTCCCATGGCTTCTGACTACACTTATAAGATGCACTCATGCTTGCAGATATTTAGTGGTTTAAGCAGAACAGTGGGAGACAAGCCTGAATCTTATTCCTTATTTAATTTGAAGCAGAAGCTGACAGCAACATTTTACATATATCCTTGTGAGAAGCAAGCAATGAAGCCTAAAGTTCTTTTAGCTTCTAGTGACAGCTTTTCTGGTATGTCTTCACAATGCCCCTCATGCTGAGTTAACACACAGCTTGACAAAGGGTCTACAGCTTGAATGTGATGTTTTAAGTCTTGTTGGTGCAGTTTTCCATTTGTCAACTGAATAGTGGAGCATTTGCTGAAATTTATTATTCTACTGTGTGGAACTGCTACAGACTATTTCAAATGTTGATCTTTCCTTTGAGAGGCTAACAGAATGGTGGCAGTTTCCATTACTGTCCCGAAAGAAAACAGAAGTGGTACAGGCATGTAAATTAATTAAGATTTTCCTTCTGATTACTTGCAATTATAAGCTGCAAACTTTTCTGTACTGTAGCAACCTAGAGACATAAAAGAAACTGGAAACACAGAGAGAATGAAACTGCAGAATTACAGACACACAAAGAAAACACCCAAACCTGTATTTCTTTTTGTATGTGAGATTAACCACACTATTAGGCAAAATATAGGTCTCCTCAAATAAAAAATGTGGTAGAGTTCAGCCAAAACAATTATAAATAAAATATCTAATTATTAATATAATAATAGTAATGCTTTCACATTCTGTCCAATTATTTTACCTTTCTATTAGTTTTGGCAATTTTCCCCCTCTTTCTCTTAAAGAACAAACTTGAATCCAACATTTTTTATGCTATTCTGTTGTTCTGCATTCTTCATTGCCTGATCTTATAACAATAGGCAATGAAGAGAGTATTGTGAATCATTAGAAAAGTAGAGAAGCATCTTTAAAACCTTACAAGAGTATATAGGTTTAGAAATTTTGTCAGTGTATAACATATTCTTGAATAAACTGCTCAAAAATTCACTGTTTTTCTATAGTATTTCTGTTTCAATTATGTGCCCTGTACCAAAACCAACAATAAAATCAAAGCAAACAAAACATTTATTATCTTCAGCAATGCTATGGACTAATGGGCAGGAAAGCACCCTCCCCCCAGGGAGTAATACCAACTTGGCAAAAATGTCTGTGATTTACCAAAATTTAGGCACAGACCTAGTATTGACACCCAACGGAGACGGACAAAGACTCTCTAACTCGTCAAAGTTAGAAAGTGTATGTTTATTTAGGCACCGGGCAATGCGGGGATCATTCCCTAATACGCAGAGCCGAATCACGAAGCAATACAGAGTCTATTTATCTACAAAGGTTTTAAATATTCAAAATATTTAAATTTGGTAACAGAAACACCTCCCATTCCCCGCTTCATATGGAAATTAGCTAAAAAGCCCTTAAGCATGCGTAGTTAGCCTTTAAAATGAGTCTGGGGTCATCTCCCTTGGGGGTGTCCTCCTTCTGATGAAGCAGAACTCCTCTTCCTCGTTTTGACCTTTCTACACCTCTGGTTTTTGACAATACATATGGCTTGGGAGGACTACCAATTTCCCTCTTCATTACTTTTTAAATAAGTTTTGAAATAAAACAATTAATATCTGTCTACCTTTAACTTAGATGGGGGTTTGTTTCTCATTATACTTTGCAGCTGAACAAACAATTAACTCCTAGATCTTAAAAGCTTATTCCGGGTTCAGCTTTAATCATTAACTTCTTTAATTGAATCCAGCTGCATTTACTTTCTAAATCTATTTTAACTAATTTTAGCAAAAATGGTTTTAACTAAAATCTTAATGCTTACATATTTAAGAAAATTCTATGTTTCATCTGGAACACTTAAAGAGGGCTGACATCCACAGGTACCTCAAAAGCCTGGAGAAAGGGAGCAACCAGATCCCAATGTACTTCAACAAAGATGAATATGCAGTCTTACATCACAGACTGGAATCAGGCTGATTAGGCAGAAGTCCTGTGAAAAGGGTCCTGATGGAGAATAAGTTGCAAAAAGACAACTCATAAATTTATTAAGACTGGAAGACTCATTCAATCAGCTGAGTGCCTGTTCATATATCTTGTAGTCAAATACATTAACAGTCCCAGTACCTGTAACTTGTCTTTAACTAAAAAATATTTTGTACTTTGCACTAGCGAACCTTTGTAGTTAATACAACAGAGGCATTTCAGGGGAAAGGCACGGTGAATTGAAACACCAGGGAGATCTGGTAAATTCTACAGCATTGCAAAAAAAAATCCTGAAAGGAGTATTTAACCATTATTTTGCTTCCCCTTTGATTTTCAAATATTTTTACCATTTCCCCTTTTATATTTGCTTGAAAAGCAAAAAATTGTGTTGCTAGTAATAGAAATGAGAAAATCACTGGAAAAAGGAGTATTTTAAATATTTAGACTACGATGTAGCATTTGTGTTCCGTAATTCATTATATGTGCTATAATCATTCTGTGTTCTCGTATATTTTGTGATGACATCAATTCCGTAGGACAGCATGTATCTATTCCTCCCTATCTTCATAATTACTGTTCAGTTTTCTTCATATTTTATGTTGAAGTCTACATGATTTTTTAAAGGAAAATATGACTTCTCAAACTTTCTCTTGCTTTCCTACTAATGCCTGTAACCATATGGTAAATATATGCTGATTTTTGTACATACTTTTTGAACATTACATCATCTTTTATTGTCTTTCAAAAAAATTTATGTATAATATTCTTTGCAGAAACCAGTACTAATAATACTAATACAAATGATAATTTCTATGTTTGCTGGATAGTAATCTAAAGGATAAACAGGACTTATATCACTTAATAAAAAACATAATAAACTTAATAAAGAAACATATGGTGAATTGTAACACATAAGCAAGAGTACATCAATTCTATTATATCATTAATTTCACCGAAGGGTAAAATCACCTATGGGAGGAAAAGATGAAGGAAAAAGCAGAACATGAAATAGAGCAGAAAAGAAATTTAATTTCGGAGTTTCCTGACACTAGACAGTTTATGTGTAAAAATCTATGTTCCATAAACAATCTTTTGCACTGTAATGTCTTATTCTGTTTTATGGTTATGAAAAAGAGAGAAAAGAATGACAGAATGAGCACAGCCAAATTTGTCCTATATGGCTGTATTTCTTCTTTGACAGCATTACTTTTCTCCATTAATTCCAGCAACTTAAACTGTATTTGAACCCTTGAGGGTGGGCAAGTATGGGAATGGGTTGTTAAATTTAGGGGTTACATCACACGCTACGAAATATATACATTTTAAATTAACTAAGGATGTAAGAACAATTAATCAAACAAAATCTCCTGAGCTAGTTTGTGAAGTCTAAATCAAAGGGAGTGTTTGAACTGAATGATTTATACTGAAGGTATGGTTGTCCTTGTTTGACTTATTATTGGTGATTAGTGAGAGGAAGTCATTAATAGCTGGAAAAGGTGAAGGGTTTTTATGGTATGTGGTAGGAATATATCTTGCCTATTCTGTTTTCATCTCTCCACTTTGAATTACTTTTTATGGATGTGTTTTATTTTTAATTATAAAATTATTCTAAATTGCTAGAAAATACTGCACAAGTTGAAGGGAGAGTCTCACTCTCCTACTATGGTTACATATGCATGCTTTTATTCACAACAAGTTTAGGTCCTACTTTGATGAATTTCCACTGCATTAAAACATCCATTAAAATATTAATTAAATGCACATTGGAAAGTCTTGACTTGACTTTAGGCATAAGCAAGCACAATTCCTTATGGCTAACTCCTAGTCTTTATCTGTTATGATAAATTAAACCCATAGTAATAGGTCAGCAAAGAGCAACTTATAGCATAAGTTACCAGACAAAATTGTACTGCTCTTTTTCTAGAGTTCAGGAGAGATGTAGGTTACCAAGAAGAGTAGGTTCTAAGCAACTATCAAAGTTGTTAAAGAACCAGTTACAGAGGCAAAGGATCTGTAATCCAGGCTTAAATACTTACAGTGTGAGATATCAAGAAGACTATCTTGTTCCAGTATATAATTTAATTTAATGCATGTGATGTGTTTGTGGCACAGTATTCTGTTCATTGTTAATTGGATCCAGTTTGTATGTTCATCAACAAAAATATTATTTACATAATTTGCTTCAATTATTCATGATGTATCTCTCCTATTAAGTCATACTGTATTTTTGACCAGTGTTAATGAGAAAGGAACAGACAAGGCTAAAAGCTTTCCTGCTGTTATCATCAGCTGGCAGACATCTAACAGAAGTGAGCATTTCACAAGGGGCTGATTTAAAATAAATTAACTTTGGAAGACCATCCTCACAAAAAATACAGGGAAAAACCCCAAAACTCTAATACTGGGATTAGGATACTCTCTTTTGCTTCCTCCCTCATGTATCATTAGAGAATTTTGACTTTTCAGTAGCTACTGGGCCCAGCTGTGGCAGAGCAAATGACTGACAGAAGACATTGAATCTAGAGGAGAAAAAAATAGATGATTTGGCAGAAAAAAACAAATTTCTAATAAAACTCTACATGACAGGTCTTCAGAAGCTATCAATGTAGTCATAATTTTTGAAGAAGAAATATGACAATATTAGATGAAATGCAGGCATGATCTATGGAGGTTTGAGGTTTGTTCCCATACATATGATGTCTTCATGGACATGGGCCTTAACTGATTGCATAGATTAAAAAAGTAATTGGGATCTGCCATCAGGGAATGTTTACTGAGTTAACAAAGCTATTATTAAAGCCTAATTAAACTATTTTCCTCTATATTCTCTTGCTTTCCATATATCCAGAAAGTTGCATACTATATAGTAATATTGGAAATTAAGTTATATTTTTATAGTGACTTTATATTATTACAGTCTGTTTAAAATTACCAGAACAATACCCAGATTTTTTTCAGTGAGAAAATATGTATATTCATGTGTTCTTATAGATATATATGTATGCATATTTACCTGCCTATTAGAGTTCAGGCATGACTGTTTTCTATCCTGATCATATTGTACAACACTGTTCTTACAAGCTATTCACAGTGTTTACAGCTTTTAGAGAAAGAGTAACAGCTATTTAATATATATTACATATATTCTTATATATTTGATTGTTTCTTATTCCTAATAGAAATTCAGGCATACAACTTATGATTTTGTGAAGAAAACAAATACTGAACTATGAATTTCACATAAAGTGTAGCTTGTTTGCTCGTTGCTTTGATTGCCTCTGATATATAACTTTAATAATTTGTTTTTCAACAAAGAGAGGATAAAAATTATCTTTCACAAAGCTTGTGTTAATATGCTTTTCCCTATGAATAACAACTTAGAGAGCACAGGACAGTAAGAATCATTCAATTTATTTTTCTTTATCTTCCCAGGCCCTCTCATCTGTCATCTGTTAACCTTCCAAGAATTGTACTTGTTTGTATTGTTCAGGCATGCATTTAAACCTTCCTTGTGAATACTTAGTTTCTTCTTTGAGAAATAAGTGAGATTTTAGACTTATAGTTTGAATTAATTTCCCCTTTAGGACATATCTTAATTTGACTATTGGGTCATCATTGCACTCAACACTTTTAAGTCTGCCAGCTAGCTGATACTATGATTTATTGTTGCCTGCTGTCATTTCTTATTCACTCCCATTAATTGTCTTGTTTCATTTAGCTATTATTATTATTGTTGTTGTTATTATAATCATTGTTATTATTATTCTTTTTTTGAATGTGTTTGAACTTCAAAAGTTTCTGCTCATGTTAGGCAGAATGCTACTCCTTAGTGCTGAATTTTTCTTTACTGATATGTAGGTTTAGTACCACAGCATGGTTTGTTCTTTCATTACCTAATTTGATTGTGCCCTGTGATTTGACATGTGCTGCCAATAATATAAGTCCAAGTCTGGGTTCCAAGTGCTGACCATGGGTACCAGTAGACCAGCTGGATGGATGACTTTGTTGATTCTACATAACTGAGATTATGAGATATTTCATATTCTTCTCCCTCTAGGTGGGAATCAACAATTGATTTGGAAGGTGAAGGAAATATCTAGAAATAAAATTTTACTCGACAGCTCTTCAAAAGCTATCAAGGAATTGTACACCACAGGATGAAGGAATATTCTCTGAAGCAGAAACATGACAACGAGATGAAACACAGCTATGCTACATGGAGTTTCCATATGAGTTTGTCTTCACTGCCAAAAAAATTTAGTTACAGAATGACACTAGGGTCCAAACAGACAAAGGGAGACTCTCTGGCTGTGCAAATGCATGATGTGATATGGAATCCAAGACACTTAAAAATGGAGGTGTTACTACCCCCAAAGTTCTTCAATATATTGCAGACATTTCATTTTAAATTTGTTTAAAATGTAAGCTAAACCTCTTATCTTTTCATAAGTAATTCTATAGCAGTTAAGTACTGTGTTGCAGCCTCAAGAGGATATAATATTAACAGCAAATATACTTTATCCTATAGATTTTGAGACCATATGCAGATACTAGTTTAAAGTATGACATACATATGCTTGTAGAGTTCATTACCTTCCTCTCTCACTTTCTCTGTTCCTCCATACTTGAAAGTCATTCCTGATCAAAGTATTTATATACAGTCTCCAACTCTACAAAACCTCTGCATATACCAACCTTCCTTGCTGGACAGCAATTCCTGTGACCAGTTGTTAGAATCCAATTACTAAGAGATGCCTCTGCCTGAATTAAGGTGCAAGCGAGACCATATGCCAAAGTCAATAACACTGATTTTATTTAACAGTAAATGTGAAGTAGAGACAGGGAGAGAGATGGGAGGGGTGTGGGGGGAGAGAAAGAGAAAGAGAGTGAGAGAGAGAGATTAAGTGAAGATATCACCACCACATGGAATTCTGTGATGGGACACTGGTCCTTCTTCACCCTGGTCTGCTCGGTGGTGAGGGTCCTAAAGTATTCTTTTGGAGGTACCACTTTTATACAGTCCAAGTCCCAGGTATGCAGAGGTGTACATGCTGTTCCCAGAACTTGGGATGACATGTGTGTAAGCAGCTGCTTCCTTTCTCACAGTTTAGGTGAGACACAAATTCCCACAGCCATGATGGGAATTTTTGTCCAGGTAAGTTATCCAGCTCTGCCTCACCAAGCCTGGCATCTTCCCATTGTTGCTGTCTGTGTTTTTCCCTCAGTCTGCGTAGCGGAATTTTGTCCGGTGTGCTAATTGCAAACCCTCAGTTCCATTTAGGTCTGGTATTAACACCTTCCTCTCTGCCATCTGTGCTTAAATTCCTGCTGTGGTGGCTCATCTTGTGGGAACTTCCTTCTCTGACAACATTTGAGACAGTTAATTGTGCTTCTCTAAGTCCTCACACCAGTGTGGTAGTTTTTAGCTAGCCATGGTAACTTTTCTCCTTTTTCATGAAGGGGGTGGTAGAGACCAAGCATGGGGAAATGCATGTCTTATAACTGGTTTTGCATAATACTTCACAAAACTTCAAAATTTCTTTTCAGCTCTAAGGACATGATCCAGAATTCAGTAAAAACAGTCCCAGATTAGACATTCTAGTTATTCTGGTGTCTGTGGACTTGACAAGCTTTGATTTCTTTCTCTACTAATGAGAAGAAATCTTATCTTGTGTGTTGTTCTGGTGAATTAATTTGAACTTTCAGATTTAAAAATGGTATGCAGACTCCACTGAAATAATGAAAATTATGTTAGACACAATACAGTTAACAATTGGCAAAGTAACTCCACATGCCTCAAAATGTTCCCTTTTTTTTTGTTTGATTAATGAAGTTTACAGCCACACATTTTGAAGTAAAACCTGTATCAGTGTATTTAATATCAGCTGTACTACACTACACATAGTTCAGATATAACATATAGTATGCATGTTCATACACAGCAGTGATGAAAGTAATGCTTTGATAAAATAAGATGTATTACACACAGATGACATGATTTTTGACCTCTTGCACATTAATTAAAATTGCAAATATTTTTTTAAATTTGAATAGCTATAAATCCACATTTCATTCTTTTGCTTAAGTCTTATACTAAAACTGTGTGTATTTCTGATTTTTGCTTATGCCTACATGCCTAAAACATATTGAGCAATTCTACAGCTTCTGCAGCCTTCTCTTGTTGAAGGAGAGAATCTGAAGTTTTCCATGAGTCTAGTGATATATTTCAAAATTGCAGTTTATTTGTAACATAAATATATGAGTGAGCTTTCTCACTTCAGAATCAGTTTATTCCTGCAGGATTCCTGAGAGACTGTTCAGTCTCAGAAGTAAGAATTTAATAGAACTGTACCTCGCTGACAGAACCAAATAGAAGATGGCAGTAAGATAAACAGCATTTTAATTTTTAGCAGGCTGAAATTGAAACTGTCAATTTGTTGCATTTCGAAATTTGTGATCACAACAATCACACCTGGAAACAGGATTTTATAAAAAGCTCTACAGAATTCAGCTTAAAAAAAGCTATCACATTATATTTTTCTAGTGAATTTAATTACAAGAATGAAATGGCTGTGCATTGATTTTTAATATTACAAGCCTTGAATAGCTCAAAAAGTATTTTGTGAAGTTGTTGCTTATTTTTTAGTATTAATTTCTTGCAGAGATGATCACATGTTTTGCCACTAGAAAAATCTCTCTTTTGATGGCTCAGATAAATACAGGTATTAAATAGTATAACAGAATAATTTGCAAAGGTATGCCATTATTTCTCCTGTCATTTTTAATGGAAACCAGGAAACAATGAGGATTTTGGAGTGGAAATCCATAAAAGAATTAATGTGCTGGAGCATGTCCAGAAAAGGACAATGGAGCTGGTGAAGGGTCTAGAGCACAAATCTGATGAATAGCAGCTGAGGGAGCTGGAGTTATTTATTCTGGAGAAAAGGAGGCTCAGGGGAGACCTCATCTCTCTCTGCAACTACCTGAAAGGAGATTGCAGCTAGGTGGAGGTCTGTCCTTTCTCCCAAGTAACTTTCCCAGAAGGCTGAACAGCACAGGGTTGTTTTAAGTTTGTTTAAAATAGATGGAGAGGGGAAAAATGTCTCAGTTTTTTGTAATTTCTGTGTTCAGTTTTAAGAATCAGGATTTTTGTCCTATCACTCTTTCAAAAATTACTGCACATGTACAAGTACACAAAGTTATACCTCTTCCCTTGCCACAAAGAGTAAATAATGTAAATTTTCCATGTGAGCATTTCTTTAAAGCAAGAAACTATCGGAATGCTAATAAATCTGACACTTTTGCAGGTGGCTTTTAGATCACATCATTTTAATTCAGAATGAAGTTTCTGACTCACTAGTAAACAGAGAAGAGATTAAAAGCAATTTTAAAGGGATTATAAAATGCTGAAAAAAATATTTTTCAAATCCTAAATTCAAGCTATTATTGGAATTAATTTATTTTCCCTCAAATATACAGAAGTAATCTACATTTATTTCTTTTCTTGAAAGCTTTCATTAAAATTCTTAGTAATGCTTCATTAGCTCTATAGTATTAAAGAAATTATGCAGGATTTTCTTTGGTTTTAAGCTGAAAGGAAAAGATTTAATGAAAAAGAAGCTGCAGAACATGGCCAAATAACTAACAACTTTAATTCAAAGGAACATACATATATATGCACACATAGATATTTCATGTTATCCTAATACACCTCATTTGTGTTTCCATATCATATTAATTACCAAGCAAGTTTTGATCATTTACGAGTGCTGAAGTTAGTGCATTTAGTTAAGGCTAAGAACTCATTTCCATATCAGAATGTGACTTTTCAGCTGCATCTTTTTTTTTTCGTTTTGCATTTTTTTTAGTGTAACTGAAGTTTTTAATGTAGCTTCTGAAAGTTAGTATGTCTGGTCTCCATTATAGAATGGAGAGTGATTAATTAGCAACAGGCAAGGGAAAATAAATTAGAAATTAATTATTTAAATGACTATCTGAATTTTGTTAAACTCCATTCCACCATTCTGGTGGAATAGTATAAACTGGTTCTTAACAGCTGAGGTTGGGGGTAAAATGGGTTTCATAAACTGCATGAAGATCTGCTGAGGGAGGTTTTTTCCCACAAAACTCAGTAGATCAAATGTTGTGTCAAAACAGGTAACACAGAGGCTGGAAAGCACGTTTCTAAAAACAATGGTAAAGTTTCTGCCCAGGATTAGCTGAAGGGAATGGTTGGAGATGTTTTGTATTATGCTATTGATATTTATAATATCAATTATGTATTAACAAACATAATGAACTTTTGTATCATGTTTTGAAGAGGTAAAACTCAACACCAGGTATTATGATTGCCATTTCTAAAGAAATGGTCTTTGGTGAAATTTTTTTTATATCAATGTTTTTATTACTAAGATGATAACTCACCTAACTAGAATTTAGACAAGACCACTGCATTCTGATCTCTGCTAGAACTGAAATGTAGGCAACCTTTCAAAAGCAACCAAAGTGAAACATCCCCATAGCACCTTTAGAAGAAGCCCACATCCTTGTCTATCCTACAATGTCTTTAATTGTTATGCATGTGCTACATTCACAACTTTAAAGGTAGCATTAGTGGGATGAATTAGACTCACAGGCTAGTCTAAAAGTGTTGTCTAGTCAATAATAATGCAAGCTAACAGTAAATAATGCAAATCGTACAGTATATAATCACACTCTAATGTAATTTGAAAACTCTTGCTAGTTTTCTTTCTACGAACTAGATTTTTTTGTGGAAAAAATAAAATGAGAAAGTTACACATGTAACACAAGTTACATTTTATTTCTTGATCATAATTGATCAAGAAATTTAAAAAACCCTCTAATTCTCTAAGGTCTGGTTCTAATACACTTATTCATGTTGAACAGATCCTTAAATTGTAAATAAACTCAGTAAGAGACTTAGGTCCCCATTTAATTTTAAAATCAATATCTATGTACATTTTAAAAGCAATTAGGGAGCAGCAGCTCATGACTGATTGGCAGAAGGTAAAGGAAAATATAGTAGAAAGTAATTCTTTAAATGAGTATCTGAATTTCGTTAAACTGCAATATTCACTCATCATAAGAATTTCTTCCTGATGCAGAGGAAAAGAAAGACATTAAACTGCTGTTCCTTTGCTGTCTTAGAGAAGTAGAAATCCAGGGAAACTGGGTAATTAAGGTAAACAATAAAAAAAGGGTAAGAAGGAAAGAGAAAAAGAGAAAGAGAAGATAAGAAGAAGATAAGAAGGAAAAAGAACTCAGTTTTAAGTAATGTTGTTAATTTAGTACCTGTACAAATGAAAAAATAATTACTAATGTATTTGTATAACCTATGAACTACCAATTTGCATACCGGATTAAGACTAACAAATCATGAGTTTATGAGCTATAGCCCTATGTACAGACCTGATTTACATCTCCAGATTAAGCTGGCCTCTTTGGTGAAATTAATTTTCTTTGCAGAAAGCCTGAACACTTGACCTGAACGTGAATAGGCTATGTAGGCATTTAGGTATATCAACTTCTCTAATTCTCTACTTATTTGCAACTTCAGTTTATAACTGAAATAGGGGTGTGTTACAGCCACTATGTTCCTGAACTCCTTCCATGTTACTCTTAACTTCTTCTCTGTGCAAGATTATCAGCATTATCTTTCTTGTACCTAACTAGAGTACTTACACATCTCAAAACTACTACACCACTTTTATCACGTAGCATATATGTAACCCCCAACATACATAGGAGTTATTTTTTAAAATTTTTTCTCCACTTGTAAATCAGGTCTGACAGGTGTCTAAAATTAACCACACATCAGTAATATAGGCAGATAAGACAGGATCCAAAGGATCTAAAAATAAAATAAATTAGCTTGCCTTTTTTCCTGTCTTTATAGTTCAAGGATTTCAGCTTTTATTACTACTTTCTCAGTTCAACTACTCTATCTTTGAAGTAACACTAGCCCTACTATTACCTTCCTATGCCTTCACTCTTTATCACAAACTATCCTCCTCTTACCTTCTATTATTTGCCTTCAAAACCATGAAAGTTTGGCTGTCAGGGCTCTAAGTTCAGCACTGTCTTTGTCACCTCTTTCGTCCCTTCCCAGGAGTTTGTGCTGGGTTTAAGGTCATCTTGATGAGACTTACCAATGCAACCTGGGATCAGACTGTGGTGGATACAGCTGTGTGAGAACACTGTGATAAAAGTCATCTAGAGTCTCCTTACCTCCCTTGGGAGGTGTATTTAACTCAGACTGTCACCCTTATTCTTTCTCTGAGCTGTGGTCTGTGTATCCCTATGCCTGTCCATGTACCTTGATGATTTTGTAATTTTGGCTTGCTGATGTGACTCACAGCTTGATCTTAGACCTGCCTTGCCACTGTGGACTTGTCTGACTATTACTGGACTGTGTCTGATACAATTTCCTGTCTCCAGACATGTTATCTTTGCTCAGATGCTGTGGGACTGCATCCTTTGGTGGTGAGGACATTGCTCCTGCCTGACTCATTGAGACCCTTGGCTCCCAGTTGGCCTTCCTTTGACAGAAGTCTGTCCTTGCTGCACCCTGATACTACCATGCCTGTATTTCTGCTGCATGATGCCTTAATTCTCCATTCTGCTGTTACAAATTTCAACAGCACTTTGTTTCTTCACTTCTGCTACCATTTTGTCATTATTTTGTTGCCATCTTTTTCTCCTTATCTAGCACTTTCCCCCCAGGCTAATGCAGCCCTGATTTTCATTGCGCAGTTTGAGATTTACCTGTGACAAGAATGACATAGACATGTTTCACTTCTTTTAGCTGTAGAGCAGGACTTGCACAACTGATTCCAAATATGAACATTTGTTTAAAGACAGAAAATAAAATGTGTTGGTGCACAATTTTATTAATTTAACAACTTAATGTGAGGTTTTAGTAATCTACATGAAACTGAGTGTGGAGAGATTCTTGATGATATTAATAGAACAATATGTGATATCTGCTAAGAAGCAAGCTATAGTAATCAGGATTTACACTACCAGGAATAGATCTGCAAAGTAATAGCTAGCAGAAAATGCTTACAGAAATGTTTACATAAAGCTTGGGTAGCTTTATGGAAGATTACTTTCCTATGCAATTAATTTCCAAAAATGCTTCTAGTGTAAAGAAAAATAAAGAACTAGAAATCAGCTGCAATGGATAGTTGCAAGGGGATTTTCTTCTTTTGTTCTTTCTAAAGATATTCGTTACAAAATTTTGAAGAATCAAACATTTTTACAGGAAGTAGGAGAATGAAAGGAAGAACTTTGTAAAAGAGAACAGATATTTCTATAGCTCGTAAGAATTTTACGGTAGTGTATAACTAGATACTGACAAGTATCCTAAGAAGATACTTAGTTACATATTAGCTGGAATACTTAGTGTTTTCTGCATACATCCAAAAATAAAGCACTGCAGCCATGAATGCAGATACCCCAAAGTCAATACCTTAATTAAATATCTAAACTGCATGGGAGAAATTGTCTGCCTCAGAACTGTTTACAGTGCTGGGAGCCAGCGCAGGTAAAGGTGTGCATCTCATCTCTTTAATATCAATCTAGTGTAACATGATTTTTGGAGACATTGTGATGCAAACTGAAGAAAACCCTCTAAGTGGGTACGCAAGGTCTGTTTAGTATAACTATGCTAAATTATTTTTAAACTTTTTTTAAATGAAGATAAATTTTAAGCAATGAATTAGTAGATAGAAGACTTATCTGTAATGGAGAAGATCTGGTGATAATTCTACCTTCTGGTGTTACTGAAAAACCACAGTTCAGTCTCATTTTACTGAAGTTTTTTCATCTTGGAAGTTATGTATTATGGAAAGGATATAGATTTTGACGGAACTTGTTCTACTTTGAACAAAAGGCTGAAAACTAATTTGGCCTGAGAAGGAGAACAAGGCTGAACATGACAGTGTCTAGTAGCTACAGTAATCCTCTAAAACTTGGGGACAAGACTGTACAATATTTGTTCCACAGCCTGATTACAAATTTTGTGTGAATAAGGCTTTATGAAAAATACATGTCCAGTTTCTGGCATGGGGAGAGAATCCATTATACAATCCTGTCCTTCCTCTAGCTACTTGGATACAGAGTGACAGAGTCAATCCATCCAGCTTTAGTCATGAACTTCTGCTGAATTGTCGAGTCTATAAAATGTATGGACCCAGAGATTTTACAGGCTGAAAAAGTCAGCAAATATTTTTTAGAATTCCAGCAAAACTGCCTGATCATGATCAGGCATTCACATCTGTAAAGCAACATACCATTTTCTCAGCTGTGTCAACATGATACTAAAGCCACACTGGAAATCAACTCAAGGATCTGATCATATTTCTATATATAAATGTGCGACAGACTGTGCAGAAACAAGTGACATCCTTTCAGAAGGTAGGTGAATGGGACTCTATGAGGTTGTTTTGCTGTTGCAGCCCCATATGTCATTATATCATAGCTTGAGATGCTGCAGGTACAAACAAGTAAAATTTCAGACTCCTGGGGAATTTTAATGATGAATGATAAGAGTACTGCAGATATTAGGTCATTTCACATTTCAAAAAGGGCAGTTTTGAAGACTGAATCTTGATTTTAGAATTTGTCTTTTAATATAGCTCATCGGAAATTCAATTTAGTTCAAAAAACCCTGAATAACCCAGATACTTGATATACCAAGCTTAGCTTGTTTCAGGGGTTTCCTTCAATGTGAAGTACGACTTCCAAAGTTAGAGAATTGGCAAAATTTGTCCTGGTTTCAACTAGGATAGAGTTAATTTCCTCTCAGTGGCTGTTACAGTGCTGTGCTTTGGATTTGGAATGAGAATGGTGTTGATAACATACTGGTGTATTGGGTTTTTGCTAAGTTGTGTTTATCCTGTTTTTTATTTTGCTTCATGCTCTGCCAGTGAGGAGGTACACAAAGGAAACCGGGAGGGACTACATCTGGGACAGGTGACCCAAACTGGCCAAAGGGATATTCCACACCACAGAAAGTCATGCCTAATACATAAACTGGGGGGACTTATCTGGAAGCATAGCCGATCTGGGTTTGGGAAAGGGCATCTGGAGTGGGTCAGCGGTCGGTGAGCAACTACATTGTGCATCACTTGTTTTACCCTTTTTATTATCATTATTTTTACCATTTACCATTATTACTATATTTTACTTTATTTTCAATTATTAAACTCTTCTTAACTCTTATACAAGTTTTACTTTGATTTTCCTCCCCTTTCCCTTGGGGTTGGGAGGAAAGAAAGCAGAGGTTGAGCAAGCAGCTGCATGGTGCTTAATTTTCAGCTGGGCTTAAAACCATGACAGGATTATAGTTAGAATCCTTTGCTAGACTCTGTAACAACAAATCTCATTAACAGGTCTTGGAGTTTGTTAATTTCTATAGGTTCCAAAAATGGAAAATTAATTATTTTTTTTATATAAACTCCCCATTTTTATTCTCTTCTTTTCCTCATTCATCTTATAAATATTTTTTCAGAAAGTTTTCCACCATGCCATGAAAAGTTACTCAGAGACACTCGTCTTTCTGCTTTCTAATGGAATCCATTGCCATTGAAGTTATAAGTTGAATGAAACAGTTATGATTGCTCGTACCTGGTCATAATTTTTAAAATATAGCTAGCTATTTAACAGATAGAAGATGCAGACAGCACGTTGCTCTTCATTCAAAATGGAAGAAAAAGTATGCAAAAATTAATCTTAAGCAAGTTCAGTATATTACTGATCTGATTATACTATTTGTATTAGTATCTGAGAGGTTCTGATTATACTATGAACTTCTCTTAGATGGTGTATCTATTACTTTGTTCAGTTTAGTGTTGTAAATAAAAACATTTTCTTTCAAGTGTGAAATTGCTTGAATTCCGATTCAATGATTTCCCACAGAAAACAAAAATAGGAGATGTGATCTGTTAAGACATTTATGACATTACATGTTCACTGTCAGCTTTTTTGTCCAGCTCAACAAATCCTGGTTAAATTCCTTGCATGTATTAAACCAATTCGAAAGATCAATGTGACTGACAAAAGTATAATTTTCTATTTCATAACTGGCTGATATTAGCAAATATGAAAAATATGAAAATATGTTAGGTCAATTTCCATTACTAATACATTGAATACCATGGCAGAATGCTTCAGAACATCTAATTTCTATTCACTTAGATGATGGTTAATGTGTTGACACTGATTATTTTTGATGCTTTTCCTATTTGATTTTTGTTGAATTCGCTCAACAGAAAAAAGCGTTAAGCAGAAGACATGTAATTAAATATGATCAACTCCCAGTCATCTCTGAAATTATGCAGGATCTGCTGCTTCAGCTGGGTCCCGATAAATCTATGGGGCCTGATGGGATTCATCCAAGAAGCCTCAAAGAGCTGGCTGAAGTCACAGCAAAACACCTCTTGATGATTTTTTGAGCGATCTTGGGAATCTGAAGAGGTCCGAGCTGACTGGAAGCTGGTGAACATTGTCTTGCTTTTCAAGAAGGGCAAGAAGAAGGACCCCAGAAACTACAGCTGTGTTGCTCTCACTTCAGTGCCTGGTAAAGTTATGGAGTAGGTTATTCTGGGAGGTATTGAAAAACACCTGAAAGACAATGCAGTCACTGGTCACAGCCAGCACAGCTTCATGAGAGGAAAGTCCTGTTTGTCAAACCTGGTTTCTTTTTATGACAAGGGACCCCAAGTAGTTGATCAAGGGAAGTCACTTGATGTAATCGTTTTGGATTTCAGCAAAGCTTTCAATATTGTCTCTCTTGGTATCCTTCTGGACAAAATGTCCAGCACTCAGCTGGATAAGCACATCATGTGATGGGTGAGCAACTGGCTCACAGGTCAGGTGCAAAAGGTTATAGTGACTGGGGTGACATCAGACTGGTGACCTAGTCATCCATCTGGTCACTAGTGGGGTTCCACAGGGCTCCATCTTCAGCCCAGTTCTCTCCCATATCTTCATTAATGACTTACATACAGGACTGGAAGGGATACTGAGCAAGTTCACAGATGATACAAAACTGGGAGGAGCTGCTGACTCCCTTGAAGGCACAGGGGCCCTGCAGAGAGAGGGTAAAAAATTAGAGGATTGGGCAATCACCAACCATATGAAGTTCAACAAGGGGACATGCCGGATTCTGAACTTGGATCACAACAACCCCTTGCAGAGCTACAGACTGAAGGAAGAGTGGCAGGACATCTTCCCAGCAGAAAAGGACCTGGTGGTGCTGGTCTACAGCAGCTGAACATGAGTCAGTGTGTGGCTCAAGAAGGCCAATGGCACCCTGGCCTGTATCACAAATAGTATGGCAGGGAACTTATTACTTGGTTTTAAATTTGCTTCCTACTCATTTCACTGGATGACCTGTAGATTTTATAGACAACTGTAATATTTCCCCTCACTTACATCTTTGCCAAGCTGGGCTGAATAACTCTAGATCCACACCATTTTTGACATTTCTGATATTCTTAGATCCCATATTTAATTTGTCTTTCCCTTTTGCAGGGCGAGAATTGAAGTACACAAAATATTGCATGAGTGAGCGCATTAAGGGTTGATGCACTATTTTGATTGTGTTTTCTGTTGACCAGATCAAGAGAGTATTTTGATCTCAATGCCCTTTTACAACAGCTGTGTTTTAAGGCAATCAGCAGGGGAATCTGATACAACAGGTATCCTGTGGCAGCACAAATAATTGAATTGACATTTGCCAATTTATTTCATGTATGCCATAAATTAGGTGGATAAAGTCCACAGTCACTTTCTTTCAGTTATGTGTGGGTATATTAGATAGCTGGAACTCTTTTGCCAGTAACTATTATGAATAACAGCAGTCTCAGTGACAAGTGACTAGCACAGCTATTGAACTTCCAGGAGAAAATGATTCAACTTCTCTTGAACTTTTGTCTTCATTTTTGTGGTCGATAGGTCTTTATAATGAATATTTCTGTATACTTTGTACTTTCATTCTTTATTTTTAGTTCTACTATACAGTACATATATCACACAATGTTCTGCTTACAGTTAATATTTTTATAATATTATGTATATGTCTATGCATATAATATATACTGTCATAACATTATGTTATATGTATACATACAGATTTTTATATATGTATATCCATACATTTATACACTTTAAATAATAAAACAGAATGCATATCTGTCAGTTTTTCAGAGCTACAGAGGCTTTGTTTAATCAAGGGGTCTGTACTAAGCACCAGTTACTATGGAAACCTGGAAAGACTGGAACTCAAATAAATGTGTTGCCTAACAGTATGATTCTGAGACTGATATTCATGGTGACAAACTCGATGTGTAGTGATCAAGACAACCATCTAAATTAAAGAAAAAGTGATCAGGAAAAAATAATCTTCTTTTCCTCCTTTCTCTCCATCCCCATCTCCCTCCAAAAATCAGAATGACTAAAGAAATTAATGAAAAGCAGTCTAATAGGGAGGAAAAATATTGTACTCTCAGTAAAGAAAAGTGAATTGCTAACAATATCCCATAAGGTATTTGGCAATAAGTAGCTGTGAGAAACAAAATATTCAGTGTGCAAAATGTGGATGGAGCTATTGGAGAAGACTTGCTGTGACAGTATAGTATGAAGGCAGAAAAACTTTGATGTGCCTATATGTGCACTAGCAGAGATACTATAATAGCTTGTCTTTTAGTGCCAGATGTTCACTAATGGCACTTGACTCTGTGGCTCTATTTCAGTTGACATTGAGTATGCAGCTGCTTGATGTCTTCAGTGATTAGCTAAGGCTGAGGTTTGAAGGGGGCTATCTGCCTGAAACACCATCCAGATAGAAAGAAATAGTGATGGCATGTTGCAGTGAATGCACAAGGCAATTTGAAGAAGTGACACAGGCTCAGTTGACTGAAAGAGCACAATGATTTATTACCTGTGTGTGTTATGTAGGACTCTTTTATGCCTTTCACTACTTTGTGTATCTGAACACTCTGTTGCAGTATGTGAAAAGGTGTGCTTTTGAAACAAAACAAAGTAAAACAAAAGTTTAACAATCTTTTGTTCCTTTATCTAGTGCAATTCTGAAGTTCTGAGCTTTCTAAATATTTTGTTTTTTATAGAATCATAGGATTGAATCATTAAGGTTGGAAAAGGCCTCTGAGATCATCAAGTCCAAACTTTGATGAAACACCACCTGTTATGAATGGATGATATAGGCTTAAATCGTCTTTTGCCTTTTGCCCAGGCCTCTGGCAGCAGGCAGTCACGTAATTGAGGTGTCCAGCACCCGAAACCCCATTCCCATTCACAAGTTCTTTAATAATGGCTGATTTGGTCTATTATAAAATGAATTATTTGTTTATAGACACAAAAATAACAGACATAAAACTTAAGACAAACTATTACTACACAGGGATACGACAAAAAAGGGAATACTAGTAAATACATGCAGAATTAAAGGTACCATTAAAATTACAGCTAGCTAAGAAATAGTATAACTTGGGATTCAATGTTTCTTACCATGCAATTTTGATGGAGTACACATCGAAGGTCCTCTCTCTCAATCCCCAGGGAAGTGACCTGGAGTTGCGCTTTGCTCCAGGGAGAAATCTTCTGACATGTTCCCAAAGGAGTGTAAGAGACTTCTACCTCTGTGATAATTGTGTGGGTTTTTATAGACATAAAAACTGTGTCTTTTGGTCAAAAATATTTCTTTCATCTCTTCCCACATTTTCTTTCCAGACTAAGATGTTGATTCTTAGCTGATTGTCTGAGTCTCTTTGGCACCAGAGATACCCCATGCTGGGCCTGTGACCCACCTGAGTTATCTCTTGCATATGCACCAGCCGTCTGTGGTAGAGAGAGGGGGTAGACATGTCCTGCCACACCACCATGTCAATTAAACCATAGCAGTAAGTATCATATCTAGCCATTTCTTGAATAGCTTTATGAATGGTGACCCCACCACCACCCTGGACAGCCTGTTCCAAAGCTTAACCACCATTTCAGTGAAGAAATTCTTCCTGATGTTTAACGTGAACCTCCTTTGGCACAGCTTGAGACTATGTCCTCTTGTCCCCTTGCCAGCTGCCTGGAAGAAGAGGCTGACCCCCACTTCGCTACAACCTCCTTTCATGTAGTTGCAGGAGCAATAAGGTCTCCCCTGAGCCTCCTTTTCTCCAGACTAAACAACCCCAGCTGCCTCAGCTGTTGCTCATAGGACTTGTACTCCAACCCATTCACCACCTCCATTGCCCTTCTCTGGAGCCACTTCAGTATCTCAATGTCTTTCTTTTAGTGAAGGACCCAGAACTGAATACAAATATGCGAGGTGTGACCCCACCACTGCTGAGCACAGAGGGATGATCACTTCCCTAGTCCTGCTGGCCACACTATTTCTGTTTTTCTTGCTTCTTTAGAAAGAAATAATTTTGCCTACTTTATCCTATGTAGAATAAACTTTCGTTGAAAAGAAAAAACAAAGAGTGGTAACAATTTTAATTTTTCTACCTCTAAATGAAAATTTTGTAGATTCTGCTTTCCTAAGTCGTAAATGTCAGAAACACCCTAGCAAGATTTGAGAGGAATATCTAGCATGTATAAAAAGTTTCCAAACCCATATGAGTTTGGCAATTACTTCTGTGGCAATTACTTCTGTGGCAATTACTTCTGTGGCAATTACTTCTGTTTGGCAATTACTACTTATACACCACATCTGTGGTGGTTTACAAGTAAATCAGTGGGAGAAATTAAACCCACACAAACACTTTGAGAGAGATTTCAGGTCGGAGTTGCAATTCAATAGAAATATTGCAATAAATGCAATGATACAGAAAAACAGGATTAAATCCACAAAGTCAGAGTACAACCTGGACCCTGTTTATCACGGTGGTGGTCACAGTCTGATTGAGTGGTTGTTGCAGTCCTGAAGTGATGGTTGCAATCGTGTCTAAAACGTGGTCCTATGGAAGGTCTGGTCCTCCTCTGGGTCAGTCCAGCAGTGCTGGTGTCCCAAATCCCCAAACATCGGGATTATACATGGTCAGGTTCACATGGTAAGCCACCCCCTGCCTCCCCCGGGGTGGGAAGTTTCTGAATGGAATGATGTAGTTCTGTGTGTCATGGGATATTTTTGGAGTCCTGGATGGTCATTTAAGCTTCCTATTCATTCAGTTCATGATGGCCCATTAGCAGAGATGACCCCTCATGATGAACATAAAGAAACACTACCCCACCTCCTCGCCTCGTGGGGTTTAGCTCTTCTCATTTAACACTCAGCTTGAAGCCTGAGGGCTTGGGTTTGCACTAGGCAGCTACAGGGAATTAATAGTTTATCATTACATAGAGGGGAGTAGAACAGCAGTCACATAGTGCTAAACTTCTGTAACCACGACAACTTCATAAAGAGATTTAACCATTAAGATACGAGGTACAAGATGCTATTTCAGAATTGTTCTATTTATAACTTGATGTAGATCTTCAGCATTCCTTGGCACTTGAATTAGATTTTTCTGTTGATACTCTTGTTTCTCAGTGACGTATTATTTTTGCCTTGGACTGATGGACTTCTGCCAGGGACATTGTTTTAATTATTTAGGCTCAAAACATTAACTCATAATTGTTTTATTCTGATACCTAAACAGAAATTCCCTCTCTCTTTTTTTTCTCTGTTTTATTATGGCACATCTGTCCAGTTGATAATGAAAAAGCTTTTCTAAAAGTAAAAAAAAACACATTCAGAAAAGCAAACAGGAAAAGAAATTTTTATAGATTATGATACTGATATTAACTAAATTTTTTTTTTCAGATAGCCCCAGAAAGGCACGATTGGTTTTGTCAATAACAGAGTGAGGAATGTTAGAAAGAGGAAATCTACCCACTGATCTTAATATGGCATTTTAAATCTATAAAGGTGACTCCTTAAAGACTGTCTCCTTTGACAGATGGGGGATATAGGTTAGGAAAATTTCACTTCTCAATTGTGTATGAAATTAAATTTACATTCAAATTAATCTGCATGGATACTGTATCCATTATCCATACAGGCTTCTTATAACCTTGACATGAGAAACAGTCCTACTTTGTAATTTATCATTGTTGGGACAAAATCTGCAGCTTTGTTTTCCTTTTGTTTAAAATTTGAAAGCTGAAGGTATAATTCCTTTGGTCATCTTGCCCTATTTTGTACTTCCTCTATCTTTTAAATAACTATTTTCATTTCACCTAAACAAGCTAGTTTTTAAGATGGTAATATGCCAAAAAGTCACATCAAAAACTGATTTATATACACTGTAGACCTCATATAGTATATTTAATATGTTTATTATTCTCTCTTACTGTGATAAAACCAGGATGGTTTGTTGTATCTTGCAATTCCCCTTCAATGACTCACCATCCATTCACTATTAAACTTCCTATCTTCTTGTCTATTATAAGTAGCAAGCAGGAGGGAAAATACACAAGTTTGAAAAGAAAAAAAGGATGTATACTCCTTATAAAACTGATCCGTCAGCACCTCACACATTTTCACTTATATGCCTGCTTGTGAAAACATAAGCTGAATTATTGAAAAATCAACAACAAGATATGTTCCCATTGCTTTCAACTTATTTATTCAGCTAAATATGGCAGCTTTTTTGCATCTGCATACTCTGACCCACTGTGTCTTATTCTTGTTTATAAAGTATGCATGTATCATAGCAAAAAAAACCACTGCACCAACCCAAGAAGTGTCAGCAAAGTTGGGAAAGAAATACACAAAAGTTTTAAGTAAGAAACCACAGTGTAAAAAGTGAGTCAGAGCTGGTTCCCTGCATCAAGTCCAGCCAAGAACAGCAGAGGATGGGACCAGCATACACACACACACACGACCGAGGGATGAATGCCAAGCTGAAATGGGGCTCCAGAGCCCATGGACAAGTGAAAGAGGGAGGCCCCAGAGTGTGGAGATTGAGAAAAGACACAGACCCTGCTGGATGCTAGCAAAGCAGCAAGAAAAGCCAGTTTATTACAGTAGTTATCAGCATTTATACTTCTCTAACTTCCAGACAAGTTTTTCTACTTAGACCCACCTCATCCTTGTTGCCACAGCAACACTATTGAGTCCTTGCAGACACCCCACTTGCACCAGTGGTGACCTTGTTCACATCTTCTTTACGCTAAAGTGGTCAGATCATGGCATCCTCTTTGTTCCATCTTTGCTTCCCGTTCTTGCCTTGAGCTTTATATGTACCAAGGCTAGGAGGTCTGCACAGCTATCAGCTTCTGTTGCTGTCTGGCCCCTGACACCAGAGAGGTTGATAAAGGACACCACAGTTTATTAGTGCCCTCAACAGGCACTAGGGGAGGCACAGATAAACCCTCCTTGCTGTGGCTGTGCCCATGTACACAGACACCAGGATTGGTTAGACCACCCATGAAGGCATGGCTCTGGAAGCTTAAGATATTCAGTGGAGGAAGAGATAATTAAATTTTACTTCTAAAACATTTCAGGAAGAGAAAAAAAACATTTATATAAACATGAAACTGTTTTAGAATGGACAGCAATTCCACAAGCCAGGCAATTCTCCTTTCACTTCAAGTTGATGGATCTAGTTCTAATGCATCCAGCCAAAAAGAACATTTTATTTTTCACATAGTTGAGGAAAATAACAAAGGAATAACAAGTAACTATGAGGCTATTGATATGTTTCACATGTTAATACAAAGTATTCTCAACATTATTTTGTGTGTATAATTATTTTTATTTTGAAGATAGGAATGCAGCAGTGCATAAAGGCTAAGGCAAACTTTTCAAGCTTCCAGGATTGCTATTCATTGGGCCATTGAAAATCCCATGATCACTGGCAGATCTAGGAGTGACACCTAAATTTTCTAAATTCTAGTGGAGTCCTCCAGTCAATGGTTCACAATTTGGGTTTTTTTGTAATATGTAAATAATCACATAAACTAGTTTGGAACTTCTGCTCATTCTATTTCATATTTTTCCTCTCTCACATGGACATAAAAACTTTAAAAGCATAGAGTATTTATATATATGTATATATCTTTATATATGTATAAAAATGAGCTTGAATACACACATTTAAAGTAGTTCCGATATTATCAGAAGAGCAAGTTGAAATAAGCTTTTATTGCAAGCAATATTTAAGTACTGCAGTGTGGTAGTTTGAGCCTGAGCTGATGGACAGCTCGTTTGACCAGTGGCGCTTTTTGAAATTTCCATATTTAAAGGCTGGACAACACAGGAAGTGCCTCTCTTTGGGAGTTTGGCCATTCCCGCAGTGGGGGGGGGAAATGGCTATTGAGGTTTCGCTCCTCGGAGCAGCCTTGAGCCCCCTCCCCCTCCCTCCCCCGGTGCCAGGGGCCAGCGCGCCGGATGCCAGCGTGCTGGCAGGAGAATTCTTTAGAGCTCGGCAGCTGAGGAACAACTATATTCGCTGAAAGTAGCTGCAAACATCCAGCAGAGGCTTCTGAGGACTGCCNAAAGGAAACCTCTTTCTCCTTAACTAGTAGAGAGATTCTTAAAAATTGTAAATACTGACCAAGAATTATGTAATGTTATCCTTTGTGCTGTTTTGGGGAAGAGGAAAGGAGGAGGGAGGTGTGAGAGTAAAAAGAGGGATTTTGCTTTGATTTTCTTATTATTTTCTTTTCTCTTTTAATTCTGTTAATAAACTTTTCATTTTCTTTAAGTTTTGGGCCTGTTTTGCATTCCTCCAGATCTCCTATCTCACAAAAGATAAAGAGGTGAACTGAAACCACTACATGTAGAGATGGGTCTTGTTTCACACTGAGATAAGATTCCTGAATTTAATTTGACTAGTAGTATGAGCACAAAACATATAGGCATTTAGATTTAGATATTGTCATTCTTAGTATGAAAAATGATCAGTCATGTAGAACTGCAAAAATAGTAGGGATGACAAGCTAATTTAAATAGTTTTTTAAATTTAACAATAAACTCAATTGTGGTGCTGAAAATAATGCAACAAGTGAGCATATAATATGCAGCACTGGTACCTAAATACTAAAATATTTGAGATGAGATCAAGTTCAAATAGCAAGGAAGGAATATAGTAAGATTAAATATAGTTGAGTTTTTTTAATCTTTCTTTCTCAAGAATGTAAAAGGATAGTGAAGAAGAAATGTGTACAAAAATAGTTCAGAGGAAGTATGACATGAATATTTTCTTACTGAATGAAGCATGACGGGATAATAAAGCTAGAATACCATCACCCTAGATTCGCTGTCAACTAGAGCTCAGTGTGACTTACAAAATTTCATTTTACTGTAACTGTAGGAAATAAGTTTGCCTCCTCTTGTAAAAACACAGAAAACTTTGCACACAGCATGGTAAAAAAATTCCTCTTTTACTGTAAAGATATGAAAATACAGATAGGGACAAGATAAACTGAATTTTGCCTTCTTTATTATTCATGAGGGGATAGATTTAAAAAAACCGCCAGTATTTGCTGTGGCTTTTTTAATTTTCACAACAGCTGGACATATTAATGTCTAACTGCCTTTAACCTTCTAAGGTAATTGGAAGGCAATTTTTCAATTTTGATAATTTAATGTTGAATCTTCAAATTTCTGGATTGCTTGCTAATACCACTGTGAACCAGTTCACATATCAGTAGGCAATCATATCTGAGAAGAGCACCAGCAAAAGAAGAGGACCCCACTAGAACTGACTTCTGATGATGATACCATAAACACAGTCTTGTATCCCAGATTCCATGGCTCTTGGGCCATTGCTTTCTAAGTCTGTGTACTGGGGAATGACAGGCTTGTAAAAGTATTGTTGCATTTTTCATAGATCTGTTGAGGAAGACCAGCCGCTATATTTGAGATTAGCCCCTGCCTCAGGGAACAGATTTACAAAAACTGCCATGGGACACCATGGTCCATGGCATCATTTATACCTCAGAACTGTAAGAGAAATTTATTATTTTCATTTTCCTTCTGTGTATCAACAGTTACAATGGTATCAAATATAATGGCACAGGTATTTCAGGCCTGTATTTAACAAAATAAAACATTTTCACTCAGTATATACCATAGTGGCAAGCCCACACAGACACAGAGTCAAAGAAAGGCTTAGTTGTTGTGTTAATTCTTGTAATGATTATACTGAATAGCCAGGCATGGTATGTAGCGGCAAGTTCCTGAAAATTCTGCTGACTTGCTGTAGAACTCAATGTTCCAACAATGTACAGATGAGGAAATAGAGGATTAGGGAGGCAATACTGGTGGAGACACTAGGAGAAATGTCGAAGTGCAAAAGGAGAGTCACAAGTAACACTGAGAAGCAGGCACATGGAAAAGCCAATACTTCTACTACAGAGATGCTTGTTAGTTCAGGACTGAAAAGAAGAAAAATTATCTTCAAAATTATATTAACATTATGTTCAACATTAATAAGCTACCCAGCCTGTGCTTTGCTCCTGATGGTGGAAATTTCTGTGGTAAAAACAGTTCATACACACTATGTCTTTGTTGATAAAATAAAATATTCAAGGGCCCTTCTCTTGCCTTGAGATGACGTGGCATGGCATGGCTTGTGTGCACATAGCTGAACACTCTCATTGTGCAGAACAGGGAGCCTGCATCCACATACACAATTGGAGTTGGTCCCTGGCACATGTTTTGTCCTGTGCCCTGCCTGGAAAATTATCTGACCCAATCGAAAAAAAGCCCAAGTGCTAACAATTTCACAGTATAAATGGCCGTAGGTCACCACTCAGAAGTATGTCTTGTTCTGTGTCATTGAGTAGTACAGCCATAGCAATGAAAATAGAGTATAGTTTAGGATTAGTTTACAGTAGAGATTTGATCTGACCGAATCAAACACATTTAGATGTAGTTGATCTAAAATGGATGCAGAATTCAAACAAATATGGCTCAATGAACTGGTGAGCCAACTTCTTTAAGAGGAATGCTGCATTCATATCTGGTAGTTGTCAAAAAGAATGCAATTTTCAGTTATCTTCAATGCCTGCTAGCAGATATAGTATTAATTTGTAGGGATGTGTTGTTGTCTATTTTGTAAGTAGAACGTACAACTGTCAGGATGTTCAGGCAAATTCCAATTTTTCTCTCTGACCAAAGAGAACTACAGCTCACTCTGCAGTAATAAAGGAGTTTTCCAACAATTTTTTTAATTAATTTTTTTCCTGTACTTGGCATTCGTGGAGCAAACTCTTGAGTGCCATGTTCAGTTTTGGGCGCCTCACTTAAAAAAGAATATTGAGGTGCTGGAGTGTGTCCAGAGAAGGCCAACAAAGCCCATGAAGTGTCTAGAAAACATTTCTTGCAAGGAATGGCTGAGGGAGCTGGCATTGTTTACTCTGGAGAAAAGGAGGTTCAGTGACGACCTCATTGCTGTCTACAATCACCCAAATGGATGCTGTAGTGAGGTGGGGGTCAGTTCTCTTCTACCGTGCCTGCAANCAATGCCTGATAGCAGATATAGTATTAATTTGTAGGGATGTGTTGTTGTCTATTTTGTAAGTAGAACGTACAACTGTCAGGATGTTCAGGCAAATTCCAATTTTTCTCTCTGACCAAAGAGAACTACAGCTCACTCTGCAGTAATAAAGGAGTTTTCCAACAATTTTTTTAATTAATTTTTTTCCTGTACTTGGCATTCGTGGAGCAAACTCTTGAGTGCCATGTTCAGTTTTGGGCGCCTCACTTAAAAAAGAATATTGAGGTGCTGGAGTGTGTCCAGAGAAGGCCAACAAAGCCCATGAAGTGTCTAGAAAACATTTCTTGCAAGGAATGGCTGAGGGAGCTGGCGTTGTTTACTCTGGAGAAAAGGAGGTTCAGTGACGACCTCATTGCTGTCTACAATCACCCAAATGGATGCTGTAGTGAGGTGGGGGTCAGTTCTCTTCTACCGTGCCTGCAATGAAAGGACCAGAGGAAATCGCCTTAAGATGAGCTGGGGGAGATTCAGATTAAATATTAGATTAAAAAATGTCACTGCTAGGGTGTTCAGGCACTGGAATAGGGTGCCCAGGGCAGTGGTGGATTCACCATTCCTGAAGGTATTTAGGAGGCGTCTAGATCTGGCACTGGGGGATGGTATAGTGGTTTTGGGGTTACAGTGGTGGTGCTGATGGCTGGACTGGATGATCTTAAAGATCTCTTCCAACCTTGATGATTCTATGATTTCGGTACAATATTGCGGGATTCCAGCCCAACTTAGCAAATCAGTTTTCTAGGCATTATAAATGTCTACGGCAAGATTTTTCTTGTTCCTTTTCTCTTTCAGGCCCTTCATGTGACTGTTAATACTCAGACAAGGCTCATCCATCAACAGACTTACTCCTGAATTAGCAACACAGGGAGTCTGCAATCACTCAGGCAGTGGAAAACCTCTGATTTTTTTGCTGCATTTCTAAAAGGCATCGTCTGTAGAAAATCTGACCAATTCCATGTATTCCCAGTGAGGGCAATTAAGCAATTCACCATCCAGGTTTGACTTCTTTGGAACCGGATTCAGTGGGACAATACTAATCTCCCAAATTTTCTTGAAAGAGTTTCGTGGCATATGGAACATAAATTTGTTATATTTGGCTGTTCGCTGCTTAGCAGCTGCAGCTGTTTGCTATGCTGTTCATTACTGTCAGTTCTGATTTCTCTTTTCATGTTTGTCACATTGTCTATGAGTGCCTACCAAATTTTGCCTAGAAAATAACATATTAGTATTCTGGTAGTCTAAGCTATTCAGGTGATGGATATTAAAATACTAATTCTGTAGATCTGACAAGCCTTTTCCAGTGTGACCCTCCAGACTACAAGATTGAAAGCCCAGAATGATTTAGAACAGTATACTTCTGTACACAAGTATTGTACAAATGATGAAGAGCATGGATTGTAACCATGCCTTAGGTGATGCAGTATCTTCTTTCACATTGTTACTGCTTGCTGTAAATATCAGTAATAGACTATTTGCTGTTTCCATCTAAAATTGCACTGCATCATTTTTATAAATGAGAGAAAATCTAATAACTCCAGGTCACAAAATCTGTCTTGGATCTGAAACACTAAAGCAGCTTCAGTAAGTACCACATTATAATAATATACAGGCAGGATGCAGGCTTTTTATGTGATAGTAGCATGTTAAAGGAAAAGCATTCACAATAGTGTGTCCCTGGAGGAGTCATTATCAGGTATCAAAAAATAACAGTAACAATACCAAAACTACGATTTCTGCTATTTAAAACTTCTTGAAAAATGAAGTAAATATTTAAAGTGAAAGATTCCTNTTTAAGAGGAATGCTGCATTCATATCTGGTAGTTGTCAAAAAGAATGCAATTTTCAGTTATCTTCAATGCCTGCTAGCAGATATAGTATTAATTTGTAGGGATGTGTTGTTGTCTATTTTGTAAGTAGAACGTACAACTGTCAGGATGTTCAGGCAAATTCCAATTTTTCTCTCTGACCAAAGAGAACTACAGCTCACTCTGCAGTAATAAAGGAGTTTTCCAACAATTTTTTTAATTAATTTTTTTCCTGTACTTGGCATTCGTGGAGCAAACTCTTGAGTGCCATGTTCAGTTTTGGGCGCCTCACTTAAAAAAGAATATTGAGGTGCTGGAGTGTGTCCAGAGAAGGCCAACAAAGCCCATGAAGTGTCTAGAAAACATTTCTTGCAAGGAATGGCTGAGGGAGCTGGCATTGTTTACTCTGGAGAAAAGGAGGTTCAGTGACGACCTCATTGCTGTCTACAATCACCCAAATGGATGCTGTAGTGAGGTGGGGGTCAGTTCTCTTCTACCGTGCCTGCAATGAAAGGACCAGAGGAAATCGCCTTAAGATGAGCTGGGGGAGATTCAGATTAAATATTAGATTAAAAAATGTCACTGCTAGGGTGTTCAGGCACTGGAATAGGGTGCCCAGGGCAGTGGTGGATTCACCATTCCTGAAGGTATTTAGGAGGCGTCTAGATCTGGCACTGGGGGATGGTATAGTGGTTTTGGGGTTACAGTGGTGGTGCTGATGGCTGGACTGGATGATCTTAAAGATCTCTTCCAACCTTGATGATTCTATGATTTCGGTACAATATTGCGGGATTCCAGCCCAACTTAGCAAATCAGTTTTCTAGGCATTATAAATGTCTACGGCAAGATTTTTCTTGTTCCTTTTCTCTTTCAGGCCCTTCATGTGACTGTTAATACTCAGACAAGGCTCATCCATCAACAGACTTACTCCTGAATTAGCAACACAGGGAGTCTGCAATCACTCAGGCAGTGGAAAACCTCTGATTTTTTTGCTGCATTTCTAAAAGGCATCGTCTGTAGAAAATCTGACCAATTCCATGTATTCCCAGTGAGGGCAATTAAGCAATTCACCATCCAGGTTTGACTTCTTTGGAACCGGATTCAGTGGGACAATACTAATCTCCCAAATTTTCTTGAAAGAGTTTCGTGGCATATGGAACATAAATTTGTTATATTTGGCTGTTCGCTGCTTAGCAGCTGCAGCTGTTTGCTATGCTGTTCATTACTGTCAGTTCTGATTTCTCTTTTCATGTTTGTCACATTGTCTATGAGTGCCTACCAAATTTTGCCTAGAAAATAACATATTAGTATTCTGGTAGTCTAAGCTATTCAGGTGATGGATATTAAAATACTAATTCTGTAGATCTGACAAGCCTTTTCCAGTGTGACCCTCCAGACTACAAGATTGAAAGCCCAGAATGATTTAGAACAGTATACTTCTGTACACAAGTATTGTACAAATGATGAAGAGCATGGATTGTAACCATGCCTTAGGTGATGCAGTATCTTCTTTCACATTGTTACTGCTTGCTGTAAATATCAGTAATAGACTATTTGCTGTTTCCATCTAAAATTGCACTGCATCATTTTTATAAATGAGAGAAAATCTAATAACTCCAGGTCACAAAATCTGTCTTGGATCTGAAACACTAAAGCAGCTTCAGTAAGTACCACATTATAATAATATACAGGCAGGATGCAGGCTTTTTATGTGATAGTAGCATGTTAAAGGAAAAGCATTCACAATAGTGTGTCCCTGGAGGAGTCATTATCAGGTATCAAAAAATAACAGTAACAATACCAAAACTACGATTTCTGCTATTTAAAACTTCTTGAAAAATGAAGTAAATATTTAAAGTGAAAGATTCCTTTGCAGGCATGAAAGGTAAGAGCATAACTTGACAAGTAATTTTTCTTCAAAGGTTATGAAGACGTACAGTGTTTGTCCATATGCAAGGAAAGTTGGAGAGATGACATAGGTTCAGGTGAGAATAATGGTTGATGAGAACACTCAAAAATTGTCCAAATAATTTATATTTTCCTGACGGTTGAGCACTGCTGTCCACTCTAAACAGCTCAAGAGGATGTAAAAAATGAGACTAAAGCTCTTTAACTTGTTGATCATGTTGAAAACAAATAAAAACTGTGACAGTGGCTGTGCACCTAGTATGGGAGAAGGAAGAGTGGCTTCCAGGGGCAAATATGAAATGATGGGCCAGTATATAACAGCAATTATTTCAAAACTTAGCATTTCATTGCAAATAGGAGCAGACATATTTTAAATAATAACTCCAAATTCCAGTTAAGGAGGACTTGCTATGCTGCATATGAAAAAAATGCTGTGTGACATGATCTAAAGGAAATTCTGAATGTTAACAGGTGGGAGTTTGATTGTGTCCACAGAACATTTTATAATGGAACATCTTACTCTAGAAGTCATAAGAATGTTGATATGACCAACATATATCAGGAAAAAAGTATGTTTTGAATGTATCTTGCCACCAAAAGTGGCCAATAGAAGGCACTTATTGATATTGAGTATTTCACATACTAGCATTGTGCATAAGATTTCTGTTTCACTCATCTTGTTTTACTGTATCTTATGTGATTTTTTTACCATCCACTAAACCTTCAGTCAAGATACTACATAGTTACTTGATAGAGTCAAGATCTCTGTTTGACTCTTTTGGATCTTGATTCATACTAACTGTCTGGAGGAAAGGGTTAAAAATAGATGATTTGGAGAGGAGAGGAGTATGATAGATTCACTCAAAGTGACCATGCAGCTGGGAAAGCTAAGAATATCCATGTGGGGAACCTCACATTTTTACTGCTGATTATCCTCTGTCTTCCTTGAGAAGTGGAATTTCTGTAGAAGATGACAGAACACTGTCAAAGACTTGAAAGGCATTCTTCACACTGGGAGAAAGAGAGGTAAGAAGCTTGGAGGTTATAGAAAACACAGCATTGTGAAATACTGCGCACGCGCCAGGCCCTTTGAGATGTGAGACCGGGAACGGCCCACTCGCTTTTTGCCTCTGCTAAGATGGAATAAGCTTAGCATTGTGTCCCCACTTGTCTTCAATATCCTTCAGCCAGGGAGGTGATGGAATAATTTTATTCTTCTTTTGCTGTGGGTTGTGATTGCTTTAGTAACTTGCATCTATCAGTTCATGCACTATCTTTGAGGCCTGATAGGTCTCATATGAAATGAATGAGCAAACAGTCCTAAACCACTCTCTTCATCTCACCCTTGATTTGATACACTTCTGCCCTATCTTTCATATTTTCACTAGCATATCATAAATATACTTTCTATGACACTTCCACAAAATGTATCCCTTTTGCTAATTTCCAAGGAAGACCAGTACCTTTTGTGGTAATACTGTTTAAAGGAAAAAAGTCCATGCCTTTGATTCTCTCCGTTACCTGGCCATGAATCTATCTGTGTTCTTTCTTCATTCAACCACATGTTTTGCTATCTAGGAACAGAGTTCTTAGAATTGCACCTTATGTCTAAAATCCTGGCCTCAATGCAAGTGAAATTCTCAGTACAGTTCCTTCAATAAAGCTCTTTTCCTAAATGAATGGAGGAGAATTAGATTTTAAAATGTTTGGAGAAGGAAAATAGTTTTTATTTAGTTAAGAAAAAAATACAGAAAATGGAGCCATATATTTTTTGTGCATTAGGAATGTCTGCTTGATTCTGTTGTATAAAAAGAGGCATAAAAAGACTAAGAAAAATTAGTTGATCTTATTTAAACATAAATAAAATGTGTTTATTTAATTTGCAATTATTAGGTTAAAGCTTAAATATTAATACTCTTTCTGTCATAGTATTAATTTTGATCCAGTGCACATTATTTGACATTAAATACAAATCATGTATGATTTTAAATACAAAATTCAGCATTTTCTAAATAGAAATTAAAGCCATATAGTACTAGAGTTCATGCTCAGATGAATACTATGGGTATTTCCCTTTTGAAGATAACCAGGATTTTCCTTCTCACTCCCTTTGTTTTGAGGAATATCCCATATTTCATCTGTGTGTTACAAGAGTAAGGAAAATGTTGAAGCCGATAGCATGAACACAAATATTATTTTAGGGGATGAAATCTTGCTGAAGAAAAATAACCTTTGGCTCTGACAGCTTTCTGAGGAGCAAATTTCATATTTCCCCATTCTATGTAAGAAAACATTGTGGTCAATTCAAATCAGTTCATCACTCTGATTCACTATGGGATGAATAATTTTACCAAAAATGGAGAAGATGATGTAGATGAATGGGCACTTAAGATTCCCAGAATGAAGTGAAAACAACCTGATGTAAGTCAGCTTTTCAGATAAGAGAAATACATGCAAAATCACAGGCCTGGGAAATAACCACAAGGGTTTATGAGGCTTGAAAATATTTTATAGGGCTTGAAAATAGTATGTAGATAAGACATTTGGAAATATGGAAAAGAAAAACTAGATTGCAGTGGAAGCATCATATGACTATCATTGCATTATCCATAGTTATTCACACAGATCATTTGATTACAACAGCAAATCAAGTAACAAACCCAGGAAAGAGAATTCACTCTTAGCTGAAGTGAAATCTCTTGGTAACACTAAATCTTCATGTGTCACTAACAGCTTATCACCTCTTCTTTAGCTGGAGAGACAAGTCTCAGCTGAAAAAGGGCATGTTTTTCTCTATGCCACTAATACCTGAAAACACAGAAATTCCAAAATGCTTCAAAGTCACTTATTACTGCATAGTCATAGAAGAACAATCCATTGTCCACCTGTTTGTTTCCAAAATAGAAGAAAAAAATTGTCACAGAGGCACCTGAGAAAGTTAAAAGATTTCAAAACCAAATCATATGAAATTTGTTTACTATATCAGTTTCAGAAAACAATGGTGTGCTTAGTAGTGATTTTCCTCTAACTAATTTAGCAACTTTTTATAGTCTGTATTTTGAGTAAATTGCACTTCTGATGGTTCAAGACCTTATCTTGGAGACTGGGTAAAAAATTTTAGGAATCATTTACCTCATCTTCTAAAAGGGTTTATATTTATGCACTATTTCATTTTCCCATCTTTGAACATAAAGGAGTACTGAAGTATGTTCCTTTTAAAACATCTGAAAATGTGTTTTTCAGCAGTACAGCATTGTTTCTGAATATCAGATGAGGAATATAAAACTAAATTTTGTATTTAATTGAGAATATCAAATGTCAAATGGTGGCAACAACTGCAAGACAGCATATTGCAAATATTGCAAATCCTTGTAAGCCCATTTCAAGACTAAAAGTGGCTTTTCTTTTCTGTTTTTCTTTATGTTTTTATTTTTTAATATAAAATTTAAAGTTGAATACAGAAGAGGCAAAGAGTTTTATATGTACTGGGCTTTATAAAATATTTTCCCTGAAAGGTATACTGGAATAAAAAACTGTTGTCCAAATTTTCTAGTAAGAAACCTACGTCTTCTCTTCAATGTATCCTAAGAAAGAAGAAAAAAATTTTAAAAGTAATCTCAATAAGTATTATGTTTATTTTTCAAAAAAGTCTTATATCTCATTTTTATTTCAGTAAACAAAAATTACAATAACATAATTCAGCCCCTTTGAAGAAAACATCACTGGTTTAAATACTCTAACATTAATAATTCTGAAATAAATACTCAAGTAATAATTATTAAGTGAATTCTTGAAACTGGAAAAAGATGCATAATAATGTGTTTATATAAGGAATGCTGTGAACTGGGCAATGTATTCATGTTTCTAGAAGAAAAAGTTCTACCTTAAGTACCCAGTTCTTGATAATAGTGGCATTTTTTACTTCTAGTGTAGTAGTGGAAAGAGTATTTTCACTGAAAGATTAAGATACTTGCTAATTATTGATTCTGGTAAGTCCAAGTTTAACATTAATGTGGAGTCACATTAATGGCTTAAAAAATACTTCTATTGACATGCATTAAAACTGACAATAAATAGATTTTAAACCAAGTTATTAATGTATAGATGTGAATATAATTTTAACATCAGAAATACAAAGGAAAAAAATAGTATACAATATAAAGCAGAGAGTTTTCTTCTTAAAATGCACTTAAATTGCAAAATTTATTGCAATTATGCAGTTGTATTTTAGGCAAGCTTGCCTTTAGCTAAGGGAAGTTAATGTAATGGATAAATATACCAAAATCATCTAAAATGGGATATAAAACCAGTGTTATGGACTGAAAGACTGATTGAAAATATTAGATACATCATCTATAAGGACTCATCACACTTCTGATTCTTGGGATAAAGAGGAGTGGGGTCACTACAGAAGCTGTCCATCAGTACAACACTTTCTCTTGAATACTGTGTGGAAGTCAAAGAACTGACAGACAAGTGACAATATGCTAACTTCTGAAAGTGTTAAGCATAAAAAGGTTTTGGTTTTTTTCCTTCAGTGTTTAATAAAAAGTAGCAGGAAAAAACTTGGCCCTGATACTAGAACCTACTTGATATAAGTTCTGTAGGTGTAGGAACTGTAGGTGTTGTTGATACAAGAAATTTAGTATAACTCCCATAATTTTATATTTTATTCTTCTGTCTGTTGAAAATTAAGTAAGGTAAAATTACTCAGGCTATTTGCTAGCATTATTTTCAGTGACTAACAAAGTTCAAGGTTAAACTTCAATAACAATAACCAGAATAATAAAATGGTAAATAGTGATATAGAACTGATATAAATGTAAATGAGTATTTTAGACATTCTATAAGAAAAAGGTAGTGTTTAATTCAGTAGTGCTACAGTCTTTGCTGCAGACAGCTGCAGCACTGTTCTTAGCTTATATCTCCATTTCTATTTAGTAAAACTGTGTGGTAATCATTTCAGACTAACTAGTTATAGATGAACCTACCAAAGTCACAAATGTTCAGTTAGGTCTCCTTCAGCTTACAGTCATCTAGGGAAATAACTCAGTACACAAGCATCCTGAATTTAGTCCTGTGCTGCTGTTAAACTACCTCTGTTACTCATGCCAAAGAGATCGGAGGCACTCTATTAAATTGGAAGAAGAGAGCTACATAGTAAAATTTAAAGTCTTCACCAGTAAGAAAACATTTTAAAAAAAATTAATAGATTAAAAAAAACTTTTTGCAGAATCACAGAACTGCTCATGTTGGAAGGAACCTTCAGACATCCTCTGGTCCACACAACTTACTTAAACAGGGTCATCTAGAGCAGATTGTCCAGGATTGTGTCCAGTCATGTTTTGAAACTCTCCAAGGAGAGAGGCCTCTCTGGGCAACGTGATTCTATTGTTATTGTTTGTTTTCAGGTGGAATGTCATATGGTTTTTTTGTATCTATTGCCTCTTCTCCCATTAGCGGGGACTACTGAGAAGAATCTGGCTCCATTTTCCTCATTTCCTCTCACCAGGTATTTATACAAACTAATAAACCCCCCTAAGCCTTCTTTTCTCCAGGCTGAATAGTCCCAGCTCTCTAGCCTCTCACATGACCAATGCCCTAGTCCCTTAGTCATCTTTGTAGTCCTTTGCTGGATTTGTTTCATCATGTCCATATCTTTTTCATACTTTCCTTCCCCTCCTATATCTTAGTTTAATTCCTGTAGCAAAACTTTGCTGCCTGGTTCTCCTGCAGAATCCTTCCATGAAAGATTGGTTTCTAATTCTGGGCAGCAGACAGGGCAGAAAATGCTAAGTCAGGAAAATTGTCTGAATAGCCACGGCCAGCAGTTTGCTGGAGTCCTGAGATCAGTGATTAAGTTTCCTGAACCCTACAGGGACACTCAGAGGAGACAGAGCCATTGCAGAGACTGTTAAATGAGCTCTCTGAGTTGTTAATTGTAAAGAAACCATTGAGGTTCTCAAGCATGATATTTTTGGGACGTAGTGGGGAAGTTAGGGTGTCACTCAACTGAAGATCTAGCTGAAAATAAGAGCTGTTGTGGAAGTGTTGTAGAAAAAACCCGAACAGTGAGAATTAGCTTGGCCTGAAGATAGTTTTGAAGCTCTCATTTAAAATTCCATTTATGTTTGAAAATGGAGGATGGCAAGTGCACCACAAATCTTAAGAAAAGCCTGAGGTGTACAGCAAAGTAACTAGAAGCTTCTAAAGATTAGTGGACACATGGAAAATTTTGATTTGTATTTGGGAAAGGCCAACATGGCTTCTGTGAACTTCCTCAGAAAATCCTTGAAGCTCTTTAAAGAGCTCAATAAATATCTGGATATGAATGATCTGGCTAATAATAGTCTCTCACCAAATGCTTCAAGAAAATTAAACATCCCCAGAAAAGGAGAAAGGTTGTGATAGCACAGCTTCTGCCTTTACAGGAATGCTTATGACACTGCTTCTTTTTTTCCTACCTTCCTTAGATGAAAAGAACTATCCCTCTGTATGTCTTTAGTCCATGTTTCAGAGGCACTGAAGTTTTTATAATTTAAAAAGGACTTTCAAGAGTTAGAAGAGATCCATTCAGAAATCAGTGAAACCCAAAATATATGATACTTATTCTGGGACATTATTTTTTATTTATAAGGAGAGAAAAAAATGTCAAATAAGCAGGAAAAAAATGCATAAAGCAATAATCATATAAAAGGTTTTAGGTTACTGATAATTTCCATCCAAAAAGCACTTTTTAATCTTCTATTTCTGGAGCATAGTGAGACATTTTTATTTCAGGCAAAGTAGTTTTGTGAAGATAACTTCTGTGCTAGTGACAAATATTCTGGGCACATGGGCTATTCAAAGCTCAGAGGTGATCAAAAAGTAATCGAAATATAGAGACTGCACAGCTTTTAAAAAGTAATTGTGCCATTACAATGCAAATCCTTGCAATTTTGTCACTTAGTTGAGCCACTCAGCCAATTAGAGTGTGAAGAAATAGATCAGTATTGAGAAATAGCTACACAGTAGTTTTGCATAAAACAGGAATACAGCATAGAGGTTAATACACATGGAAAAGCCGGTGATACTGGAATCTGTATCAAAACAGTAACAGAAATATTAATGGAGCTCATTTTCAGAACATTTTAAAATAGCAATTGGTATCACATCTTTACAGGTAATAATTAGGTAGTACAATAAACCCTCTCTTTACTGTTTGGTGTTTTTTTCTTAAAAATGATAAGATTTTTTGAAGAGAGAACAATAAAGAGTTACTCTAACAAATAAATTCTTGCACATTTATGAGTTGGCCTGGACAAATTCTTTCATCAGCAGTGAATTATTTGAAGAGTTCCAGCTGAGCAAGAGTAATATTGAAAAGATTTTGATATTCAATTAATTTTATATCTATACATATAGATATATAGATATATAGATAAACAGATATATATGTGCATATATATCTCCGATAATATTTAGTAGGGTTGAGCCTCTATACTTTCTGCAGAAAAAAACTCTAATACATTGTTTTATACAAGTTAAAGAAACCAAATTTAATAAAAGTAATTTAAAAAAAACCCCTCTTTACAACCTCTTTGTTGCTTTTGGCAGTCCAAAATTATGACTTTCTGGTTTATGTTACTAAAGTTACAAAATAGAAATTACAGATATGTTGCAGAATATATTTGATCATTCATATTTGTGAAATGCCATCTGTGTTTGATCCTACTGATGCAAATTATGTGAATTCCATGAATTCCAGACAGCAAGCAGCAGGGGATTTACAGAAATAGGCACATACAGTGCAGTAGGAAAGTCCTCAGAGAAAATTTTTGCTTACACAAAAAATTTGTGTGAAAATTTATCTAAACAAATTCAAACATTTGATAGAAATATGTATTCTGCATAAAAGCTTCCCATTTATCTTGTATCATGTGAACTCTGTGAGAACATATGTGACAGAAGAATTCTTTTATTTAGGTTCTCAGATTATTGCAGCCAAGTAAGCATGCAATCATGATTTAGGCACATGTACAGTGCAGGCTGTTTGAAGTGCATGTTTGAGTAGAGTATTTGAGTATTATGTGCATGGACTTAAACACTGCAAGGTATCTGTGATGAAATTCATCTCACCTAACTGCAGACATCTGCAATGTAGACAGCTACACCTGAACTGTTTGCACCCTCCTTATAGTCAGTAAACAGAAATGGCCACTTTTGAGGCACAATTTTATCTGACCTAGTTTAGCCATCAACAATAAGGTGGCATGAACTGTCTTTTTGAGGTGACTGTTTAACTTCACAGATTACGAAGACTTTGCTGGTGAATGCACACTACACCCATATGCCACCCCACTTGGAGATGTTGCAGACACTTGACCCCTCAAGGGCCAGTACCAGACACTCAGCCTAGCTGACACTGTTACCTGAGACACAGGTGGCTCTATCGAAAATATCCAAAGACAGGTGTTTAACTAATCTCCTTATTTACTTCAGGATATTATTTACTTATTACTTAGGGATGTTAGGGATACTGTTAGTGATGTTAAGAGTGTGGCCACCACCTCCATCAAACATGACACAGCACTACATCCTGCCCAGCCTCTGGAGTTGGAGAACAGGGAAGAGAAAATATAATGAGGGGTTCATGAGTTGAAATAAGGACAGAGAGAGATCAATCACCAAATACTGTCACGGGCAAAAGAGACTCACACATATTAATTGAATTTATTACTAACAATATCAGAGCTGGATAATAAGTAAAATAAGACCTTAAAACACCTTCCCCCTAAACCTCCCTCCTTCACAGATCACCTCCCCCTCCTCCCCCCCACCAGCAAAGAGAGATGGGAATGGGGGTTATGGTCAGTTCATCAGAGGTTATTTCTGTCACTGTTCAGGGAGAAGAGTCCTTCCCCTGCTCCAGTGCGGGGTCCCTCCTACAGGAGACATTTCTCTATGAACTTCTCCAACATGAGTCCATCCCCTAGGTAACAGTTCTCCACCATAGGATGCAGTCCTTCAGGCACAGGCTGCTTGAGGGTGGGTCCCCCACAGAGTCATAAGTCCTACCAGGAAATCTGTTCCAGAATGGCCTCCTCTTTCCACGGGTCTGCAGGTCCCTGCCAGGACCCTGATGCAGCATGGGCCTCACACGGGGTCACAGCCTCTTCTCAAGCTTAAACCAGCTCCAGCATGGATCTCCTCCCCAGGCTGCAGGTGGATCTCTGCATCCCCATGGATCTCCATGGGCTGCAGGGGCACAGCTGCCTCACCGTGGGCTGCACCACGGGCTGCAGGGGAATCTGGGCTCTGGTGCCTGTAGCACCTCCTGCCCCTCCTTCTGCACTGACCTTGGTGTCTGCAGAACTGTTCATTTCACATATTCTCGCCCCCCTCTTCTCTGGCTGCAATTACATCAGTGCAATAACATTTTTCTTTTCCCCCTTTTTCTTAACTACGCTATCACAGAGGTATTACCACCACTTCTAATTGGCCCAGCCTTGGCCAGCAGCACATCATTTTTGGAGCCAGCTGGCACTGGCTCTGCTGGACATGGAGGAAGATTCTGGCGGCTTCTCACAGAAACCACACCTGTAGCTTCCCCCACTCCACTACCAAAACCTGACCATGCAAACCCAGTACATTGTTCCACTCCACTGGTGCTGAGCTTCTCACTTCCACTTGTATCCCTCACTTCCAGAAGCTCTTTTTGGGACACACACCATTCCCCCACTGTGGCTGAAGGTTAAAGACCCCCACCCTTTCTAGTCACTGGCACTGGTATCCCCCTTATTCCTGTAGCTGACTCCAATAACTGGCACCCAGTCCATACATGCTAGTTCTCCCAGTAACTGCTGCTCCGTTCTTGCAACAGCACATACATGAGATAGAGCGTGAGATGATACAGAGATAACAAGGAAAAATTTAATAAGAAGACAGGACAGATTGTGATGATCAAGCACAGGGCTCAGTTAGACTAGCATACTGACCTCCATTTTAAACACAACCAATTCCTTTTATATTTTATTCTTCCTGGTCTCATCTTTGCTCCTCGCCCTGCAGATTGGCTTTTCCTCTGCACAGTGTCACCAACCCCATCTTCAACATCCTCCCCTTAAATCACTTGATGGCAACATGTCTTGTATGATTTTACCATATAAAACTAGGAAAAATAAAATAGCTTACTAGCAAATTACTACACAGTGTTGAAATTTGAAAAGCACTGTATTTCACAACCTGCCCCTTGCTTCAAACTTGACATGGCTTCATATTTTTGCAGTATCTCTTCCTCCATGGCAAGAAGGAATAGGAGATTTAGACAACAATTTGGGCACATGGCTTAGATAGAATTATCCTTTGTTTGGGCTTACATATCATTCAGCCCTAGTTAAAAAGTTGATGTAAGGAATTAGAAATGTGTCTTGCAAAAATGTGACTATATCTATTTGACAACTCATTGGAAGTATGTTATCAGGAATTGTGAACCATATGCATTTATGCAAAGGAGATCTCTTCAACAATGCTACTCATTTTGCCACAGTGGGAATGGATAAACCCCTAAAATATATATTGTCATGATGTTCTGGTGGAATCGCGAACAAGTCGTGAGTTCTTTTATAGGTTTGGTCCATTTGCATATCAGCATAAATTTGCCAGTTAAAACTTTAGCTACTGATGTAAGTTCTCTAAGCTCATCCCCCCCTTCTCCAAGATGTTGGTTTACACATTTTGGGTCTGGATGTTCTTGGAGTGCAAACCTAGAGACTTTGTTATGTCTATCTTAGCATGAGAGAGCAGCAGCAGCAGGCTGTAAGACACTTCAGAGTTTCACAGTAAGCAATACTGAATTTGAAAAAAATATAAAGAATATAAAAGCTAAAACTCAAGGCATCAGTCAAGAAAAAGGTGTAATACAGGGAAACGAGTAGGTGTAGAGCACAGTAATATATGCGTAGATTCTTATGTTTGGAAATTTTAATGCTGGAGGCAAAAATTGATACACTTCTTATGGAAAGATGAGTACACAACATTTCATAGACAATCGCAAAAGAATATTTATCGCTGATGGTGATATGAGAGAGGGCCTTCTCCAACCTGGGGGAGGCCAAAAGTCCTGGCCAGAAAGTGAAAAGATGAGCGGAGTCTCCGAATTTCTTGCTTCAGATAGTTGTTTTAATTAGCGTTATCAGAGAGACAGAGTGCCAAGCGTGGCACCCTGTTAGCAGTTCAAGAAAGGCGCGGAAAAGAGAGCTTATCTCAAATTCTTGCCCTTTTTAAAGGCAAATCCCCCAATAGAAGTTTGAAACGAAACATATTTTCTTTTCTCTACCAATACTCTATAACCTCAGCTTGAATATCCGGAGGAAATGCGGATATTTCTGTCCAATCAGTCTAAATCACTTTGCTGCAGAATATGGAGGTGTAGAAGAAGGAGAAAAAAGCATGGAAAACAACAACTGTCCTCCATCTTGGCTTTTTTAGCTACTGTCTATTCACTACATAAACAATCCTAAAATTTCTAGATTTTTTGCTCTGGAACATCACTACAAGCTACTTTAACATTCAGTTCAAACCATCTTAGATTCAAAAGTTTCTCAAAGAGTTGGCAGCTTCCTCCATGGATAGAGATCAAAATACACCCTGTCCAGGGGGGTCACATGGCTTAAAACAGGCAGAGGAATGTCCTCTGCATTTTGGATATCAACAAATATTTTAAAGAAAATATCAAGTCCAGGAAACACTTTTTTCCCTTATTAACATTACTGTGCCTGTCTTTCTAGGTTTAACCCTTTCTTTGTTTTAAAATAATACTTTGTAGTTATTACATATGAAGGCTGATTAAAGTTGTTAATGATAAGAGACAATGATCTGTGATGTATTTCAATTTCCACAGCCATAATCCATCAGTTTGTATTAGCAGTATTTGGATATTTTCTTAAGTATGTGGATACATGTAATTACAGGGTTTGATAATGAAGAAATATTTTCAAAAGCAAAATACAAGAAGTCAGCCAAAGACTCTAGAATACCAACATATTATTTCATTCTTTTTCAGCAAATTTTATGCTAATTCACATTGGGCTATCAGATTTTTACTTCACAAAAAATCTCTTGTGAATGCAGGTCTCAAAACTTCTGAAATAGTTCATGGCTTGAGGATACTTTCTAGACACAGGAAAGTATCTTAGAAGAAGGAACTAAGGTAAAAACTCAGTGGTTGTTACATGTTCTGTAAGAGACAAATGCTGCTGAAAGATCATACTACTGTGGGAGATAACCTAAACAAAGCAAACAAATAAAAACAAGCAAAGAAGCAAACAAAAACAAATAAGGGAATCCCCACACAATACTCTATTGCTAGAGTAAGTATTTTGTTTAAGAGAAAACTGTTTCTGCGAAGTCTGGATTTCAAAATCATTAGACAGCTTAGTTGATATGAACCTGTTTAGAACTAGCAAAGATCTGAAGGAGCGTAAGAATTTCAGGGAAGCTGATCTAGTTGCTTATTCTCTTACTAATGCTTGAACATGAGTGCAGAATACTATATTTGTGCAAAGGTCACTAATACACATGAAGTGAGCTTTCTGGAGAGACAACTTCTTATTACATTAATGAGTTACGTTTATCCCTGTCTTATAGTTATCAGTTCCATGAAGACACATTATTTAAATAATGAAAACCTCGATCTGACTTTGAGCCCAATTAGTTTCTGAGATACTTGTTACATTGCTTCACTGAACCTGGTATAAACACTACGAGAATCAATGTCTTTGCCTCTAAAGGTACACTCACAATTTGTGCTATTCTTTTCTTCTATCCTATGCTTTAAACTTTTATTTGGCATTTTGTGAAATTTTAGATCTCACAGTTTAGTCATGTCACTGGGTTCCAACCTCTCTCCCATCTTTCCTTGGGTAATATGGGAGATTGATATGATAATAACGAAGCAACTTGGTTTTTTAGGCAGTTTCCAGTCTAATGAAACTCCCTCTTAAGTAGCTTTCTTCATGTGCACCAACAGGTGTTATAGATGACTTGCTTGTCGGTCTTGTCCAGAAAACCATGCTTTCTGAAAAATAAAGTATGTAAATAATCAATATTGAATTTTGTTTTATGTTATAAAATCAGAATAAAATATGTAGGCAAAAATGTATATCTTAATTTGTAATAGTTACGCCCACACTTTAAAATTTGTAAATATTCTCGTTAGTAGTTACTATTAATAACATATTCTTTGAAAACAAACTAACAACTTGTTTATTTTTATACATATGGGACAATTACGTGCTGAAAACTATTAAAACCAAATTATTTCCTCTATTTTTTTTTAATGTATGTTTAGAGACAGGCGTGGTGTTGAGAGAGTGACAAGACAATTCACCTTATACAGGGAGAGGCAATTATCCCTTGTGGATTGGACATGAAATCACTGAGCTACAAGCAGCTGGTGATGCATAACCATCATTATAATTCCAGACTGTTGTATCATTTCTCCTAGTTTTATTTAGCAGTTTTAAAGGCAGGATAAGATATTTTTATGGCAAGAAATTTAGTGAACATGTGGAAATTTAAAAAAAAAAATAGAAGAAATTGTACTATAATTTTAAACTGGATGACGGTTATGCACCACCAGCTGTTTATAGTTCAGTGATTGAGAATATAATTGACAAGAAATAATTACTACCTCCCTAAACAGGGTAGGGAAGGGTTTTTGCTATGATAAGGTTGGAGAATGGCCATAAGAGGAAGGAACCAAATGTCTGATAGAAATAATTTTGACTTTTTCTTCTGTTTAATAGCTTTAACATTTGAGACTAAACTCTGTTCTGGATTGTATCTATATATCTCTGCTGGTGTCAGTGGGTTTGCCTCTGTGTAATGGAATTTGAAAAAAATGAACTGACTGCATACATAATTGAAGCAGTCGCAATGTATGATGGTCCAGTATAGCAATCAAATACAGACCTTATGCTGTTGTTTTGGATCAAGTGAGAGCTTTAGACAAGCCCTGCCTTAGGCTCAGATTTTGGCAGCAGCTCTACTTAGGTGACCTGCACCTAAATCACTCTGGCTTGCAGGTTCTCAAGAATGGCAGGTCAGGTCTGTTATAAAATGAGTTATTTATTGAATAGACATCAGATTAGGAGAAAAAAGGCCTTAAACAGAGTTACTACACAGGATAAAACAAAAGACCTACTAGTAGATTACATAAAACAGTGCACAACATAAAGGTACCTATATCATAGCTAGCACAGAAATAGCATAGACTAGGACTCAATGTAACTTAAACTGAATTGATGATGGTGCACACAGAGTCCTTTCACTCAACCTCTGGAAGAGTAACTGCAGAAGTCAGTGTCCTGACTTCAGGGGGTCATTCCCAGAAATCTGCAGAAGCTTTCTGCTCTGTGAAAGTATGGTGTACCTTTTATAAAGTCATGTGTCTGTCAGTCAGAAATTCCATCTTATCTTCCCACATCTGCTTCCACAGCAAGATGCTTACTGTCAGCTGAAAGCATCAATCCCATGGTGCAGAAATAACTCACTACAAGGCAAACTGTCCTTCACCAAGGCTTATGTGGGGCTTATGTTAGAGCAAGATGCCCTGAGTTATTGCACCAGCTAACGAACAACAGATAAGCTTTCCTGTAGCAGGGGCAGAAGTACTGCTAAAGCTGTAATTATGTTTAAACAGAGAAATTCCGCATAAGTCAATACAAAGACAGAAGAATTTATGACATTATTTGACAAACTATTTTTTCTTTCTTTAACCGAAGAGTTCCTGGTTGATAGTTGGCAACAAATTTTTCAAGAAAGTCAGACTGTCATGAAAGGAAAATACCACTGAATCATCTGACAGCAAAATTTGAATAGTCATTGAACTATGGTCCTAAGAACATTTAAATATTCGGCTAGATATGTCATTTGGACATGACATGAAAACCAAAGTGAAAACATTCCCTTGACAGTAAGGAAAAATACCTTAAAAGTAATTTGGGATATTTGTAGGAAAATGGCCTACGGCATAAGGACCATGATCCAGCACTGCGAAAGCTATGTAACAACACTTTATACTCTTCTTGTGTTTATCTGCCTTCCCATTGAAAAATCATACAGTGAGTGAAAGGTAGAAAAATATTAAATTCTTACAAGTTTCATAGAAGTATATGGTCAGGTGAGGAGAAAAAACTCTAGAAAGATGTTTTTGTAGTGTTCAGAGATTCCATTTGATAGGCATCACTGTACAATAGAGGACGTAATTTCAATTATATTTATTTTAAAATTATTATTCTCTTTTTTAATCCTATTGTAGAGTAATAATCCCCCTGTTGCCTGGTGTGTGTAGGTGAGCACATTATATATTATATGCTACTAATCTTTCATTGATAATTTTGTCAGTGTTTATATCAGTCAGCCCTTAGTCCTTTTTTTTTGAACCTTTTCCTCCATAGCAGGAACACTGAAGTTGCCCTACTATAGGCAAGTTTTCTTGTCCCAAAGGCTTCTTCTCCCAGTTCCTTTTGCTGCATTCAAAACTGTACCATGTAGAGCAATATTTGGTGTTTAATATTCAGTGTGTCGTCTCTTACTCCTCCACATAGTACTGGAACCTCAGACCAATTTACCGTCAGTCAACTACATATCTTTTTTGACATTACTGCATTCCAGTTATTTTCTTCCCATTGAGTAAGTGCCCTAGATTTTTTCCTTCTCTCTCCTTGCTTTATTACATTTCTCAAACAACTAGATTTTTGTCAACTTCAAAACATGTTCTTACATTTAAAACTGGAATGCAGAATAGCTAAATAGTCTGAAACTCTGAAAAACAGCTAAAATGAGCAACTCGTGTTTTTCACAGTGAAGGCAAAAGTCTACCTACGCCTTTGCTAGGGAAGGTGCTTTCTTGGAGATTGCAAGAGAAATGAGATAAATAATTTCTTCAGGACACCACAAGGATTTCAGCTCCAAGTGTAGCATACATAGCTCTGAGCTTTCATTAATATATGCAGTACCATATGCTCTATATGCAACCTTAAACCATATGTATAACAGTATATATTAAAAAACCCTATTAGAATAAAACCTGGCACAAAGGCCTCTTTCTGAGGAAAATATGAAAGAACAACACATACAAGATGATACTCATGCCATTTTATTCACTAATAACAACCATTTAGAGAACAGTATAAGAGTGTATACAAACTCTTCATGGTTATCATAATATTCCTTGTAATTATCATAAATATCTCACTGTTTCTAAGCTTCAGGCCACAAGAAAAATTCTAAATAAGAGAGATCAGTGACTTAATGGTCACTTGCTTGAATTCTCTTATGAAGCATCAATTGCTTATCTCATCACAGTTTCATCACTAAAGGATTATTAAGAAAAGCACTGTGATAAAAAGTAATAAAGTAAAGCCATTGACTCTCTTAGTTATGTAAACAGTTATATCATCAGTGATAAACATATTATGATAATACATAATGATATTATATAATACATCAAAATAAAAATTTTCAGCTAGATCCCTAGCTGAATCCAAGAGGTCCTTGATATAGCTGAGAGATGATGAATACAGCTCTGGGGTGAAATTCAAAGCTCCATTCCACAGACTACTTGGCTTTTGAGACTATTCTTTTGGCTGTAAAGAGTAGTGCAGACTGAGTTGTTGTGGTCAACATGAACTGATAGATTAATAAGCAGAAGACCAGATGGTCTTCTGCATAAAGCATGATATTTAAACAAGAAACATAGACAAATACGGTTCAAGTCCATCTTTGAGCTGTAGCAATTCAATGCATTCCAGGAAAGTGTTCTACTGACTTAATTGCTAGCTACAAGGAAAACAGTGGTCCTTCCAACATGTCTTAAAATAAGCCCTTCTCTGCAGGGAATTTCAGAATTTTCTATTCTGTGTGTCTCAGGTGACTGGAAGCATCGCTTTGTTCTCATTCAAAAAACCTGAGCTCAGAGACAAGTGAGAGTTTAAATTCCTTTTCTGTGTGCTTAGTGTTTTCATTCACCTACTCCTGCTTATTAGATGAGACCTTGGAAAGATACCACAGACTTAGGTAGCTTTTTGGTCATCTTTTGTCATGTATGGTGTTAGAGGGTTGGCTTTTGCATGTACACCTGCTTGGAGTTAATTAATTATTGTTAATTGTTAAGGTTAATTGGTTAAATTAAGGTTTGTTGGTATTTTTCCTAGTTACATAATCAAAATCCCTACCCAATTACCCGGTTTCCAGTTTTAAAGAACCTTTTATTGGTTTAAAAACTTTATTAAATCATTGTTCAAGTTCTCCCCACACAGAGACTAAAGGGGCTTTTCTAAAGTGCACCTCGAGGCTCCGAGGCTAAAAATAGAAACTGCCCGTTGGACTGCAACCTGTCTCCATGGTGAAGCAGAATTTTAATGAGGATTCTTCCCGCCATAAAGACTGGTGACATCACCTAAAGATGACACTCCCCAGAGACAACGAGCTATTGGACAATGAAGATTACTTCATTGGAAGAATCTTCCAATCCTAATGGACCATGGGGTCTGGACTGTGGGCGGTCAGGGGAGGAGCTCGAGGGTTATAAAAAGGGGGGTCCCGAAGGTGGGGAGGTGCTTCTTAGCCCCAGGCTAGCTGCAGGTTGGAGACCAGCGTTGTGCCTATCGGCCATTTTACCCTATCCAGGGGCCATTTTACCCTATCAAGGGACTTAACTATTTTTCTGGCTTTAGCTTAACTAAAGCCAGCTCAACGCTGAGGATCCCTGCTTTGGGGAAACAGCCATACCGGCTGGGAAGGGTCTCTGATCTTTGCGATCCCGGGTTTTTGATTTTTGTGGAAGCGGCTCGTTTTCTTAATTCACTTTTTAAATAAAACCTTTTTATTTTTACCCAAAAATAAGAGCTGCCTCTTATTTCTGACATCTTTCAAAGACGTTTTTCCAAATCATGGCTAAAATCTATTACTGCTGAGTTCTAAAAATGCAGTTGCAATATTTTACAGCTAACTTAATTCATTATATATTTTTGGCAAGATGTGGCCGCAACTAGGATACCATGCACTTACAAATAAAATTTCTATAATGCTATTTGTAAAATAAATCAATTGCATTGCAAAAATTTTACTCTTATCCTTGTAAGACATTTCTATTATTAGAGAAAATGTGATTTGATCCATATCTGCATATTTGGGTTACTCAGTAGCATTTGTGATTTTAAAATGTTGAATTTTTTTCGTTCCAGAATACATTTATAAAGAACAAGCAACTCTTCTGGCTTCCTTTTGCTTTCTTGCTGACAAGACTGCAAGGTCATACATTGATACATGATGTTAGCTGTCACATCTTTATTTTTTTACCTTAAAGAAGAAGCTGGTGGATGGTGATTCTGTCCCAGTTGCAAGATGTTGATGCTTCTTTAAGACATTTTCTACATTATTCTTTTGGGAAATCATTCCTTTTATGTTGGGACAGTCTACAGTTCACTGCAAAATGTAGCATGAAATCAAAGTACCTATCAAAATGAAGACAACCTACTGAGATTTATTAAATATACTTTTTCCACAAGACATCTTTTTGAGGTTTTTGTCATCCTTTCCCATTTGCATTATAAAAAACATCAAGTACACACCATTATAAGTAAAACGTTTAAAAGGTAATCAGATGGATATTTCAGAAGTCACCATTTTAGTTTCTGTTCAGAAAACATAATAAAAGTGCATTGGGGAGGAACACTGAAGCTGAAGCAAATAAAAAGGGGAAGAAAACACAGAAAACATAATAATTTTGTTGTCTCCAAAGTCAGAATAAATTTCACAAAAATATGTACTCTGATTTATACTTCTTTGAACTCAAAACCAGAATCCCCTGAGTAGTGCTGGGGTAACACAGAAAGGTATCAAACTGGCTAACTTACTTTGCCAGCCATAAGAGAAATATAAGAGGTACAAAACAAGCTGACACACTTGATTCTCTACATTTCCTGCCTTTGCTCAGATTTCTGTTTACCTATTTCTCCAAGCTTTTGAGGTCACTCTGGTCTAGCTGGCAGCCCACCCATCTGGTGTATCAGCTACTCCCACTTTTGTCTTGTCTGCAAACTTTCTGAGGGTCCATTCTTTATCCCACAATGTTAAGGTCATTAATGAAGACGTAAGAAAAGAATTGGGCTCCATATGGACTCCTGGGGTACATCACTGGTGACTGGCTTCCAGATGGAAGTCCTGTTTCTGCTGATCAGCACACTGCATCAGGCAGTTCAGCCAGTTTTCAATCCACCTTATCTCTTCAGTCGCAGTTTTGGCACTGGGATGACATGATATATTTTGACACAGCCTGTTCTGTTACCAGTGCTTGTTTGTCTTTCTTCATGGTGCTGAGCTAAAGTCTAATCTTGTGACTGCCAACAACCTGCAAGAGAGAACTGCTGTGTTGCAGGCAACCAGCAAAACTACCCAAATATATTCAGCAGCATGCATCAGTGGTTCTAAACATGCCACAGAGACCAGGAAAGAAGCAGTGAGGCCCAGAGAATATATTGACTTACAGTGAAAATTCATGGTGGAAATATCAAATACCATCTCCATTTTAACCTGAAATGAGAAATCAGGAAAAGCAAAAGAGATGACAGCTCAAGTTTTGAGGCAAGAATATAATCAGATGTGCATAAAATTTCAGAGAATAATAAATTCCATAATATTCGGCTCTCAGAACTGAGCAGAATAAGAATCTGTGCATCAGAAAGAATTTGGAACAGAGTACAAGAAAGATCTGGAGTCAGACAGGCAAAAAAAGGAAAAAAAAATGAGAGCCTGTCGTGTGAGAAGTGACTGAATTTTAGGCAGTCTAGAATTCAGCTATCTATCACATTTTAATATGAATGGATTTCTCAATTTTATAACTATTTAAAAATTCTGCTGGTTACCTTTTGTGAAAACTTGGCAAAAGCTTTTATCAAATCATCTGTATCATTAGTTAGTGAGACTAAGCCCTTTGCTTAGAAAGAGGCTTGATTGAATCTCTGGGTAGATGTAGAAGCCTGGGCAGTAAGGAGTTAATGCATCGCTACATCTCACACATTGCTGACCGTTCGAGTGGGCAAGTTAGATCAGGATGTGCTGGGAAAGGAGGGCTGCACAAAGGTACAGCAGCACCTTTCTGAAACCAGTTTTCCAGTTCAGTTCCATGGTGACCACACAACAGACAGCACGAGTGCAGAAGTGGGGGTCAAGAAGTGGTCAAGACTAATAGAGCGGGATCAAGACCACCAAAAGACCCTCAAAGCACCCGAAGCCATTTCTAGAAAGTTCCAGAAGACTGGACTGCACATGGTCACTTATTTACATGACGAGAAAGAAACCTAATCCCACAGGGAGGAAAAATTACCTATGAGAAAGTACCCCCACAAAGCCTGAGTGGCACCACCAGGACCTTGGACACCCTGTTGGCTGGCCCAATGGTGGACCCAGAACTGGTGATCCCCTTTCCTCTCCTATGTCATCTTCCTTTCATTTTCTTTTTCTTCCCTCTTTCTTTTTTAATCTTTGATTTTTTATTATTATAGGGGCAAAACATACGCCAATTTCCATGCCTAGTGTGCAGTCTGCTAAAAAGTTTTCTGAGGTTTTTTTTGGACCCTTTTGGCTTTTGTCATTCTTTTTCAACCAAGCACATCTACAAATCTTGAGTGCTCCCTTCCATGTAGAATTAAGGAAGTACATATTTAATAAAATCATAGTAACAAAGAGGTACTATCTACTGAAAGGAAGGTGCTAACCCCTGTATCAGCAGTGTACTTTCCTATAATATATCTATTTTGTATCTGTATGGCCACTTTAAATAATTGCTAAATCTCTCTGGGTTTTATAATGTCAGTACACTTCAACCTATTCATAAATAACCTCTAAAGTTGCAAAGCAGGTCAGTTACCATCTAAGTACATCTTATTTTGTTTGTTCAAAGTGCCAAATTACTTGCAACGTATGCAGGAGAAGCTTCTGGAGAAGCTAATGATACTGAATTCAAATGTCAAACTAAAGAAGTGAAAACTTGCATCTGTCACCAGTCAAATTTCCAGCACATGAATCTCCCCTTGGATGATGCACAAACTGTTACAGCACACTCTATGACATGTCAAGGCATGCCAAAAAGCACTGTGACAGAACACTTCAAATACTTCTGCTCTCAATATTCTGAATCAAACAACTTTTGTCCTTGATCTCTTAGACTTTTCCTTGCGCAATTGACTACTGATGGTTGCATCGCTTTTCCACTACTGTCAAAATTTTATTTGCTTAAAACAATCAATATTTTCATGTACTTTGAGAGTCTTTCATGTTTTGTTGATGGATATAGAGTATCTAAAATACACTCTAAAATGCCAGAACTCTGGCTGATTACTTCAGTCTAGGATGGCACAGATATGTGAAGTGAATGAAAACTGACAAACTATATCCTTAGACCAGTACTGTAAATGAAAGAAGTAAGTGTATCTGACACTAGGGGAAAAAAAGAAAAAAAGAAAAAAGAAAAAAAAGACAGAGACAACTTTTGTGGCTACAGCCTGAGAACATGATAAAAAGGCTGAGAAATACACTATAGATGTTAGATTTAAAAACTGTAGTACCTGGTAAAGAATACTAGATCATCTCTATTGCCAGGACTCAAAACTGTAATAATGAATTTACAAAAAATCAAACCATTTTGTACTTTGGCGTGTCTTCCATTATTCGTACGGACTGCATATATTTAGAAATATTGTAAAATTTCATTTCCAAATCAATGGAAAGAGGAATGCCTACTGCATATCAAAAAAATAGCCACAGAAATAGAACTAAAAGGACCTTATAAGTTTACTTTCCTGAAGAATGTCAAAGAAACAGGAAAAAAGCAAAAATAAAACAAAAAAAATGTAATGCTTTATTTTTCCAAGGAAAAATGTTACACAGTAAAATGGAATAATTAGCTAGAGTTGTCTGCTTAAGGTCTGAATGTAAATCAGCCTTGTTGTACACACACAATGTAATAACTAAAGGTTTATGGCACCAACTGACTTGGTACTTTCTCATAAATTATATCCTGTATTAATTATGTGTCTGTAAAACTGTCATAAAAGATGTGTGCCATTCATATTTTGCAGCTTTCTTACAAAACCATTAAGGTTACAATTGAAAAAAAAGCTCATTATGTCTAAGATGCAATATGTTGGCAAATGCTTTACATTTAGATATGTTAATTAAAGCCAGCTATTTTTTATGGAAGACATTTTATTGAGTTTGAAACGTTAGAATAATGAGACGCGTGTAGAAAATAATTTTGCAAACAAGGAAATCATAAGTATTCAAGAGTTAATTGCAATTAAGAGGGTTCATTCTTTCTCTATATACCCACAGTTTTGAAACTGAAGTCAATGGAGCATAAAGGAAGCCTATAAAATTGTTATGAAACTGGCACAGAACTTGACTTAAAGCATTTTGATTTTTTAAAATTTTCAGATATGGAAAAAAATATAAACATAAAAGAAAAAAGACTTAACCTTGCACTGTTAGTATAACAAAGCAGCTCAAAGATATTGTTTTCATTCTTGATGTCTCCTAGATCTTGTAAAAAACAACAAAAAAAACCCCTAAGATTTTTCTGTAGTTTTCTGTATACAGGAGTGATATGCAGTCAGGTTTTTCTCATAATTTTATCAGTTTTAATTTAATATAATTGTGCTCAGTATCATTATATATACTTTGTATTTTTTTAAGAAATAAGATGAAAACATTCTGTACAGCTATTATGCAATCTTATTGTAAACATATACATGTAATTTCAAGTGTAAAGACAGGAACTTAAAAAAACATTTTTCTTACATTTCCTTGCTCCAGTTCTTCTTCCATTAATCCATAGGGATTTTAAAAAGACAGTGCAAATCTTCTTAGGTTTGTTCTTTTTTTAATATGCTGTCACCTGTGTAACTAATGTGTCCCATAAGTCCTGTATATGCACCAAGAATGACCTTTCTGAAAGTAAAAATCTATTAGACATAGATACAACAATAGATATATTACTTTTCTTTACAATAAAACATAAAATCAAACCTGTTGTATGACTTGCATTGTCAGAAAAGTAAACACCAATACATTTATCACAGAACCCCCCAAAAAACCCCAAACCAAACAAAAAAACCAACCAACCAACAAACAAACAAAAGCAACCCCCCCAAAAAAAACCCACCACCAAAACCCAAAGAAAACCCCAAAAAACTACCGACAGACCAACCAACAAATCAACCAACAAGAAGGTAGTTTCAGTTTCCTTACTTGAAATTGCACGTTAGGAATTTGTCATAACATTTGGAAAATTTAGACTCTTTTTAAAATATTTTTACAATTCTAGTGATGGAGTCACAAACAACCACAATTTTTGTCTCCTTAATCTACCTATGAAGTCATTAGACATGAAGGCAAATATATTGCCAGCTATCCATAACAATGTGGGATTAAAAAAATTAAGATTAGGTTAAGAATTAAACCTAACATTCAGCACACCTCACCTCTTTTTTAGGAATCATAAATCTAAACAGAAATAATTTCTAATTAGAAATATATACCATTCCAAAATAAATGCTTGTATTAAAAATATATGCTTGGTGGCATTTGATACCACTTGGAATTATGAAAGTGCCTTGGAAATGTACAAAGTAAAAATTAGATCTATTAGTCTAGCTTTTAAATAATATTATCTATTACCTATTCCTATATACTATCTATTATTATATAATCTATTCCTCTTACTATGCATGAATAAAATAATCTGTAAGTGTAATGAAATTATAATAATTTGCATCTTATTGCATGATCCTACATATGGACTTATTTTATTATTTATTATTTATTATTATTATTCTGACTATTCATTTCATTATCTGGATACTACAGTCAAAGTAAAAGCAAGAGAGAAGTGCACCTTTATTTCCTCCACAGTTCTGTAAAACTTGAATCAGTTTTCATGGTTTAGGCAAACATGACTCAAATGCCTAAACTTCATAGCTGTTTATTTGATTTCCTGAGTATTCTTTTCTATTTCATATTTTAACTAAAACCCCAAATGATACAGCCAACACCTCTTTGTTTGGTTTGGTCTGCTTTGCATCACATGCAGGTTAAAAATATGGCTTAGATCAAATCACTCATAATTTGTCAGGGAAAAATTTTGAGAAAGCCCCTGACCTTCACTGAAATATGAAACTGGAAAAGAGGGCATTCAAAACACCATGAAAAAAAACCAAACTCAGAACTCCTATTTCTACCTACAACATTCTAGAATACTGCTTAACATCAAAAATGAGTACGTGGATGCATCCAGTGTTTTGCTTGGCTGCTGACTTCAAAACACATATGCTCAAGTTTTTGCGGACTTCACTATTACTGAGATTGCCAAGATAGAATGAAAAACAAAGAAAAAGATTTATGACTTCTCTTTATACAATGGGGTTTCTGGCCAGACATATAATTTTTTTTCCAAACACGCATTTTTCTTTGTCTCTGTGTCTTTTTCTTTCTTCCGTCGTTGTTAAAATAATCGGACTGCAGCAAAGATAGCAGGCTAAAAATTGCAGTGTCTATCACTAGCCTGAAATCTTGCAGTATCCCCACAGTTCATGCAATTACGATTTTTTTTCTGAGCATGTTCAGAGAGTCTGACCCATGATATACAATCTCGATTTGCAATAAATGCCTGGAAAACTTGGAATGTTCTTGTGATTTGAACATAAATTACTTTGCCACATCTGTTAGTTGTCTGACCCTCTTTCTAGTGTGTCATATTTATACATGCCAGAACAAAATTTAAGTCAGACATATTTTGTCATGGGTCTCATTGTAAAGCCCTGCAAAATATGTGCTTAGCAATTTTATGTCATTTATATTCTCTAAATATACTGGTGTATATATTTGTCACAGAATACTATCTTCATTTTCAATATTTATTCAAGCAACAGAAAAACTGTCTTTGAAGTGAATTGAAATCCATCACAGCTTTTCCTGAGCTGATAACTTATATTCTTTAGAAAAATGCTTGCTCAAGCCATCTAGGGAATGCTACGGAAACAAGTATTAAGACCAGGTGTTTTCTTTGCATAGTAAATGCCATGATACCAGTAAACACCTATAATTTCCAAATAGAATTAAAAATAAAAATATGTAATTAATTTGTACTGCTAAAAATTCATTCTGAATTAGACTTTTTCCTTCTGGCCTGCAATATTAAATAATCAGTTCTTAATGGAAAAAAAAAGCTCTTTTCATCACCCTTTGAACTTTGTTTGAGATTGGCATATTTCCACAAAATGCTTCCAATCATTCAACATTTTTAGACAGGAAAATAATCTCCCAAAAAGTCTCTGGCAAACTCTAGAATACAGTGATTTATTGTCTGTCTAGACCAGACAAGCTTTTTAAAGGAGGGATTAAAATTACACTCAGATGTGATGAACATTTAAGGAGCTAGCTCTTGTGGAAAGAGGGGAATTTTTTTCTGCTTAGTCATCTAAATTCTCAGTGGCAATCTTAAAGTATTAGGATTTTTATTTCCTATCATGATACCTTGACATATATTTCTTTCCTGAAATATATAAGAATGTACTGCAAATCAGGTCAGGAAATTACAGGGAAATAATGCTGAGAATAGGAATAGGAATTGTTTAGTTCACTGAGGCCCATTCCCCAAAGACAGTTATTTTAAAATGAGTTTTAATTATTCATTCTAAAGCAGCCATCCAGTTCCTGAGTGTAGCCATAAAATATTCAAAACTTAGTATGAGGAATGACAAATGAAAGTCTTGTACTGTACTTGAAAAAGTGCATATCTAACTTCAGAGTTGTTACTGAAAGTATTTCTCACTAGTCATTCTAAGGTATAAGAAATTATATACATCAGCTATACTGGAATTATAAGAGGAGCCTTAATTCTTTAAATATGAAGTTACTAATTCAATTTCTTCCTGAAAGAAGTAGAGCCAAAGAAAGGAGTAAGTATGTGCCATTCTGAGCATATGCAATGTTTTTATTACTAGATCAGATCCCTACAACCTCTAAGATTTCTGACCCCCAGTCTCTGGGACTTTCATAAGTTTATTACACTCTGCTAGTGCCATAGTGCTGCAGTGCGTCAGCCCATTTTGGGCTGTACATCAGAGAGGACATCTAGTGGGTGGATTTCCCCGCCTTGGATTCTGCCTCCGAGGGCAGATCCGAGGAGGAGACATGGGTTTTCCCTCTCCACCCACTGGGTGTCACTCCAAGGCTCATCTCCTCCCTGATTCCAGAACCCTCTTAGCCCCTAAGTCACTCATTGGCTAAGTCAATTTATGTTTAATAATAAGTTCATTGATTAAGCAATTAATGTCTAGAAAGTTCTGTTCTGTTATGTTTCTCATTGGCTGATTCAAATAAATTCCTCCTCTTGTATTATGTTATTGGTTATGTGTCACTCCTTATCATTTCCTTATTGGTTGTATCCTTGTACCTCCCATTCTCCTCCCCCTGTATAACTTCCCCCTGCAACGGCCAGTCGGCGCCATTCCATCGCCACTCCTGAGCCTTTCCATAAGACTGGACCCCCGGGCTTTGCCCGGGGGCAGAATGGCTCCCTGGGTTCCCTGTGCAGGTCACGTCCTGGCAGGACTCAGAGGATTCCAGCTCTCCGGTCACATCCGGGGGCTGAGGCCATTCTATTAAGGCCAGGCTTTAGGTTGCTCCCTTCATGCCTTCCTGTTTCCCGTGCTTGGGGCAGGGAAATAAAGACACGGATTAAGCAAAGAGAGCGCCTCCTTCATCTTTCATCTCCGTCGCCGCAGCCCAACTTACTTGGCGAGTGTCCATGTGGGAGAACAGAAGCTATGTCGCCTACCAGGCTCACTGGGCTGCCTCGGTAGCCGCGGCACCATAGCTCTTGTCTGATGACACATGGATTGCAATCATGCAGTCCTTTTGTCCAACAATAATTTTGCATTTCTGAGCATGAAAAGAGTTGGGTTCTGATATCCAAATAAGTACCTTGTTTAGAACATGGGACATGCCATATGGTTTCAGAGGTATCTTGTTCCTGATTTCTGTCCCATCACAAAGCAGTTACTTTAATTATTTCTGATTTAAGCACAGTAACTAAACATACTTTTCATCTTAAATTTTGTGAAAATACGAAACAGGAAAAAAACAATACATCAAGGCAGTCCTTGCCATCGGTATCGATAACAATTTGATTAAAAGCTACAGGATATTTTATTTGTTCTGAGAGCAAACATTTTACCTATGAGTTAACATGAAATTGGATATCTTCAATCTGGGTTGATGCTGATAAGAGCAGAAGAATAGACAAACACTGGTGTTACAAGTTCAGCCATTCCTCTTTTCCTTTGCTTCCAGAGTTGCATAGACCACTAAACTAGAGTGATCACTGTAATTCCTATGTTCCAAGAAAATTCCAAAGAAATACTGATATAAGTAGCATGTTGTTATTTAAAATATTTTATATATGTCTATACATAAATATACATAACATGCTGGAAGCAAATATTTCCTAAGACCAAATCAGTTGCCTCTGCATGTGTGGATTAGTGTCTGGAACGAAAACAGAAAATGTCTCTTAATTCCTGCATTGAGATTTACTGCATTTTGATAAAAAATTAATAATAGCACCCAAAAAACCACAAGAGTTACTCTTGCTATGGACAGTAGGGGATAGAATATTTTAGGAAAGAATATTCTTATTAATATATATCATTAAATGGAAAAGAAGCAGGAAATATATGACTTTGCATCCCAGTAGTGACTTTCAAATGTACTTTAACATAAATTATTATAGGCAAAAAGGCATGACCAAAAACATAAATTAGGGATTTTTGCTGTGCCTCATAAATCTATTAATCATTTAAACTAACTGAAAAAATATTCAGGGAAATCTGGGCAACACATTTCCATCAAATACTGATAATGTGAGAGGATTTTTTAGGTAGAAAGATATCATCATGTTGATTTCCAGAAATTATTGTAGAGAGCTGTGCCGCGGCACGTGGCGATGGTGAATAGCCGCAGCCTCTCTCGGAAGGGTCCCCAGCCAGGAGAAGCCACTTTGGCGCAGAGGGCTATCTGAGGGCGCAGCCACACACACACAGCCCGGTGTTATGGGGCACACGAACACACTCACGCTATGAACAGTACAGCGGCGGCAGGCAATGAAGGAGGCAGGAGGGCTTCCCCGTTTGCGTGTCCTCCAGCGGCTTCATTCCGGGATGCAACTCGTAACAAAGGCGCGGTAAACGGGAGCAGGGACGGAGACCAACCGGCGACCCCCCCACGTGTTCCCCCTTAAGCACAGTCGGTTGCGAGGGGCGCGGACATGGGGCGGTACATAGGTCGGGGCTAGGGAGGGACTAAGGGGTAGGAGCCAATGGGGGTATGATTCAAAAGGAAGCTTCCAGTTATGGGACATAAGGGTGGAGAATATGGGGACCGATCCCTGGCTGGTGAGGACTAAGGGGCTGCTTCAGGATTGAAGCCATCCCACCAGCGGTCTTTCTCTGCTGTGGGCTTTGCTGGACCCTTCTCAGTATCCCTGCAGGATACAACAGAGCTGAAGTTTTAATATATTGTTGCCAATTCGAATTTCGATACTATGATTAAATATTGTTTCGCTTGGTATGGAGAATAATTTTTTTTTAAATAATCAAAGGAATACAAACATACATAGCTATCTCTAATATATCAACATTTATTTGAAATGAGATAAACACAATTTTAAAATGTTCTGCCAATTCTGGAACCATTTTTTTTTGGGCACAGCATTATAATTTTTAATTCACGTTAATCCATAATAGTTTTGCAATTGGTATCTACATATGTAACTATAAATTTTCACTACTTGGAAGTAACCTATCTTGCCCAGAGAAAGAAAAGCTCCTGTAAGTGAACAGTTAATCAGCTTTACACTGATATTGACAAGGTTTTGCCTGTTCCTTTCAAGACATCTGCTTACTGGTTCTCATTTCTCCCTTGATTTTATGGAAAATATGCCATTCTGATGCAATACTCCTTTTTTCTTTTTCTTCATGAATGTTTCTGATAAAGAATTTTGGATGCCTATATCCCATCATTCTAGTTTATTCTACAAAAATGAACTAGTAGTAAAAATTATATCAGGTTGCATGCACCAAACTTTTAATTTAGTTTTGCTTTTTTCCCCTCCATTTCAGTGTTTGACTTTTTTGTTTTGGTTTCGTTTTTTTTGCTATATAGAAATTTTAAATATTCAGTAGATTGGGCCATTGTTTTTCTTCTTCATTTTTAATTCTAATCCTGTTTCTGTGGCCCAGGACTCACAGAGTTCATAGTTTTGACCACATTAGTTTATTTTATTCAATTCTGAAGTGTTTCCTTTAAACCTAAGCTAAATGGTGAGAGCTGATGTACTAACAGCTCTTTGTCTTTGTGAATCAAACAGATTCATCATTTCAACATGAATACCCTTGATCGACTTTTGATGATTCTTGTAAAAAATTACATCTTTTCTTATTGCTTAGGGAGACAGTCTAATGAGCTGCAGCTTTGCAGCAGTACATTGTGTCGTCTATGTCTTCAGACCAGTTATTTTGCTTGTGGGATTACCAATTTCATGTTTCAGATAGCTGTACAATTTTTAGAGTCTTCTAAAAGTAGATGACTCTTTTTTTTCTAGGTTTGTATCAGAGAAAAGTTGCTAATTATATTTGTGAATTAGTGAATCATCATAAGCAGTTTGGTTAATATAATAGTCAGATAATAATCTTTGAGTTGAGGTATTCCTCAACTTAATGCTCCCACTGAGGCTCTCCAAACCATGTGCTGCTCACTCTCTCCTCCTCCTCTTCCTTCCCTGTGGTGGGATGGAGAGAACAAATGGAGGCACGAGGCAAAGATCACGGGTTGAGATAGGAACAATTTACTGGAAACAGCAAGATAACAAAATGAACAGTGATTCACATGCAAAATGTGCACCACAGAGCAGCCATGTTACCCTGACCGGAAGAGACTCCTTTCACTCTGCCCCTGGCAATGATGAGAGGTGTTACAGACTAACATCCAGGTCCTAGACACACCATCTTCTGGTTACTGCCAAAAATTAACCCTGTCCTGGCTGGAACCAGGACACTTGGAAACAAAAAAATTTTCTTAGCTGTAGCAATGAACCAGATTAATTTGATTAAAAGTCTTCATAGCTTTACTTACATCCATGACTGTTGGAATCCAGAGTTCAGAGAATATTTCTCTACCTGCTTTGAAGGGTTCTACCCCACTGGACAACACTGTCTTTGACCTTCGTCCATGGAGAAAATTGCCTGCCCTCTGGGAAGAACTAGAATCTACACTGGTGTGAACTAGGTGATAGAATATTATGTAAGATTGTCACGGAGTGAAAAATCTAGTCTTTGGGTTTGTTAATATAGTAAATAGCTAAAAATCAAAAACCTCAAAATGGAGGATTGTTGTTGTTCTCCAGACCTTCTCCTTCTTCTTCTGTTACTCCGTATTCTGCAGTAGAAATAGTTTAAAATGATTGGACAAAGAATTCTGCAATTCCTGTCTACATGACAAAGTGATTTATTGAACATTGGTGGAAAAGGGAAAATATCTTTGGTTTTAAGTTTTCATTGGGTGATTTACCTTTAAAAGACTGTGTAATCTTGATAATTTGGTTTTCTCTTGCATTCTCTGCTTTGTGCTGTGTCTGGGTCATGCCAGTGACTCTACTTCTCTGATAAGACTTAATAAACAACTATCTGAAAGCAGAGAATGCTGAAGGTCCCATTTGTCTCTCGGACTTCTGGCAAGGACTCTAAAAAATCTCCCCCAGCCTGGGAGGTATATTAAGGCACAGAAAAGTATCACATGATCTTTTTATCTTCCAAATCTTCAGCTCTGCAATAACTACATTGCAAACATTCTGGAACCTTTTTACTCAAAGTCCTTTTCTTCTCCTCATACAGTATTCGTTGGGTATGTAGGGTAGATTTCCTCATGTACTGCTATGAATATGCCTGTGTCTGTCCTGGATTGCTCAAACCCATGCAATGGTCAGTTAATCCATATGTCAGCCATTCATTCTATAAAAGATTGCATCTCATCTTGAGATGCCTCTCACTCTATCAGAGAGTGAGAAAAAATTTGCAGAGAAAATTTGCATAATTGTCATAGACTAAAAATAGCTAAATTTAGTAAGATGGAGCCAATATTTGAAGAAAACTAACTATTACATTCAAACCCAATGGAAAAACTCTCATCAATGCAGCTTCAACTATTGGCAGCCATTCAGCCTCTGTCTAAATCCAATTTCTCGAGTAATATCTGTACTTTGGTTATCACACCAAACCTATATCCATTCAAATCCTTTCAGCTGTAAGAGATTCTAGACTGTCTGTAACACTGGACCCTTACAGAATATTGATACTTGAAAACCACAGTCTGAAATTCTTCATTCAGTGTTAATCTTCCTTAGGATTAAGCTCTTCCCTCTGCAGAACTTGGCCCAATATCAATTCAGGTAGACATTTTTGTACTTTTCACAGAATTGTAGAAAAATCTGGGCTGGAAGGGACCTCTGGAGGTCATCTAGTCAATACTCTACTCCAAACAAGCCATTTAAATCAATCAGCTCATAAATAAGCATCCATAGTCTCCATTTATTGTTGCTCTGACTCACACTGTAATACTTTCAAGAGAAATCAAAGCTAAACAAAGCCTTTGGAATTTATACAGTTTACATTTATTACAAAGTAGTTAGGTTGCTATGCATAATAATCAATGCCTTCTGCATGCGAGGGAGTCTTCAGCAAGTTTCAGTTCTTATAAAACAAAGTCTTCTGACCTTCTTCTGCCAGTTAAACTGTGTCTTTCTTGTGGCCTTCTTTGTTGAAAAGGGCTGCTGTTGAAGGCACTCTGTCACCCTGTCCTACATATCTGCTACCCATTCTTGCATGAAGTTATTCACTGACCTGCTACGCCCAGTCCTGAAGGTAGTCAGCAGCTTCTTGTCACAGCGGCATTAAGAGACAGCGGTTTCCATAATACTAACCACATTTTCTCAACAGAAAGGAATATTCTGTTTTGATGACTCCTGGATGACTTTATTCATTTTACCAAACATCACCTATTCTTAGTACAAAGTGCAGATCCTAATCTGTACTGAAGGTCCTATCATGAAGGATACTTCATAAAACTAAAAGGAATCTACAGGCCTACACATACCCCAGACCATCATGATTTTATTTTCCTTTTGGTAACCCAACCCAAATATTGGAAAGTTTTAGGCAATTACATAAATCAGAATACAACCTTTTGGTTTTGAACACAACCTATAGATTAACAACAGTATTTCAAAACAGGAGAAAATGGCCTCTTGGAAATTTGATTTGTAAATTTTGCTTTAAAGATTCATTTTGCTCAGTAATTTGTGACATAGTACCTTTCAGAATATAGAAATGCACTACTCTGACACCTGCTTTCTGCAGAAAGTTTCTAGATTAAATTATTTTTATAAATGTAAAATTTTCATATTTTAAAGATAAGAAAAATTACTTTTAAGGTAGAAAACTTCAGCAACAACACACCATAAAGAAAAGTCCTAAGAGAACAAAACAGAAAATAGAAATTGGCGTAGTTATCAATTATTGTGGAAGTGCAATAGTTTCTAACAGATCAGAATCTGGTGTCTTTTGTCTAAAAGCAGGAGTCTAAGAAAGGGAGATTAGATGCATTTCAGAAAGAGAGAATCAGAGACCATTTTAAATGCCTGATACGCTGAGTTAAAAACATCATGCTTTGCATTTTTTACATGTAAAATACTTGAAGAACATCAGAGGCATATAAAAATATGGAAAGTTATGTTTTCTACTTAATTACCTAGTCAGTCTTTGTGAAGATACCCATGGCACTATTTTAAGAGTAGAAATTTGATATGGACTTCAAATTGCTGACCTGCATCTGCTCAAAACCAAGACTTTATGAGTAAAAAATGCCTAGAAAAAAGCATGAATTATGAAAAGGATATATTTTTAAAATTATTCCTGCTCTAGAGTCTACTACAACAGAAGTAAGACAGAGGCCAATGTTCTGATTCGAACTACTTTTTAAGAGCTATAAAATTTACTGCTGAGACTATAGCAAACCTGATCAGGTTTTACTGGAAAAGTTTTCCCAGTAGGGTGTTCATCCATCCATTAATCACCGTTTATGTGGATATAGGTAAATCACTTGTGGACATGCAGTGAGTAAGTTTTTGATCAAGTGTGTTACTGATTTCACCATCGCATTTTAACTATACACAACTCAAAACTACTGATATTACTTCAGCTTTTCTTATGTCATTCAGTTATCTCATTAGAATTCAGATGATCAGGTATTTTATATAAGAAAAGGATTATAAAATATCAATCATCTTGTATATTTTTCCTTCTCATTCTTTTTTTTTTTTTTTT
>VZTH01012105.1:72311-129626 GCA_013397815.1 Aleadryas rufinucha
AGGGAAGGGAAGGGAAGGGAAGGGAAGGGAAGGGAAGGGAAGGGGAAAGGAATCTGTACATCTTGAGTATCTTACGTTTTGACTTAACTGCAAAAGAAGCTTACTCTTCAGTAAGCTTCAGTGCAGCCAGTGTTGCTGAGAATCAGAGCTGAGATGCCCAGAAAAAGATTTAAAATATTTTTCTCTGTCTCTGGATGGATGCTTTGGTTATTTTTTCCTGTTGTCATATGTTCACCTGTCCATATTTGATCAAAGAAAGATGGATCATGTTTAAAATCAAAATGCAGTTTTTCCCCCGTTAAGTCAACAATCTGAAGCTAATAAGCCTGCTGATATTCTTTAATTTCTGTCACTTTCCTAAGTTCTTATTCCCTTGTTTACATTTTAAACTGTCTTAGTTTAATGAAATTACCTCCCTCCAAACCTATTTGTTCTCATTCACAATGTTATATCATATTAATCCTTTTGCATACAGCTTCATATCATGCTATTCCAGAAGCCACCTATCTCAAATTATTCAAGGCCTCTAATTCGCCTATTTTCTGAATGTTGTGACATCAAACTCAAATGGCAGTGAGTGTGTTCTGAGTATGGTTGCTTCTTTGCTGTCACGGCATTCATTTCTGTAGCGAAACAGATTAGACAAGCACGTAATTTTAAATACTTTTGAGATTATTATAAAATACATGGTGCATTTAAAGAATTGAAGAAATGTTGATTTTTTACTAGTTGCAAGCACCTGTCTCTGATGAATTTAAATAACTTTAACAGTACTTTTCTCTGTAAGTCAAAAATTATTTTCAAAAAATCTGTTCATAACTTTTGGGCTAACATCAATTTTCTGTGCTCCAGTAATTTTTATTATTACCTAAAAAAACATTACTTTCGTCTTTTGATTCCAATAAATTTATTGCTCTTTCATTCTTCTCCTGCAAAGTAATTTTTTGCAACTTATGAACCAAAACTTTGCAAAATTTATGAAGTTATTTTATTGCAGAAGTTTAGCAAAAAAAAAAAAAAAGAAACTAAAACCAAACCAATGCATTGCTCCAAAGACTGTACTCAAGACCCCAAATTCTGGAAGTACACTTGGTCTTCTGCATCTGATGGATTCCACTTATTAAGAAAAACAGTGAACATCAACAGCATTGATTTCATCACCCCCACTGCGCTAGTATTACCACAGACACTAAATTGTGGCTTCTCAGAGACTTTTTATCCTCCAGTGAAGGCATTACTTGATTTTCTGAACACAACAAACCTTTTCATGTGTGTAGGATGGGGCTATTTTGGCATGGGGATATTTTGTTGCTTCATCGCGCTCTGTAGTTCTTTCTTGCTTTTCCTTCTGCATCTCTGAACTCTAGGACTATGTATGAGGCATTCAGAATTAGGAAGGTTAGCCTATTAAAATGATTTTCTTTCCTTCTCTCTTTTTTCTTCCTTCCTTTTTTTGTCATATGCCCTGTCCTCTATCACTGCCAATTTAAACATGCAGTTTTTCCTCACAATGATGCCTTGTTCCTTGTAAGGCATAATTAAGTGCCTTAAGATAAGGGGAAAAAAATCATTTATGTTGAGAGTATAACAGTTGAAAGAAACAAGCAGCGGGCTAACATACTAGTTTGCTCTCTGACCTGGTGAAAGAGATAACTGAACTTTGGCCATCTAATTTACAGGAGAAGAACTTAGGGCTGGTTAGTGAGACTAGAGGGCATTTATTAGAAATTCCTGCTTATAGCAGTAGCTGTCAGTTATCTAAACACTTAAAGAGCATAATCAGTACTGTATGATTATCAGATGCTGTATTCAGTTCTAAGCTACTTCAGCATTTAAAAAAAAAATCTGTACTGAACAGAAAAATTGGAAGTTCTCTGTCTCAACTATTGTCTCATAAGCCATAAAAGTTTAGGTTTGTGGTGGTTTGAACCTGAGTTGATGGACAGATATTTCAACCAGTAATGCTTCTCACAATTTACATAGTTAAGCCTGTGGAAACACAGGAACTTCCCTTTTTGTTTGAGCCCTCTTGCGGGGAGCGGGGAGAAGATGGGCCCTGGCGCTCTGTTTTTTTGGAGCGGCCTCGGGCCTCCCCTCCCCCGGCGCCGGGGCACGGTCCCGGGTGCCTGCGGGAGAGCTCCTCAGAGCCCCGGGCAGCTGAGGAACAACCATAAACTGCTGCAATAGCCGAGACTACCTGGTGAGGCTTCTGAGGGCTGGCGAACTCCCCTTCCTTCTCCCCTGCCACGTGGCCTGCACAGACCCACTGGGAGCTGATAGAGCTGTTTGCAACCAACTCAGCCTATATGGAACTGCAAGACAACATCAAGCAGCCAGCAGCATAGAGGGAGGTAGGCTTTTTCCACCATAAAGCCTGAACAACAAAAATCACTCTTCAACATGGCGACTTCAAGGTCCGAGAGGAAGAGAAAGTGAGTGAAGCTGAACATGGCGGCGGGGAAGAAAGAGGGCGGAGTCGCGTTTTCCCTGCGTATCTTAAAACTGCTTTCTGCAGACCATGGTGAAAGCTGTAATATCACAAACTGGTTTTTCTCTTTATTCCATTTAGAGACATGGGGGGATGAGAATTCTCTGTGCAGCCTGCCAGGTTACCCAGGAGTTGTGAGAGATTGTGAGAGACTTTCAAAAATTTCTGTGAAGAAGAGAGCTGTTGTTTTTCGGGCTGGAATTTGCCCATCCTTAAATGAGAAATACCCCATCTGTGGCCCATATTTATTGCAGTGTGGAAGAGACTGTGATTTATTTCCATGGGAGAGATGTTTTTCCCAGTGGCAGATTTTCCGGGCAGTACTGTTGCTGGTGCAGTTTGGAAACCACGAGAAGCAAAAGAGACCTCTGTTTCCTCTAATAATGGAGAGACTTTTAAGAACTGGAAGTGCTGACCAAGAATCATCCTTTGTTATCCTTTGTGTGAGTTGGGTAAGAGGGGGAGGTGCTGGAGAAAAGGGGGTTTTGCTTTAATTACTTATTATTTATTTTTACTTTTAACTCTTTTAGTAATAAACTTCTTCACATTTTTTAAGTTTGAGCCTGCTTTGCATTCCTCCAAATCTCCTATCTCACAGAAGGTAAGAAATGTGAACAAAACCACTACAGGTTGAAAAGAAGCTCTGGGCATCCAGTGGTCCTACCCCATTGCTCTGCTCAGAGCAAGGGATAACTTTGAAATTACACCGAATTGCAAAGTCAGATAATATTGTTCAGGATCATATAAAGCCAATTGTTAATATCTCCATGGATAAAGATTACATAAACTCACTGAGCAACTCATTCAAATATTTGATCACCCTTATGCTAAAATCATTATTTTTAATACCTGATTGGAATTTGTCTTGTTCCAGCTCATAGTCATTACCTCATGAACTTTCATTGTGAACTTCTAAGAAAAATCCGGATCCATCTTCTCTATATCACACATAACGCAGTCAAAGGATACTTTTTCAGAATTCTAAAGTCTCTTGTGATATGCTCAGGGTCTTCCTTGGTGGTATTGTTGGTGTCACATAGACAATAAAGAATATCAGTTTGAAAAACAGATAAATCTTGGCAATGCCTCTGCAAGCATTTTGCATCTGAACTCCTGGCATGCAATAAACCTCCTAAGACAGATAGTATGGTTGACAGATGGATATCTCAGTCCACTGTCTTCCATTGTTTCTTGTGCATGATGATAGGTGGATCAGGCTCAAGCAGCTCTGATTTTCCCTGATGAAATTTTTTCATTTTCAGCTGTTCTCAGCAGCCTAGACCTACTTTGTTAATGCACACCTGGAAGTGAAGAAGGAGCCTTACTCCTCATGCCAATTTTGGGGTCATTCATCCCGAAGAAGTGTTTGAGTGCAGCATCTAACCATTCTTTCCTGCATGCAATATGATTTTCAGGGGTTTTTTCCCTCTCCAAGGCCCACTCCAAAGAAACTTTTCATTTTCTGTTTTCTTTTTCTTATGTTACAGTGCCTGCTTGCTTACAATCATTGTTCCATCACCCAGTGGCTCAGGGCCTAGGCAGAGGCATATCCCTTGTGGAGCTACTTCTGGGACCCCAGCTGGCACTTGGGAGTGAGCACTGTGAAACATCATCACTTTCCCATGATGACAAGGCAGGCCAGAGGTCCCATGACCCCAGAGGCCCTATCAACTCTTAGACAGAGCTCATGTTCCCTCTTAACCCTACTACCAAATCACTCTGCCATTCTCATGGCTGCTGCTGCTCAACAAGAAGTGTTCAGGCACCTGCCATCATGGCTTCTAGGGAGCCCATCTTCCTCCAGGTTGAAAACAGTTGAAATGAGTCAAAGGTATACTCACTTCTTCATGAGGAAATAGCAGAGGCATGTCTTCCTTTTCTGTCTTCAGTAAATACAAGTTACTATTTCTCAGTTGCTGTTGTAGAAATATGCTAGTCAGCTAAATCTTTTGAATTTTCAACCCTTAAAATTAATAATCTCATCTTTGCTCTGATGCCAGCAAACTTCATGACTCTGTAAAATAAAAGTGTATAGGCCAACTAGACAATGTGGCTGAAGTCCCATCTCAACTATCCAAATACCTCCAGAAATAACTGAACGTTAGGTATTCACAGTTCTCACTCAATTCTTATATTTATCCATTAAAAATAATAATAAAACAAAAGATTCTTGGCCTATTTCTTGCAGCCTGTGTTGCACAATCCCCGCTGCATTTATCTTTTATATTTCCCTTGCTCATCAGGTATTGCCTTATACCTCCCAGAGCATCATGAGTGTGGTAGTAGTTTCCATAGGAATTGCATTTCCCACATATATCTTAGAGCATTATCTTTTTATCTATATTAATACTGTATTTTAAAATAACTTAGTTATAGTGTCCTAATTGGGGTGAGGGTTTCTCCTGTGCTGAGATTCACAAAGCAGTAAGAAAGAAGTAGAATGCAATAAAGCAGTTCTTACCTCTTTGGACTTTTCCCCTGGTTAGACACACTCTTGCTTGGCAGCTCTCACGAACTGAACAATCACACAGAAAGCAACTGCTACATGGTTCCTTTGCAAGGCTGCACTGGCTCATCCAGAGCACACAGTGACAAAGATGCTTTACCAGGTATGAACTCCTTTGGACTATGTGAGCACCAGATTCAAGAAAAGCATTTCATTCTTTTATCTAAAATCATTAATTTTAATGATTTTAAATTTAATTTTAATTTTAATAATTCATTTTAATAGTCACTTTTAGAATGTGAAAACATTGGCAGGAATCCTCACATGTCTCTGCACTGGTGTACTTAATTTAAGAATTCTAAAGGATATTCTAAATTTCAACTCAAAGAAATAAGCAGAAATGGGTTCATTATCAAATACACACATACATATATATCTGTATATATGTATATATATACACACAGACATAAGGCCAGACACAAAGTATGCACTCCATAAGGTATACACCATGTTGATAAATTTAAGCATATTTTGAAAGTGCTTGTGAAATTTATATTTCAATTCACTCTGCCGTAAAGTCGTTTATACACAGAAAGTCAGACCTCTGCATGTTATGTTGTTTTACATCTCCTGTTCAAAGATGTGTTTTAATTATATTTTGCATATTTAAAAAACATCATTATTCTGTATTCATCATTGTCAGAAGATATATCAGAAATGTTGTAGCATTTAATGAGTCAACATTTTCTTTACATATCTCCACTGACATATGGGGTTTTCTTTGCATTTTAACAGTAATTGTGTTATTGTCTGAAGCATTTTTTAATTACGTCAGAATACAAGACTGATGTATCTGATTCAAGTTGACAGATGTTATTTGCATCTCAGAAATCGGTATTAAATGTATTGCAATAGTTTGTTTTGATGAACTGTTTGGAAGCAGTCCATTGTAAAATAGTACATTGTCACGATTAAGTGCCAAAACAAACCCTATCCTCAGCGTTTGGTTACATTTTAAAAATCAGCAGAGCTAATGGCAGAAACTCTTGTTACTAATGGAAAATGTATGAGTTTTAAGGAACCATTCCTAAGTTTTCCCTGGTTTCCAAAACCTCTGAAGAGTCCCTTGCAACGTAAAATAATAATAACAACAATTTCAATAGAAAGCAGAAAGGTGTAGTCATAAGATGCTGTTTCAAGTTTCAGAGTTCTTTGTCTTACAACCAAGCACACAAATTAATGCAAATCAGTTCTGCTCAAGACTTCACAGAGTATTTTGATCTGGTTTTTTTCCCCATATATTTTGTTTGTCCAGTTCTGGGAGACATGAGTGGTATTTTGCATTCTTGACTAAATACAGCAGTGATCAGTTTCTAACAGTTACTTTTATGGTCTACCATATTAACATAATGCAAAATTTTGTTATATTCAGTAGCTGGAAAAGTGTTACCTGTCTGAAAATTTGTTTTCCACTCAAGGTTGATCAAAGGATAAAGAAAGGTCTCTTTCATCTAGAGTTAGGCCCAATAATTTAAACTCATGGATTTAACTACCTACTTTGTATTCAGGGAGCAGGGATAAATATTTCTGAATACTTCACTGTATAGGATTTTTTAATTGCATTGTGAATGTGTTATGTATTGTTCACTTTTTTATTTTTACAGTATGTTGCATCAATACCTGAGATATTCGTTGTTCTGGCCATAGTTCGTACAAGATTCTGGTCTTCCTTCCCAGCATTAGGCAGGATTATTCAGCACCCTGGGAGTTCCCAGAATACCAATTATCTTGAACTTCTACACACTTCACCTGACACCAATCTGTTATACAGTGAAGATAATTTCATCTTCTTTTATAAAACTAGAAATTAAAATTGCAACTCTTTCCCTACTAGACTTTTTCTAGTTTACTCTTTCATTTGTTCATTTAATTCCTAAGTATTATACTGTATTAGACATACTGTATTATGTCAAGCAATTCACATCACAGTTTGTTACATCACATTACAATAGTTAATGCATTTTGGCAGGTGCAACCCTTTGGGCCCATCAGTCACTGAATTATGTTCTTTATAAACTTCTTTACCATTCTGTGCATGGTATGCCTCTTCTTGTAATGAATGCAAAACGGTGTGTGGCCAAGAAGTGAGCACACTGAAAAGAGGACAAACAGTAAGTGACTGAAAAACTTTTGGAATAATTGAAGAGGTTTTTCTGAAGGAGAATGCATTTCCACAATAAAAATGTTAAAAAATTTGAAAGCTCCTGTGATTACTGTTTTCTATTATATTTCAAACACTCATTTGAATGACCAAATTATATTTGGAACAATTTAGATTTAACATATTGGTATTGAATAGTTCAAGTGAAATTTTTAAATTGGAAGCATGGCTTCAGACACAGAGGGAATCAAAGTCAGAGCCATTGTATTCTTCCACTTAGTGTTAAAGGTGATGCACCAAGAAAACCAATCATTCTTCACAAATGTACTGAGAATACACAGTTGTTTATAAATGATAGCCATGAAGACTGAGATTTTAACTGTCACCTGCCACTCAAAACAGATAATTAAACACTTCCTCAGAATTTTAATGCCCATATAAAAGGTTTTGTTATATTTCAGAATTTCTAAGGAACAGGAAGAAAGTTAAAATTATGTTAGCACTTTAAAGATGGGTGATAGTGGTCAGAACCACATTAATAGAATGACTGATAGCAGTGGGGTGACCCCATCCAGCAGCTACACACTCACCAACAACTTGCTCACTCTTGCCCAGCAGGATGTGGAGAGGATCGTAAGGGCAAAAGGAAGAAATCCTTCTGGATCAAGATACAATTTAATAAATGACGGGCAAAAAAAGTTAAAAAATGGCTAAAAAGGTCATCCCTCACCACTTCCCTCTAGCAAACTGGTTTCCAGCCGGTCCCCAAACACAGACTAGTTTGGGAAAATTATGACCCTGCCTAGTTCTGTAGCTGAGAATGATGTCATATTGAATGGAATATCTCTTTAGTCATTTCAGATCAGCTGTCCTGTCTGTAGCCTCTCCAAATCTTTTGGTTTTTTCCCAGCCTATTCATATGCAGGGACAAAGTGAGAAATAGCAAAAGTCTTGATGCTGTGCAAGCACTGTTTAGCAACAGTGGTGTTATAAGCATAGATCTAATAACCATCACCAAATTGGCTTCTATGAAGAAAATTATCTCTATTCCAACCAGTTCCAGTACATTGATACAGCATTCAATCAGTATGAAATAATAAAGCATATTCTCATCAATATGTTCCTATCATCTAAAAAAGTGCCTCAGGATACAACACACATATTTCTCATAAAAACATCAGATACCCTCAGTTTGAAGTAGGGGTAACTAAAGAAGGACACTGATAAAGGTCTTATACATACCAAGAAAACAGTATATTTTTAATATATCCAGATAAATGCAAAGTCACAAAATAGGGACCAAGAATATTAATAATGACCAATGAATCCACAGCAGATTAATGGCCCAAGAGTGAGCAAAGAATTTGAGAATTATAATCAATGTGACTTAAATAATCTTTCTCTATTTAAACAGGTGGAAATGAAGTAAGCAAATATTTTGTATGGTCATTGATGTGGATTCCCACAGTCCAGAAAACATATGGATTCACTTGAATAGGTTTAAAGAAGACATACTGGATGCTTAATCAAAGGACTGAAATGTTCATCCTTTTTTACCTGATTATCGAGAAGTTATAGGGAAATTCTAATTGTGGATTAGAGCTGCCTGCAACATTCCAGGTAACTGTGTGGGTTTTAGAGCCGAATAACTGAACTTGTACCAAATGTCAAAATTTAAGTTTTATGTTATTACCATCTTGAAATTTTAAGTGAATCTCAATTTTAAAATAATCTACACAGAAATGCAAATAGACATAACTTTCACCAATCTTTAAACCCAGACCTGGTTTGGGATTAAAATGCTGACTAAAGAATCTTAGAGTAGGATTTGCAAGACTATAAACAAATATTTGTATTCACTATGACATACTAACACAGGCAGAATAATATGGAGACTATGCCCAAATCCTTGTTGGATGTAGTCTGGAACCATATACTACAGTACAAAATCTTATAAATGTTGCATGTGTTTGGGGAGCAAATATTTGGCTAGCATGTGCTCTGCAGTAGAAAATGACTATTAATTTTCATACCATGTTGTTTTTCTAGATACTGCAATTAACCTTTCCTATTTTTGAAAGTTTTTCTTGCACAGTAAATGATGCAGTGCAGTATGACTGGTTCCAATTGACACAGTATATCTGTTTGCAATCTGTCCGCTGCAAATATATATGTAAAGTAATGCATTTGTGTAAAATATGGGTTGGTGGGCACCGGGCAGCCAGACAAGTTTAATTCAGAACAGTCCATGTCTTCACCACTGATCTTGTATTAGTCAGGGCCACAAATTTCATCAAGCAAAGCTTTACAATTCAATGTAGCCAAGAGCTTTTAGAAGTAAAGGAAGCAAAAGGTCAAACAGCTTCCAGGGAATTTTTTGGTTTTTTTTGTTTTTTGAATGCAACCCTCTGTATCGGCTGAAAAATTTTGAAATGATTCTGCTAATTTATGTCAAGGTACTGTCTATAAGCAGTCTATAAGAAACTTGACTGTCTGTCCAACTAGGTTTTAAAATATTTTTAATACAAAAAAAAAGAACTTTTCTCTTGATATCTCACTTTCCTTTTCTTCTTATATTTACAATTAAGTATCTTTATACAGTTATTTCCAATAGCTCTTCCTTACCTCATACTAAAGATTAAAAGTGTGGAAAGGCAAATTCATTATGCTTTACTTGAATAAAACTTTGACCAAATTACTTGAAATATAAGTCTTCCATATGATTTGACTTATTTTGATATTCACATTGCTTTGTGCAAACAAATTAACTACAATTATTCTATTGCTAATGTACTAAGTTTTCCCTTTTCACCTCAGCTCTTCCACTGATTTTCTAAAAAATGTTTTTTAATCTTCAACTGGTTTTTACTCTCTTTGAAGGGTACCTTCCTCTGCCATGCTCATGAAGAAATAATATACTGCCACATTTGATCCACTGTCTTTTTAAAGTCAGAGAAATCACTTCACTTGTTCATATCTACATCTGTAGCCATTATCTGTTATCAAAAAAAGGAAAAATGTAGTAGCTGAAGGAATAGGGAAAAAAAAGTCAATTCAAATAAAATGCAGGCATGAACTAGACAAATAGTACAATAAAATGTATTGAATGAGAAGCTCTAATAGTTACACAATTGAAAATCTGGAGATTTCAGTGACTGCTGGGCACCTTCTCTAACATAATATCAGAACTGAGATTAAAACCCTTTTAGGGGAATGTTCAAACTACAGCTATCACCAAAGCAGTCACATCAGATATAGTCTAATCCAGTTCTCAGAAATTAATATAAGTGAAGAGAAAAACCAAGGTGTAACTTGAAATCAATGCAAAAATGTCTTTTCAACAGAGAATCTCACAAAAAAATTTTCTTCCTCTAATAATCTCATTTAGTACTAATAGCCTTATAAAAATATTAAAACTGAAACAACCGCTGTTTTGCAGGTTTCATTTTAAATATATTATTCTAAAACTACAAAATAAACCCAAATATTTGTTTTACTATTTTGAAAATATCGCCTACTCTGCTACAATTTTAATTCAGGTGTGAAAAAAATTGTAGTCAAAACCTGGGGTTGCCAGTACTGACTGTAGACATGCAATCTCCATTAAAGCCACTGAAACTGAACATTTATCTGCACGTCTTTAGGATGTCAGGTTAATGCTTATGGTGTAACTCAGCATCTTCATTATAATTTTCCTATTGGTGGATAACCATTATTTTTAATGGTGCCCATCTTTTTGAGAGTGGATAGCATAAGGGAATATTTACTATATTATGTTGGAAGAGGCAACAATGCTTACATTGTAGAGTCCATAGAGAAAATCAAGGGAAAACATGTCTGAGTGACAAGACTGAGGAGCAGAGAACAGTGAATATGTAAACTTTCTAGCTTTTGCCCTTTATCCTCAGACTGCTTAATCTACTAAGACATACTGTTATTAAACATATCTACCATAACCATAATCACATAATCGCAATCAAATAACATCCCAAGTAGAAAAAGAACTACTTTTCTCAATGATTTTCATCCCCCTGATCTACAGACAGAATACAATTTTCTGATATTGTCTGGTTCTCAAATCGAGGACTCAGTGTAACTGACATAGAGGGCTCTCTGTATGTCCAGTGAAACAAATAATATTTAAGCATAAGGTCCCCCACAATTTTCTCATTTCATTTTACTTTAAACTTCTGTTATAATTCTGGATATTCAATGGAACAAAGGTCTTCTATTGCTATAATTAACATAGTATCTCTTTCAACAGATTCTAGACAAAACTTTCCAGATATTACTGTAGTATAAATAAAAATAAAAGAAAGCATTAAGATAAAAACCCAAAGAAACATTAGCACTTTGCACTTCTATGTAGTCAGTCTTGCAATACTTGGTAATTCCATATCTTAAATTAACTTACAATTCCATAAGTTCATTTAACATTACAACTTGATTTTGCAGGGTTTTATGCAAAACTCGGCAATATGTTATTGACAAATAAGACTCTAAGACTAAAATAACTTACTTTCAGAAATTCACAAGCTTTGTACAATGCATTAGATTCAGGAATTTACAGCTCAAGTTCATCTCTAATTAAAACACTGATATCAGCCAGCAAAGGTAGATGATACATGACTTCCTCTGTACTTTTAAATTAAGTAGCACTTGAGATCTGTGGATTGTCTCTTTTAGAATACGGAACTATATGGATGGAACTTCGTGGATGGTCTCTTTTAGAATATCTTACTAATGTGCAGAAATGCCAATATGCCAATGGCTTATTCTTAGAGCCAGTTATGGCAACTACTTTCTAGGTGTCCTTACTTCCTAAAGAGCAGGAAAAAGCCACTCAACATCCATATTTGATATAAACAAGAACAAGGAGGCTACAAAGAGAGAAAAATAGTAGCACCTTATCTGTGATGTTTATATCAAATTACATGAGGAAGATATAAATAAGGATAATATTATGCACCTGGAAATAAAATTATACACTTAAGTAATATTTCATTTTATTAAGGCTCCTTAAACTTAATTATTTTCAAAATTTAACTAGGAAAACCTCAAATTGTTTAAGATTTGCAGAACTTAGTTCTGTCCCTTTTGCTGGAAATATTCAAGGTATTTTGTTTCCATTGAAAGATAGGCAAACATAGGTGGTACCTGTAAAATGTGTTATTTAGCAAACACTTGAAAAATGTATTCTGAAAATGGCCTAATCAATGTTTCAGTGGTTTGCAAACTTTTCAAAGTATGCATGAAACACTTGAATATGGCTGAATTCATCTCCAGAGCGGCATCAATGAAAGGACTGCGTTACTTTAAACTTTATTGAAAAATACAGTTTAGGTTAAGCATCTTGAGCAGTAAATACATGTCTGCTGTTACACGGAAGACACCAATCAACAATAGTGCATTTGAATTTTCTGTAAAAGTCAAATATTAATCTATTCCTCACTCTACACATTCGTGTTCTCATGTTTCATTACAGAAAATAATGACATTTTTCCCACAGAAATTGCTTCCACAATAATACTAAGTTACAGAATTTATTGTCTCAAAGTACAGTGGTATTTTATCCACTAACATATTTTATCTTTTACTCACATTCTGAATATCAAGAATGAAATATTTTGTTGTTATTATTCATTCAAATTTAAATTTATTTCAAGTGTGATTCTGTTGCACTGTTGATGGTCAAATTTTGAAAAGAACAAAAATACGTTAAAATGGAGCAACATAAGAATTGAAAACTCTTTACTTAAACTTTGGTCATGTTTCTTTTACAGGTAGAGCACATTTTCTCTGTTCAAAGTCATATTTCAGCAATACTATCCCCAGGTAGCCACCTTCCTTTCCAATTTCTGCTGATTTTTTTATCCTGGGAAAAACTACTCATGGCACTTGTATTTGTGGATCAATATAAAATGCTGTGAAGCTGATGACTTCACTTATTTTTTTACATTGTGGCTCCCATTGAGTGAGTAATGAGAATGGCAGAGCAAGAACGTGAAAATAACCGAGACTAGATTTTTCAGAGTAGTTTTGCTGTAGGCCAGAATTATAAATGGGAGACTTCCATATACTTTGGGTAAACAAATGACCAGAACTTCTCTCACGGTTTGTTTACCTCTCTTCCAGATTTCATTCTTTCTGGTTTTCCTCTTGAAGCCATATTATTACTTTTCAATTCTTCTCTGCCGTGCATTTCTGTGTCTTCAAATTTAATAGTTTTCATTCTGTAAATCTGTTTCTTCAAAATGCATCTATCTTTGCAGGCTCCTCCAGGGTCCTCTGTTTAGCCATGCTTTTTTCTCTTCTACCCTCTCCTTTTCACTGTTGCCCTGGTGCTTTTTCATCTTTCTCCACTCACTCCCTTCTCTGGTATTACATGCATTGTTATTCCCTTTTGGTGGTGTTATCTCAGTTTCACCCTTTTGTCTCTGTCCACCTATGATAAAGACTCAAAATACAGAGCAGGCTCCTTGCTTAATATTCAGAAAACAGGGAAAGAAATGTCTTCATGCTGGCACACAAAACAAGCAGCTAAAAAGTTCTCTGCTGTCTCACATCTCCTCTTTCAAACACACCAAAAAAGGACTTTATAGCCATAATTAAACTAGAATTTTTTAAAATAATTTGAAATATATTTATTTTATTCTTCACAATACACATTCTTGCAATGTTACAGATAGTTTCGCCAACATTTTCAAGTTGCATTGATAATGCAGTTTACTACAATACACTGTAAGAGTGAATCAAACCAAAAGTTTGCTCCCACACTGATTAACTCCAGTGCTGGCCAGCAGAGAATGATAACCCTCCTTACTTTCTGCTCTTCATGGTTATGGTACGTGGGCTGCAGTCAAGAGACTTATATTTCTCGACTGTTTTCCCTTACCTCTGCATTGTCCACCAAAGGAGAAAGATAAACAGATCTCCCCCAGCTGCTGTCACTGCACCACCATTACCTCTCCATGACTTTCGCTGCTGCAGATACCACTGTCAGTGCCAGTCACATGGAAACAGAACAGTCACACACATGACAGCAAGCAGCTCTGTGGACACAGCTGCCTGTGATGTTCTGCTCACCTCCACACCTTTTTCTGGTTGAGCAATTGCCAACCATGATAGTTATGATGGCTGCCTTTGTTTTACAGATAAAAACAATGAACAGCTAAGGGCTAGCTGAGTGTACACTAAAACTACAGCTGTTATGCAAATGAAACTGCAAGACAACCATCATACTCCATAAATAGTGGACAGCCCTAGCTCAGGGCCTGCTGAGCTTTCCTGCATGGCAGTGGCTGCATGCCAGGATCTCCCCTTGAGTAGAGACAGCTCTCAAAACTGAGATCCTTTTCGCATCAGATACTCAGTAAGTGAATTGGGAGTAAGTGCACTAAAACTTTGAAATCTTAGCTAAGTGGCATAAAGGATGGATTGTGCATATATAATCCTTTACACATAAACCAAGTCCAGTACTAAGTCTGGATCCAGCCACACCTAAACTCCCATCAGAAAGTTTAGAAAGCAAGGAGGTCCTTTCTGAATCTCACAACTGAACAGGAAGATCTCCCTGGCAGTTTTGCTGACCCTGTCCTCTATGCAGTAAATAATCAAGTGTACTTTGCCATTGAATCTCCTTAAATCACTGTCACATTTACTATCAAACTTTTGTTAACTCATTGAATATCCATAAATATATTTCTACTTCTCTCTTATAAGTGAAGCACTTCACTCCATCTGTGACACTGGTCCCAGTATCCCACCAGTGAAACTTTAGCATCCATCACTTGAAGACATGGGGAGAATACGGAGAAACATGGGGAGTCTGTTGTCACTTGCTATTCTTTCATGTGAACATCTGCCTAGCAATTCTTATTAGGTGAGTAGAAAGACTTCCTTCCCACATAACTAATTTTATGGTCCATATTATTTCAAAGCTTTTTTTAAGGCACAGTGTTTTCATTTTTGAAAACATGTATTGTTACCAAGGAACCAAGGAAATTAATGGTGATATTTCCTTAACAAATGATAAGACTCTATTCTAAACTGTATTGGATTTACATGGCAAAGTTTTGGTAGTGTGGGGACTGCAGATCTGTGTTCTGTGAGAAGATACCAGAAGCTGCTCCCTTGTCTGACAAAGTCAGTTCCAGACAGATCCAGAACATAAAAAATTCTGTGCAAAAAGGATTTGGGAGAGAGAAGTGGGAATATGACAGAGAAACATCTCTGCAGATACCAAGGTCAGTGATGGAGGACAGAAGGTGCTCCAGGTACCAGGGTAGAGATTTCCCCTGAAGCCTGTGGTGAAGACCATGGTGCCTCAGGTTGTTCCTCTGAAGGCCCCTGGTGAAGCCGATATCCATCCTGCAGCCCATAAAGGACTTCAAAACAGAGCAAGTGGATGTGCCCTGAAGGAGGTTGCAGCCATGCTGAAGCAGGCTCCTCATAGGAACAATAGCCCATGGACAGGAGTCCACTCAGGAATAAATTTTTTCTTAGGACCTGAAACCCTGAGGGGAATCCACACTGGAGCACTCTGTTCCTGAAGGAATGCAACTCCTGGAAGGGACCTATGCTGGAACAATTCATGAAGAACTGCAGCCCATGGGAAGGATGCAGATTGAAAAAGCCCAGGAAGGACTGCTTTACAGAGATAGAACGCCACAGTGGAGCAAGACAAGAGCATAAGGATGAAGGAGGGCCAGAGGGAAAGAGTTATGAATCAACTGCAATCCCCATTCCTCATCCCTTTGTGTTACTGAGGGGGAGAATGTAGAATAGTCAGGAGTGAAGGGAAGAAGGGTGATGGGAAGATGTTTTTAGATTTGTTCTTATTTCTTATTAGCCTACTCAGTTATTAATTGGCAATAGAATAAATTAATCTCTAGATTAAACCAATTTCCCTTAATCAAGTCTGTTTTGCCAGTGACAGTAATTCCTGAGTGATCTCCTTTACTCAGAAGCTTTTTGCTGTATTTTCTCCTATTGTCCTGTAGGAGCCTTGCCTAACAGCCAGCCAAAATCAATGCACTACATAAACACACAGATATTAAATAATTTAATAATGTGTACCCATGATCTTGTTACAGTAATTCCTACGTCCATCTTAATATTTAATGTGAGAAAAATACTGTCATGGTTTTAATACAGCATTCATTTTGTAAGAGCTTTCAGTTTGTTGACAGTATAGCTCCATCTGTCAAAAAACTACAGAATATGAAGAAAAACTTTTAACACAGCCAGGTTTATAAACAGGACCACTCCCAAAGGACAAATTTGTAGTTTTGGTTTCATGTGAGCAAGTATAATTAAGATCAAACAGAAGGTTAGGGGAACAAAGGGATTTAAACTTTTGTAATGAGGCAGCTAATAAATCTGTTTTCCTCCCCCTCCTTGTACAGTAAATCTGTTGAGTAAAGTACATGATTTTCTTTTAAGCACTCACTGAAGAACAAAGTAAATGAGGTAGTACAAAGAGGCTTTGGAAAGATTGTAGGAGAATAACTTGCTGAAAAATTTGGTTGTGTTTTCCCATGTAAGGGACAATTGCTGGTTTTCATATGTTGATAAACCAACAATCAAATACAGTATTCAGAATGTGGCTTTTTTATGATAGCAACTTATTATTTGTTAAAGGAAAATTGCTTTGTTGCATGCTGTCATTTATTGTATAAAAAAGGGCAAACTGAAATGTATTGTAGGAGTAGCAGTTGGGAAATTAAATGTTAAATATAAATCTGACCCTTTTAACAAGCTTTTTTTTTTTACCTTTTCAAGGTTCCATTTCAGAAGTTCAGATCAATCTAATTTCCATCCTTTAAGATAGCAATTATGATACTTAGCCAGTGTATATAATTTTTCATCTTACAACAGTAATTAATCCTACCAACATTCTGTGAGAGTTTTAAGTATTATTATCAACATTTTAGCAGTGAAGNTTCTGTGAGAAGATACCAGAAGCTGCTCCCTTGTCTGACAAAGTCCGTTCCAGACAGATCCAGAACATAAAAAATTCTGTGCAAAAAGGATTTGGGAGAGAGAAGTGGGAATATGACAGAGAAACATCTCTGCAGATACCAAGGTCAGTGATGGAGGACAGAAGGTGCTCCAGGTACAAGGGTAGAGATTTCCCCTGAAGCCTGTGGTGAAGACCATGGTGCCTCAGGTTGTTCCTCTGAAGGCCCCTGGTGAAGCCGATATCCATCCTGCAGCCCATAAAGGACTGCAAAACAGAGCAGGTGGATGTGCCCTGAAGGAGGTTGCAGCCATGCTGAAGCAGGCTCCTCATAGGAACAATAGCCCATGGACAGGAGTCCACTCAGGAATAAATTTTTTCTTAGGACCTGAAACCCTGAGGGGAATCCACACTGGAGCACTCTGTTCCTGAAGGAATGCAACTCCTGGAAGGGACCTATGCTGGAACAATTCATGAAGAACTGCAGCCCATGGGAAGGATGCAGATTGAAAAAGCCCAGGAAGGACTGCTTTACAGAGATAGAACTCCACAGTGGAGCAAGACAAGAGCATAAGGATGAAGGAGGGCCAGAGGGAAAGAGTTATGAATCAACTGCAATCCCCATTCCTCATCCCTTTGTGTTACTGAGGGGGAGAATGTAGAATAGTCAGGAGTGAAGGGAAGAAGGGTGATGGGAAGATGTTTTTAGATTTGTTCTTATTTCTTATTAGCCTACTCAGTTATTAATTGGCAATAGAATAAATTAATTTCTAGATTAAACCAATTTCCCTTAATCAAGTCTGTTTTGCCAGTGACAGTAATTCCTGAGTGATCTGCTTTACTCAGAAGCTTTTTGCTGTATTTTCTCCTATTGTCCTGTAGGAGCCTTGCCTAACAGCCAGCCAAAATCAATGCACTACATAAACACACAGATATTAAATAATTTAATAATGTGTACCCATGATCTTGTTACAGTAATTCCTACGTCCATCTTAATATTTAATGTGAGAAAAATACTGTCATGGTTTTAATACAGCGTTCATTTTGTAAGAGCTTTCAGTTTGTTGACAGTATAGCTCCATCTGTCAAAAAACTACAGAATATGAAGAAAAACTTTTAACACAGCCAGGTTTATAAACAGGACCACTCCCAAAGGACAAATTTGTAGTTTTGGTTTCATGTGAGCAAGTATAATTAAGATCAAACAGAAGGTTAGGGGAACAAAGGGATTTAAACTTTTGTAATGAGGCAGCTAATAAATCTGTTTTCCTCCCCCTCCTTGTACAATAAATCTGTTGAGTAAAGTACATGATTTTCTTTTAAGCACTCACTGAAGAACAAAGTAAATGAGGTAGTACAAAGAGGCTTTGGAAAGATTGTAGGAGAATAACTTGCTGAAAAATTTGGTTGTGTTTTCCCATGTAAGGGACAATTGCTGGTTTTCATATGTTGATAAACCAACAATCAAATACAGTATTCAGAATGTGGCTTTTTTATGATAGCAACTTATTATTTGTTAAAGGAAAATTGCTTTGTTGCATGCTGTCATTTATTGTATAAAAAAGGGCAAACTGAAATGTATTGTAGGAGTAGCAGTTGGGAAATTAAATGTTAAATATAAATCTGACCCTTTTAACAAGCTTTTTTTTTTTACCTTTTCAAGGTTCCATTTCAGAAGTTCAGATCAATCTAATTTCCATCCTTTAAGATAGCAATTATGATACTCAGCCAGTGTATATAATTTTTCATCTTACAACAGTAATTAATCCTACCAACATTCTGTGAGAGTTTTAAGTATTATTATCAACATTTTAGCAGTGAAGGTAACAATTACATATACAGACAAAGCTTTATTTCATTTTTGAAGAATCTTGTATTCTTTATTGCTGATTTTATGTAGCTTGTAGTACCGTTCCTACGATCAAGACAGGCATGCAACAAATGGTTACTCTATTTTTTATTCAAATGTAAATTTTACACTGCCTGCAACATCATGAAGAATGACTCAAGATAAGAATGTAGTGTACAATGTTTGTATTATGCACATTGCAAATTTCCTCTAAAAGACTGAATATTTTATATTTTTGCAATAAGTAGAAACTTATTCTTTCTTATTTCTCAGAAATCTCAAATTTTGGAAATGCACGCTATAATACTCTCAGAGGCTGAAAAATGTCCTTCTATTCCAGTGAAGGTAAAGATAGGCAAATTTTACTTTAGTTCTGTCATGTCATTGAGTTATATTGAAAAATTATCTGCTCTTTTGTGGGGAAAAGCTACTAAGTCCAGTAAAGGGATTTGCAGGATTGCTTTTTATTCATGCTAATTACATCCTATTTTTAGGATCAGCAGTTGCTGATTGATGAAGTGATTCTTAAATGTACATGCACATCTACTGCAAGGATTGCAAGAGAAAACTCTCCTGTTTGAAACCAAATATTTTTAACAAATTTCTGCTTTCTCTAATTTGAATTTGACATGTTCCTGCACTCCGAAACATCTGCAATTTGATTTGGTTTCGCCAGCAATTAGCTGAGTTTATTGGAAGTAATTGTTGCTGGCAAATATGGAGTTGTTGAAAAGAGTAATGCATCAGTTATAAAGAGCAAATTATCTTGTGGTTGGTGCACTTTTGGAAACCATGGGACATGCTGTTTAAGTGCTTTAGCTGAGAAGAGAATAGCAAACTTCTAAGTTCAGAAGTGTTAGAGCAGAAATTTGAAGGTTGTATGACATGTGCCCACTGCTGCTAAAAATAGCTAAAGCTAATTGTTTCAAAATGAGATGTGATTAAAAGGTGATTATATTTGCATACTTTGGAGGGGAAAAAAAACACATGAACAAGCAAAAAACCACTGAAAACAAACAACAAATGCCACGCGAAAACACAAGCAACACAAACCTCAGATCTTTGTTGTATCAAATTGAATCCCTAGATCTCTTGGACTTTCTTAACCTTGCTTTCATGCAACTGTCTTCGTTCATAATATTAATCATCATAATTTGTCTCATAAATATTTTACCTTTTTGTCAGAATTTAGTTAAATTTGGTTATAATTTCCAAAGCACTATAATATTAATATAAGGAGCACCATAAAGAAAATCTGAAGAAATATATAATAGTGAACATGCTTACTTAAAAAAATACTAAGAATTATTTTCCATTCAGGTGTTTCTTCTAAAAGACTTAAAAATTATTTGGATTATATTGAAATTCACTTTCAGAGCCTGACCAGTATCACAAACATACATTTTGGCCATTACTGCCATGTATTTTATGAAGCCTATGAATTTTATCTGCCATTTTTGTTCGCACAAGGTCAGTCCAATTCTTTGATTCTCCTGTCACTGACCTCAGCTTTTGCTACAAGGACTACACAGAGATTTTTAAGCTATTGTTTGAAAAAAGTAGATGGCCCTAAATCTTATGAAATTATATTAAAAAAAAAAAGCTGGTAAAAAACCCACACAACTATTTCTATAATTGAATCAGGACACAGAAGACAAGTCAAACAAGTATGTGTTCTGGGAGGGGAAACAAAGAGGGAAAAAAAAAGCTAAAATCTCAACTTATCTTCAGAGCTGCTCCCATTTTCCGTCCAGCTTGTTTTCATCAAGTTTTTCTTTCCCTTAGAAGTTTCGTTTACTCAGAATGCAAATAGATAGTGTCAGGTGAAAAAGATGACCTATCTACTCGTGAGTATAAAGTGCCTGAAATACTATCATTGATAGGAGTGCTGTTTGGATTGAACAGCCATACAGTAATTTAAAGACATGCACAGATAAATAAAAAATTGTATTGCTGCAAACAGCTCACAGTTATAGAACCTGAAAAATCAATTCTATTACAGGTGGTTGAAATATATTTATAAGTCTCACAAAGTTCATCTAGTTCTACTTAGATCTTTGGATCTGACAAGCATTAAGATACTGACTGTCCCTGCATTTCTCTGAGGGAACTGAAGTTTGCAAATTTTTGTCACATTTTTCCTATCTTAAATGATTAAATTCTCTCTTTTATTCAGGAAAGGTGCTGTGGACTCTCAAGATTTATTTTTTTAATCAATATGAAAAATACATTTTGTTCCATTATACCCCAGATGGGATTTGTTCCAACTATGCTGTTCTAATTCTTAATCGACTAACCTGAAAAACTTGGAGGAAATCCATTCTGGGTTAATTAGTTCTGGATGCATTTACTCAAAATGTATAATGGCACACACTGAAAATCAATTATCTAACAGTCAATCCCCACTGTTATCACATTAAAGAGTGTATAACAGTGAGGATTTCCCTAAAAAAAAAATCATTCCCATATTTGAAAAAGGCGTCCCATCTTGAAATTTAAGTAACACTATGAGTATTTCTACCCCTTTTAGTGTCTTGATGACTAAAATACACAATTAACTTGTGTGTTAGTTAATATTTCTGTCTTTCTGGTTCTAGTTCTTATTTCCCCTCAATTTGACATGTCAGAAATAAATTTATGTCGGGGTCCTGGCCGGTGTCCCTGACACCGGCCGGGCTGAGCCGACATGCCCGGCAGTATGAACAGAGAGGAGTCCGTGCAGGTTCCAGGAGAGCTTTATTCCTTCCGAGGGGCTGATGCGAAAGAGAGCTGTGCCCGGGCAGATTTTGCTTTTCCCGGGACTCCAGCAGAGAATTCTGGGCAGGGGGGCGGGACATAGGCGGGGCCCCAGAACACAGGGGAGAGGGGGGCAGGGTATCCTGCCAGCCAGGGGAACAGAACGGGGAGTCTGTCTCTTTGGGGGACTCTGTTATGGATCCTACAAATTTAGTGCTGCCCTTGAACATTATCTCAATTAGGGAACTGTGATAACATAAACTAAACTCATGAATGTAAATGTTTTAGACAGAAGTATTCATGACAAGTATACAGAAACACTGGAACACACAGATGTGCTACTAAGACTCTGCTTTAATTAGAACCTATTGGACAAAGACCAGAGGAGGGCTACAAAGATAATCAGAGGACTGGATCACCTCTCCTGTGAAGACAGGCTNTCTAATTCTTAATCGACTAACCTGAAAAACTTGGAGGAAATCCATTCTGGGTTAATTAGTTCTGGATGCATTTACTCAAAATGTATAATGGCACACACTGAAAATCAATTATCTAACAGTCAATCCCCACTGTTATCACATTAAAGAGCGTATAACAGTGAGGATTTCCCTAAAAAAAAAGGAGAAGATAAGGGTCTGGGACCTTACATTACCATCCAGTACCTAAACGGGGCTTACAAGAAAGCTGGACAGGGACTTTTTATAAGGTCGTGTAGTGATAGGACAAGGGGGAATGGCTTAAAACTGAAATAGAGCAGGTTTAGATTAGACATTAGGAAGAAATTCTTCATTGTGAGGGTGGTGGGGCACTGGAACAGGTTGCCCAGAGAAGCTGTGGTTGTCCCATCCCTGGAACTGTTCAAGGGCATGTTGGTTGGGCTTTGAGCAACCTGGTCTANCCTAAAAAAAAAATCATTCCCATATTTGAAAAAGGCGTCCCATCTTGAAATTTAAGTAACACTATGAGTATTTCTACCCCTTTTAGTGTCTTGATGACTAAAATACACAATTAACTTGTGTGTTAGTTAATATTTCTGTCTTTCTGGTTCTAGTTCTTATTTCCCCTCAATTTGACATGTCAGAAATAAATTTATGTCGGGGTCCTGGCCGGTGTCCCTGACACCGGCCGGGCTGAGCCGACATGCCCGGCAGTATGAACAGAGAGGAGTCCGTGCAGGTTCCAGGAGAGCTTTATTCCTTCCGAGGGGCTGATGTGAAAGAGAGNAAGATAATCAGAGGACTGGATCACCTCTCCTGTGAAGACAGGCTGAGACAGTTGTGGTTGTTCAGCCCGGAGAAGATAAGGGTCTGGGACCTTACATTACCATCCAGTACCTAAATGGGGCTTACAAGAAAGCTGGACAGGGACTTTTTATAAGGTCGTGTAGTGATAGGACAAGGGGGAATGGCTTAAAACTGAAATAGAGCAGGTTTAGATTAGACATTAGGAAGAAATTCTTCATTGTGAGGGTGGTGGGGCACTGGAACAGGTTGCCCAGAGAAGCTGTGGTTGTCCCATCCCTGGAACTGTTCAAGGGCATGTTGGTTGGGCTTTGAGCAACCTGGTCTAGTGGAAATTGTCCATGCCCATGGCAAGTAGGTTGGAACTATATGATTTTAAAGACAGTTCTAATTACTTGATAGAGATTTTATTAAAATATTTTCTCTAATCACATAAGCAGAGTCAGTATTCAATGGATACTCTTCTATGTCCACTTTCTTCCTTCTCTGGGAAATCAATTAAGTATAAAATATACCTGACTAGAATAGTTAAGCTGTTAGGACAATCACATTTCCACAAGCAGAAATTGTGGTAAGACCATGTGTCACACAAAAAATGAATAGGGATTGATTATTAATTTTTCCATAAGTATATTTTAACATTATAAGAAATTAGAATCTTCAAATCAAATCATCCCCCAACAATTTTTTTCAAACATCTTTAATATTTTAGAAAGTAAAATATTTCTATGAATTACAATTCAACAATTAATCATATTTATTCACAGAGCACTGATCTGGACTGAATCAGACTTGATTAATTTCTCTGTTACATAGTATTGTGCAGTTCTGTGAATGTGCATGCTGGTATATGTGTGGTTGGGAGTAAGAAGGCAGAACAAACAGGAAAGGATGCAGAGGTTGAGACAGACTCTTTTCAGTCTTTACCACACTGTGATGCAATTATCTCTTTACCCAGTAGTGGCTGTCTGAGGCATGAGATCAGGCAGTAAGGAACTGTGTTCTTATCCATTATGGGCCATTCTTGCATTCCAATGTCTTGTATAAAATTGTGGTTCAAAGCCAACCTGATGACTAGGATAGACTAGAGTTTTATTAAAGATATATTCCATAAGCTTTTAATTTTAATGATTTTTCTTTGAGAATCTTTCCATTTTATGAGTACTTATCTGGTATTCTTTGGTATAGTAACCGTCCTTATATTCTCTTTATCCACTGTACCTAAAACAAGAATTCTTTCCAATATGCTTTTTAAAATAATTGAGATCTCTGAGTTTTACTGGGCCTGTGTTTATATCATTTTTGGAAATAATTCACTACCACATATTGTATGTTCTGTGTATTCTAAATATTAATGGGAGCAGGAATTAGTAAAATCTCTGTGATAATAATTCAGCCTTGAGGTCACCATGGAAAAAGACTGGTATTTAAAAAAAATAAATTTTGAGATACTGCAGTCATTCAGCACTTTCACAATTCAGGTCTACATTTGGGTTAGCTTTGCTTAAAGCAAGCTGTCTCCAGTGTATTCCAGCAAAATCTTGCTAAAAATTTAAAGAAATACAATGGATTTGCTTAATTTTCCACTGATGTAGTTTTGATTTTCTTTTAGTCCTTTGGCTTCCTTTGAGTCACTTCCTACTCACATTGTCATGTTCTAAGCCAGAATTCAGTCTGCTATCTCTTCAAAAGAAAAACTGAAAAAGTATGTTCATAAGATATTTTCCTGCCAAAGTGGTTGATAGACCATACAGCCAAATATTTTAGTAGGGATTGCTTTGTTTGTTCTCTTCCTGCAGCTTAGTTTTTACAGCAAATGTATGTGTACAAAAAGAGTAACACAAACTATGTCTTTGAACTCAAGAGATATCAGGCCAACATCCTGAGACACTGGGAAACAGCACACTTAACACCAAATGAAAGCAATTCGGGAAAATAGGGCTGTTAAACATAAAATGTTCCTTTAAAGAAAATATGAAAACACCAGTAGAGGAGTATACCTTTCTGAGTGTTTTTCAAAGGTACCAGATACCTTGTTTTGTTCCTGTTTTTGAAGGAAAGCTTGTCTTTGCTTCTGCAGCATTCCAACATGAAAAAAAAAAAATACAGCTTTGATGGTTTTTTAAATAATTTCCAGAATCTGCCAACACTGTGAAGGATAACTCAGTTCAACAGCAAATATTTTCTCCATACTTTCAGAAAACAAACATTATCACATAGGAAGAATGCTTGTGGAATATCTGAAATAGTTTTTAACTGTAGGAATGCAAACCAGCAAAACAGCTTAGGCTAGTCACTCTCAGGATTTGAAAGTTGCTAAAAGGCATCTGTATTCAAAGTGATACTCTACCATGATGATTAGCATAAAGAAGAAATAAACACATCTGGTCTAGCGGAAATAATTTTCAGCTCCACTGTTGAATTCCTTTTGTCCATGATCTGTGTATTTCAGGAGGTTTTGTCTCAGTTGTTGATGAACTTCTATAGTTTGAGAAGCTTCTGTGTCCATTAACTGAAAAAAGGAAGAAACTATCCATAGCATCTCTGCTTATTCATGAGATGCACAGCATACACTCCTGAAAGTACATCTTAAGCCTGAATGAGTGAGCTTTGGGACTGGAAACTGTATGGCTACATTACATACTCTGTTGACCCAGCTAATTAGACTGCATATGATTCCACACAAACGTATCAGAGAGTTAAACTGCTGTCAGAAACAGAACTAGATCTCCATGACGCTGGGCTGTGACAGCTGATTCAGCATGGTGTGGTGAACACCTGGCTTTAGAAAAATATGGATGGTAACATCACGTCAGTTCTGTAAGCAAGAGCAGAAGGTCTAACTGTACAGCTGTTCACTTCCGATTGTAGCTCTGGCAAATAGTCACCAGCCTAAATGCAAATATCTTGTCTATCATTAAGAGAGGCCCCTGACTTCATGGTTGATAGAAGCCTGAGATCTCAAGCTGATGAAGGTCCTTCCAATCACCTGAAGAACAAGCTAGTGTTTGGAGACAACTGTTCTGGGAATGGAAAATCATGCCTGACCGACCTGGTACACCTCTATGAAAGGAAAGCACTGATCTTTTCTTTGTGAATGAAATGGTAAATTTTTAGCCATAATTTTTGGCGGAAACCTGGACTATATTTATTGAAGAAACTTAAACATTTAGTATGTCCATCATTCTTCCAGTTTTACATTCTAATTCTACCAGATGCTAAACCACGGGCAAATCTCATATAAATCTCTTAGATCAGGCTGTGAATTGTTTTGGGTAAGGGAAGTCTTTTCCATTCTGCACTTTTACAGGTAGTAAGATCTTTATTTAAGGCTGGATGTACTAGAGTCTAAGATAAATACATGATACTGGGTCATATTGGTATTCAATATAATTTAGTCTAATATGGTACAGTAGGATAAAGATTATTGAATTCTTGAGGAAAGTGTACGTTTAAAACACCTGTCTGCATACAACCCAGGTAGTGTGTAATAAACACAAAACACAGAAGTATTATCAAATACTGATATTTCTCTTTAGATTTATTGTTAGACAGGTGTAGGAATCCTATTTAGTCTCCAACACTTGCAGGGTGTTAAGTCCATATATGTTACTTAAATGGATTATAAAAATTCTAAGATAACATCTATGAAGCTTTAGCAATTTTTCCTAAGTGTGTGCTGAGAAGAAACATCTTTAAATACTACAGTAAGCCAAGAACACATAACTTCAGGTAGGAAATGGTAATCAAAATCATTAAGTTTTATCACTACAACTGAAAATCTTCATCTTGCCTTATTTCTTGTTCTGTTTAGAAAGTTGCTTTACAGATCAGGTTCACTTCAGCTCTGGAAACAGCAACAACAAAAAAACAGTCTGACAGACTGATGCTGTTCTGAAAAAGCATCTGAAGGTCATGTGCTTTAGCTATGCAGCCAGCTCATGTATTCAGCAAAACAGCTAAAACAGATGTTTAAAACCTGCATAATATATGCAGGTCAAGGCTAGACAGGATAGGAAAGGAGAGTTTTAAACAACGAGATTGTTATTAATGAGATCATTATGCAGATCTTTCCCTCAGCATTACTTTGCTCTTGATTCCTGAAATTCTCCGCTACACTTGCATGCAGCTTTTTTTACACATGCATCTTGTGAAGATGACAAAATGGTTTTGATGCATATTGGCTTAAATTTTTACCAATTTTATGTCTGATTCCCCTTGGTCATGTGTGTAAATCTATTTACATATTTTTATTCCTTCATACTTAAAACATAATGTGACATTATTTATTCCCAGTTTTTGTTTCTGCTTTTGATCAAAGTGAAATAATTTTTCTTCTATTTTTGTTTCAGTTAGGCTCAGTGTAAACTCTCTGCAATACATCCCATAAGCCTAAGCTAGACTACATAACAGGAACAACCTAGTAACTGATCTACTACCTAATAATTTTACCAAAGTTAATGTATAAAATTATTCTTTTTCTTCTAGACAAAAAAATATCCTTTCTGCACCATTCTATCTGAGAGCTAAAAGTCTGAAAGGGACAAAATTTCCTTCTGAAGGTCTTCAGTAGACTCTCTCTGTTGAGTACATGACAAGATAATCATTTACTGCAGGAGTAAAGATTTAGTAAGTGAAACAGGCTAGATCCCAGCTCCATGTGGCTGCCTGAAATGCCTCTTCAGCCAGCAGGTGATCTTGCAGCGGCAGCAGTTTCTTACTCTGCTGGTTACACTGAGCAGTTCCAGTTAAGGAGGAGGATTATCCCCTGCATGGGAGTTGGCAAAGACTCTAATGTCAGAATAGTCAGGCTGGCCACACACGCACAAAAATAAATTGTGATGACGAAAAGTACTAGCCTGATTTCACTTCAGCCAAGACAAAGTAAATGGCTACCTAGGGTGAACAGCAAAAACAGCTCTGATGATGGGAGGCGGTCATGGAAGACAGTTGGCATGTCTTTTAAATGTATGCCTGTATATGTCCCTTGACATGAAAATGCTGTGGTTTGTGCTTAGAAGTACCTAAGAACCACTCATTGCACAAACTCTGCAGCAGAAAATTGAGGACTTCTGGCCATTGTGCCCAGTCTCCATTTACTTCTTTAACCACAGTTAAACATGCAGTAGCCATTTGTCCTGATTTTAGATGCTCAGTTAAGATATTAGCCCATTCTTAGGTATTTACCTAATCAATTATAAGGAAAAAGGGGTGGGGTCTTCAAAGAGCAAGTCTACCTGCTTATAACTGGAGTAGCTTAATATTTTAATCACTGTTCAAAAACATCTGATGACTCATAGTCTCTCTGATGACTGTAGAAAAACTGTGAGTTAGATGCTTTGATGACTAAAACTGGCAGGATGAATCCAGGCCTAACTGGGTTCCCTTATACTGACAAAGTTATTGATCTACTATACCAATACCTTGGCTTTCTAGAAATCATATGATACATCAAATGTATGGACTACAGACAAAAAATATTAAAAAAATTTCACGTTTTACAGAGTGATACTTTACCGTGCCTCGTTATACCTCCCCTGCTGGGGGAGATTTCTTAGAGTCTTTGCCAGAAGCTTGAGAGACGAATGGGACTTTCAGCCTTCTGTGCTTTCAGATAGTTGTTTATTCAATCTTATCAGAGAAATAGAGTCACTGACGTGACACAGCCACAGCACAAAGCAGAGAATGCCAGAGAAAGCCAGAGTTATCAAGATTACACAGTCTTTTAAAGGTAAATCACCCCAAAAAAACTTAAAATGAAAGATATTTTTACTTTTTCACCAATGTTCAATAAATCACTTTGTCACATAGACAGGAACTGCGGCATTCTTTGTCCAGTCATCTTAAACTACTTCTACTGCAGAATATGGAGTAACAGAAGAAGAAGAAGGAGGTCTGGAGAACAACAACTATCCTCCATTTTGAAGTTTTTACTTTTTATCTATTTGCTATACTAACAAACCCAAAGACTCTAGATTTTTCACCCCATGACAATCTTACATAATATTCTATCACCTAGTTCACACCGGTGTACATTCTAATTCTTCCCAGAGGCTTGGCAGTTTTCTCCATGGACGAAGGTCAAAGACAGTGTTGTCCAGGGGGGTAGAACCCTTCAAAACAGGTAGAGAAATATTCTCTGCACTCTGGATTCCAACACAGAGATAATCTAAACCGTTTCTTAAGCCTACAAAATACCATTCTAATTTTTCTTTTTCTATTTAGCTATACAGAGAAACAACTGTCTGGAAGAACTCTGTGCCTCACCACCACATGCCAAGCTACAGTTAGTTTTATGCTTTGCCTCAGATCCGCAAAGAAACAATATTACGCACATTGAAGTCAATGAGAGTTCATACCTTCAGAAAGCAAATTTTAGTTTCTATAAATGGAAATCTGAAGAGCCTGATGATGTTATAGTGAGATATATATAGATATAGTGCAAAAATCAAATCTGGATGGACCAATTTATTGATTAGATCAAAATAAGAATTTTTAGCTTTTTCATTTTGTTCAATATGCATTACCTTACTTATCAAGTATTTTGTTTCCATAATTACTGCCAGAAATCTTTTATTCATCTTCTACTGTTGAGTTCTTTACAAAGTGAAGATAAATCTCAACCATTTTTCTTTTAGTTAAATTGATACCACAAAATATACATTAGTTTGATGCCCCTTTAGCAGAGGTTCTTTATTTCTGTCCACTATTTCCTGCTGAAATATTTGCTGTGCAACACATATGTAAACAATTTTATAGAACATAAAATTGAATTGTTATGAAAAATTATATAGGTTCTTAAGTCTGATATATCCCTACTGTGCTATATCTATTACACTTTGGCAGATTACTAATGCAAGAACTGGAAAAAGAATGGAGAACTAGAGAAGCTGGCAGCCGTGGCTCGGACAGGTGTCCTCTTCGCTGGGTTAAAAACTGACTGGGCCCAGAGAGTGGTGGTGAATGGTGCTAGATCCAGATGGCAATCAGTAACTGGTTGGGTTCCCCAGGGCTCAGTATTGGAGCCAGTCCTGTGTAAGACCTTTGTCGATGATCTGGACAAGAGTATCAAGTACACCCTCTGTAAACACACAGATAACACTAAGTTGACTGGTAGTATTGATCTGCTAGAAGGCTGTGCCTGGCAAGAAAGGACCTATGGGTGTGGTTGACAGGGAGCTGAACACGAGCCAGCATGTGCCCAGCTGGCCAAGGTCAACAGAATCCTGGCTTGTATCAAAAATGGTGTGTCCAGAAGAACTACGGAAGACGTTGTCCTCTGTACTCAGTAATTGCGAGGCCACACCTCAAGTCCTGTAGTCAGTTCTGGGCCTCTCAATTCAAGAAAGACGTTGAGGTCCTGGAATGTGTCCAAAGAAGCCAGTGAAGCTGATTAGGGGTTTGGAACACAAATCCTATGAGGAGCAGCTGAGGTATCTGGGATTGTTTATTCTGGGGAAGGGGAGGCTTAGGATAAACCTTATCGCTCTCTACAACTACCTGAAAAGTGGCTGTAGCAAGATGGTGGTTGGCCCCTTCTCCCAGGCAACCAGTGACATGACAAGAGGAAATGGCCTCAAGCTGCACCAGGGGAGGTTCAGGAAGAATTTCTTCACGCAAAGGTTGGTTAAACGTTGGAACAGGCTGTCCAGAGAGGCAGTAGAGTCACCATCCCTGGAAGTCTTCAAGAAACGACTGGATGTGGCACTTAGTGGTATACTTCAGTTGGCATGGTGGTGTTCAGTGAAAGGTGTGACTCAATGACCTGAGACATCTTTTTCTGCCTTGATGATTTTATTCTGTGATTCTATGATTTTACACTTTTCATAGGCTCCACTAAATATGTTTATTATTGCCAGATTTCCAGACTCATCCAAACTAGGCCCTAGCACTCCCGAATTGTTGACTTGAATTGTAACCAATCATTTCTAAGAACGCAAGTTCTTAATCTAATGGCATTCAACAGTTAATTCAGAGGTCAGTTAGTACCAAAATACCTTTCCAACCATTCTTTTATTCTGCTTTAGGACAGATTTAAACTGCTTAGCAATGAGAAACTTTATTTGAGATGCCCTAGAACATCTCAGAAATTCACATGAACTAGAAAATCTGGAGTTTATGGTGCCCTAGGTACCCCCCTCCAAAAAAAACCAAACCCAAACCTATGTATTCCATATTACTCCATCAATCCGCACAGCCTGCTTTACTGTCACCTTAAGATTCGGCAACCCAGGAAACAGGATTTGTGTGTTTTACCCTGTGGTCACAGAAAGGAGGGAGTGTGGGATCCCTTTATAAATAGGAAGTGGACACACAGAGCTCTCTTTTGTTTCCCTCTGGGCTCCCGAGAAGGTTGTCTGGGGCAGGTCTCTGAGTTGCAACCCATGAAGCTGAAGCAGTGTGAGGCAAAAGCCCTCTTTTTTTTCCCCCGAGCACTGGAGAACATGGCTTCTCCATCGTATTGTCTTTGTCTTCCGGTCCATGTGGTCTGCTATGGTGGCCGCCATCTTGGGAGGAGGGTCTTCTGGTCCATGTGGTCTGCTATGGTGGCCGCCATCTTGGGAGGAGGGTCTTCCCCACCATCTTGTTTTCTTTGTACCTGGGGGAACATGTGACTCAGCACCTTTGTATGTAGAGCTTATTGCTGTTATCTTGGTTCTTGCTGCTTTTCTTTTTAGTAAACTGTTATTTTTTCACTTCTATCTTCTCACGTTTGTCTCTCATTGTTGAAAGGGGAGTGCTTAAAACTAAAGGGGAGATAACTCATTTTGGAGTCTCTGCCACATATAATTGTCTTAAACTAAGACACATGACTGTAAAAACTTTAAGATATACATATATGTGTCTAGCTGTCTATAGCTACAACTTCTTCTTGTGGCTGAGAGGACTTTTCAAATATTTAGCAGTAAGTCTTTCTTGTTCTGCAAAGAGCTATCTAGACCTTTTTTCATGAAAATGACATCTTTTATTTCCCAAACCAATATAAGTGTCTAAAGGGACTAGTTAAAATGTTGTTGTCTCATTAGTTCCTGGATTTCCACAGATCAGCAGCCTTGTTGCCAGAATTGAATTTTCAGTCAACAGTTGTTAGACAGTTATCAGATCCTTGAACTCATATTTTCAAGAAAGAAAGGTGGCTTATGAAATGAGGATCTGATTCTATCTATAAGATTTTTTAGTTCAATCTTAAAGTGCTGCCTCTAAATCTGACCTTGAACATATGTGGATTCTTTCTGTTCATAAATGTACAGAAGAAGCATACACATGTACAGAGATACCACAGTCCTGACAGAAAAAAAATCAGAAAATCAGGAAAACCTCTCTTGTTAACAGTGCATATGGATGCATTCTGGTGTTTTTCCCTGACTCACAGTTATCTAGTTCTGACTGAAATTCTTGTCTCTTCTGTGTTTATTGTTACAGAACAATACACAAAAGATTTTCTGAAAACAAAAAAAGGCAAAAAATCAACAAGAAATTGGGATCATCTCCACCTTGAGAAACACCAGTAAAATTTACTCAATAGAAAGTTTTGTCTGGAGAGTTTAAACTTCTTGGTTTGAAAATGCCTCATTTCTTCAGTAACAGCCAGATTTAGCACTCATGTGATGATCTGATAACCTAGACTGATTGCCTGTTACGGATCTGAGCTTGAATTATAGATTTCTGTATTTGTCCTGTTAACAGACAGAATCACTAAGAGAGTTTTCAGAGCAGTTTAGGGAGAAAAATAAACCTTACTTTATTGCATGATGAGTGTAAGACCCAAAGCCCAGAATGACACAGGAGGAAAGAACAATTATAGATAAGTAAAAGAAATCAATATGTAGGTTTTGTTTGCTTTCCATGGGATAGCAATGTCCACTGAGGGTGGATGCAATGTGCAATTGCTAGTGTAGTCTACAGATGACTTTTTTTGATGTGGAAGAAGGTTATATTGATACTAGCTTGAAAGATATAAAACTTACTGTAGAACTGCTCAAAGAAGGTCCCTCTAAAAGTGGGCAATGAAAAACTCAATCAAATAAGTCACAGCAGTTGTGTCAAAGTAACCCATCTCCCGCAACTGATCAGAACTGGTAACAGATTATCAATGACAGAAGCCGTGAAGCTGCTGCACTGAAAAGATGGCAAATGCCAATGGGAAAAAGAAAATCTTAAGCAGGAAAAATTCTAAATTAATACCGAAGTCAACCATGGTATGGGACATGATATTGCAATGACTTTTTATAAAAATTGCTTAGCTCAGCAGTATCCAAATGGCATGAACTATGAAATTCAAATCATAATTATTTAAAAAGCATTGAAAGCCATCGAGGCAAAGAAATTATTTTAAATTTTGCACTGACTGCAAATAAATTGTACAAGATTTTGTAACTTTAACTAGTGGTATGCAAATAGGTTTTTAGGCCTAAAGGGATACTGAAAGTAGTTATGTGTTTCACAAAGAGTTTCTAGTTTTGACTGTTGTAGTTTCAAGTGTTTGATTACATTAAAAGTGGATTTTGTTTGTTGAAGCAAAAAATATTCAAAACTATATATATATAAAAATATAATGCTAGTGCTTTTCTTTCATATGAGCAAACACATTTTTAAATGGGTAAACCGCTTTGCATATATCCTATAATAATTAGCATGGTTACTAAAATGAAGCCTGGATTTTCTACAGTAAACATTGCCCTAGATAATCTCTTAGAATCATCTTTCAGTGATCTTTACTGGAGAGGAGAATATAATGTAAGTGACAAATAAAATAAAAATTCACACGTAACTTTCTTTATGTGAGTATGTCTTTTGAACTCCAAAGGACTAATATTCATACGTAATTATGTGCATGTATTTGCAGTTACAAAATCCTGTCTTTAGACATGAGAGAAATGTCATTGTTAGCCTGATACTGGAAAATGTTTCACATCCCTAATTAAGCAAACCTCCCTAAGAGTTTTCAAAGGGTACAGTTCTGAAAGAAGCAGGGGGTAGGAGGAAGGGAGGATGGCAAGGAATAGAATATATGGGAGACCTCAGTTCCCTTTTCGCAAAGCACAGTGATTGTGTGCATAGAAATGCCAGTCTACTCAGATAGTTTGTAACCATAGCAACTCTTGGAGAAGGCAGAGGAGAAAACAGAATAATAGAGGTCTCCTTTCTCCAGATCACTGCATGGGAAAATGAGCAAAAGGGAGAAAGAAAGACTGCAAAGACTTTTCCCGTCCCAAGAAGTTTACAATGTGAATTTCAAGCTATTATTTTCCATCCTCTTCTCATGAGTACTTAAAAATTGTTTTGTTATTTTGTTTGTTTGGTTGGTTTTGATTTTTACAGAAGGTTTTGTACTTTTTACAGAAGCCATATTCCAAAACATTGTAATTAAAATATTTGGATGGGGGACATATGGTTAGGAGATCAGAAAAACCTTCCTTAGAGCATTTAATTACAGAGAGAATTTATGCATAATGATTTTTTTTATTCCTTTTTAAAATTTATAGCGCCAATTAAATGTTAGTTTGTGATTTTTTTTTCAGCCATGAGATGCAAAAGATGTTAATATATGTGTTTTGAGTTTTTTTCCCTGTAAAACAGTCTTCAGAATTAAACCAAGTAATGCACTTTTCTGTTTTCTATGTGTGTGCACAAAGTGTTACTTTGAAAATTTTGGAGAATATTTTTTATAGGGAATTGCTTTTAATTTGTTGATTTTGTGAGCATTTATTCCTCCCGACAGTTTTGTGGAAGGCCTTGTATTGTTTTCCATTCAAGATCTTGCAGCTCAAAACTTCCAATAAGAGAGTGAATAAAGGTTTGCTTATCAAATTTTTTTGCAGTTTTTACAGAAATGGTGAATACCAACTCCCAATCATCTATCCAGCCAGAGCACACACACAGCAGATATCTGTAATCACAGAATACCAGGATGGCTGAGGTAACAAACCATCTCTTGAGATTATTTGGTCCAGAACTGAGTACAACATTAAGATCGACTCACTTCACTTGTTAGCAATGGTGATGCTCCTCTTAATGCAGACCAGGGTGCCCCTTGCCTTCTTTGCCACCAGGATGCACTGCTGGCTGATACAGCTTGCTGTCCACCAGGACTCCGAAGGTTCTTCTCTAAGTATAGCTTTCTAGCCAGTTGGTTCCCAGTGGGCAGAGATCCCTGGGTTTACTCATCCTCAGATGCAGGACTTCGCATTTCTCCTTGTTGAACTACAGGAGATCCTTCCTGGCTTGATTCTTCAGTCTGTTGAGCTCTCTCAGAGTGGCAACACACCTATCTGGTGCATCAGTCACTCCTCACAGTTTTGTATCATCTATTAAATTGCTGAATGTGCACTCTGTCCTAGAGTACAGGCTCTTGATCAAAATGTTATACAGTACTGACCCCAGGATCAAAAGTAGTAGCTTGCCACCAACTGAGTTCTGTACCACTGACAACCTTCTGGGTCTGGTAGTTCATTCAGATTTTGATTCACCTCACTGTCCGCTCACCTAATCTGTACTTCGTCAGTTTGTCTATGAAGATGTTAAGGGACAACATGTCCAATGCCTTATTAAGGCTGAAGTAAACACGTCCACTGCTCTTCCATCACCTACCAAGCTAGCCACCTGATTGTAGAAGGCTGTAATATCNATATCTGTAATCACAGAATACCAGGATGGCTGAGGTAACAAACCATCTCTTGAGATTATTTGGTCCAGAACTGAGTACAACATTAAGATCGACTCACTTCACTTGTTAGCAATGGTGATGCTCCTCTTAATGCAGACCAGGGTGCCCCTTGCCTTCTTTGCCACCAGGATGCACTGCTGGCTGATACAGCTTGCTGTCCACCAGGACTCCGAAGGTTCTTCTCTAAGTATAGCTTTCTAGCCAGTTGGTTCCCAGTGGGCAGAGATCCCTGGGTTTACTCATCCTCAGGTGCAGGACTTCGCATTTCTCCTTGTTGAACTACAGGAGATCCTTCTTGGCTTGATTCTTCAGTCTGTTGAGCTCTCTCAGAGTGGCAACACACCTATCTGGTGCATCAGTCACTCCTCACAGTTTTGTATCATCTATTAAATTGCTGAATGTGCACTCTGTCCTAGAGTACAGGCTCTTGATCAAAATGTTATACAGTACTGACCCCAGGATCAAAAGTAGTAGCTTGCCACCAACTGAGTTCTGTACCACTGACAACCTTCTGGGTCTGGTAGTTCATTCAGATTTTGATTCACCTCACTGTCCGCTCACCTAATCTGTACTTCGTCAGTTTGTCTATGAAGATGTTAAGGGACAACATGTCCAAAGCCTTATTAAGGCTGAAGTAAACACGTCCACTGCTCTTCCATCACCTACCAAGCTAGCCACCTGATTGTAGAAGGCTGTAATATCGGTTAAGCATTATTTCCCTTCTATGATAGTTACTCCTTATCACTTTCTTGTCCTTTATGTGTCTAGAAATAGTTCCGAAGAATAATTGCTTCATCAGCTATGCAAGGATTGAGGCGTGGTTGAGTAGCCCACAGTTCCCCAGATCCTTCTTTTTGTCCTTCTTGAAGATATGAGTGATATTTGCTCTCTTCCACTTATTGGAAACTTCTCCCAATCCCAATGACCTTTTAAACATAATTGACAGTGGCATTGCAGTGACATCAGTGACCTCCCCGTTATTCCACATATAACTTAAATGACACATTATTAGTAATAATGTTGTTCTGGTTGTTACATAGCTCTTTTCAGTCTTGTATCTCTGCTCCCTGCTTTCTTCAAAAGTATAATTTGATTATGTTATTGGATTAGAGATGGGGAGGAAAATTAGGCAGTATATGGCAGTATATGGAAATATAACCATAGAAATCTGAAATATCCACTCTCATACATTTTCAGATGAATGCAGGACAAGTCTCAGAACTAGGAAATAAAGAAAAATATTTGAAAAATCTTTACATTTATTTTAAAGCAAAATTTGGGCAAATGAAGTCCATGTATGTGTTTTCTACATGGAGAGAGTAAGGTTGAACTTATTAAATAATCTATTTAATTAATTATTTTAAAAATAATTTGTTCTGCTCCGGACAGTGCTTTGAAATGTAAAGTATGCAAGCCCTCAGTACTAAAAAATTAATAAATAAGATGCAAGGTACATGTAGCAATGTCTCAGATTTTCCCTATGCTTTTAGGATTCTTATAGAGTCACAGCATTAAGCTGAAAACTGGGGCATGACCTAAAGGAAAAAAATACAGTAGTTTTTGAATAAAAGAAAAATAAGCATTTCTTCAATTTTCTTTCAATTTTGAATCAAAGTAGGATATTTCATGGCTAGTTTTTATGGAAAAAAATCAACAGTATTGAAAACTTTTGCAGCCAGGGTAGTATACAAATAATGGATTAGATTAGGTGTATTTGTGGTGCACAAGATTCTGTTCTTTCTGCTTTATCAGCTGCTACCCAGGAGTTCTTTTCACATTTTCAACTATTCCCTTTTTGGTTTATATTTTTTCTAAACAAAATTCCCACATTCAATATGTAGCTTTCCTTTACTTTTTGTTCCCCCCACTCTCTTTCTTTCTTACCTGACAGCTCAAATAAGCTTAGATTTATGAAGGGAATATGGATTATTTTTATCCACTGAGTTGAACACACATGAAATACAAGTAATATTTTTGCCAGGCACTAGATAAAATATTTTTAGATCTTCCTTTTATTTACATAAGATTGATACTGAAAATACTAGCAGTTTAATATATTAGTTTAGTGTTTTGTAAGCCTTCATAAGTATTAAAATTTATTTGAATTTTCACTGTACAAACACAAAGCTAAAACCTGTCATGCAGAACATAAAGAAGTATTTGAACTGTACAGTTCAGGTCTACTATTTACAATCTCACAAACTGTGTTCATGTTTAACTAATGCACATATGTATTCTATACACATTAGAATCAGAACAAAGCAAAATCTAGACAATTGTAATCTACCATATTCCATATCTTACAATTGTTCATTTTGGAGCTTGGTACAAAATTGAAACTTAAGGGGAAAAAAAAATTCCTATCAAGAAATCTGAAATTCTTTGGGGAAGAATTTTTCTTCACTTCTGCACAAACTTAAAAATCATACATTTATACTAAAATCAATAAAAATTCATCAGTGTGGAAGCTTCATTGCTGCTAGACTTTTTCTTACAAATTTTGCTTTGAGTTTTCAGATGGTTCCTATTTCAGGCAAAACTGTGAAGTTTGGATTATATCTATGTAGAACAACAAATAAATGTTCTGCCATGTGTTCTATTTGCTAGTCTGGATTTTCACAGATATACTGCTGTTCAGGACCCAAACTAGCTCTGGACTCTGCCATATAAATTTATTTATAAGACTGATAGGAACAGAAAAAGCATTTGTATAAAATGGAAATGACACTGCAGTGAATTTTTCAGCTCTAAAGATGAGAGGAGAATGGTTATGATTGTGTCTGCTAAGAAAAGTGACAGCAAGAGAGACAACAGGGACTTTAATTTTCTGTATACATTTTGATGCTTTCTCTACATTCAAACTTGTATTTTATGTTGGTTTTTTAACAAAACCAATACAAAATCATCACTATGAATAGTCATTTAATGTCTGAAAAATCATTACCTTTTTGTGGGATTAAAGTTTCCTTTATTTTTCACTTAACACTATAAGGATATATACGTGCGTTCCATTATAGAGCACTGTGTATTTGGAAAGGTCCAATTAAACAGGCATAACAAAATACTCTCATTCAAATCCCAAAAGGAAGTTGATAGGACATAAACATTTATTCTAAATGGCCAACTCTTTTTCTTGATATGAATCTGTACATAGCCAAGTTTTTATGAGATTCGGGGTTCCACAGTCAGGTGATCCCACTGATCCACCTTCCTCAAGATATTTGCATTTTCTCAATAGCTGTTAGTTCTTGAACCTAAAGGAAGAAAACAGAGACAAGGATGTGTCAGTAAGAATGCTTTGAATGGAACAACTAATGTGTGAAGTGTGCTGTGTGCCAGCATATTACCCTAATTTACTCCAGTGCCATAGACTGCTCTTGAAATTTACTGCCTGACACATCAGAAATATACCTTGTGTCAACCTCCTGTATTGCTCAAAATGTGAGGATAACTCCTGGGAATAGGTTGTGTTGGGTTTGCATGGAAAGATCTGGGTAATGGGGGGAGAGGGTGGGTACAGGGGTGGCTTCTCTGAGAAGCTGCTGTAAGCTTACCTCATGTCCAACAGAGCCAATGCCAGCTGGATCCAAGATGGACCTGCCAGTGGCCAAGGCTGAGCCCAGAAGAGATATTAGCAACACATTACTAATTAAAACACGTTACATTAAAATATGTGATAATGTATTTTAGAAGGCAAAAAAAAAAGGCTATTGCTGAGAAGTAATTGTGGACAGAGAAGAGAGGAATGAGAATATGTGAAAGGAACAGCTGTGCACCCAGGTCAGTAAAGAAGGAGGGAGGAGGTGCTCCAGGCATGGGAGCAGAGATTTTCCTTTAGCTCATGGTGGTATAGAATCATAGAATAGTTTAGGTTGGAAAGGACCTTGAAGACCATCTTCTTCCACCCCCCCTGCCATAGACAAGGACACCTTCCACTAGACCAGGTTGCTCAGAGCCCCATCCAACCTTGCCTTGAACACCTCCATGGATGGGACATCCACAGCTTCCTCAGGCAACATGTTCCAGTGCCTCACCACCCTTACTTTTCCCTAATATCCAATCTAAACCTACTCTCTTTCAGTTTGAAGCCATTCCCTCTTGTCCTGTCACTACATGCTCTAACAAAAATCTTGCCCCATTGTTCCTGTACTCTATCCCTTCAGGTACTGGAAGGCTGCAATTAGGTGACCCCAAAGCCTTTTCTTTTCCAGGCTGAACAATCCCAATTCTCTCAGCCTTCCCTCATAGGAGAGGTACTCCATCTCTCTGATCAACTTGGTGGCCACCTCTGTATTCACTCCAACAGGTCCATGTCCTTGTTCTGGGGACCGCCTCATTGCGAGTTCCCAGTGCTCACTGTATTTGCAAATGTATCAAGTTTGATTTCCTCCTTTTAGTTTCTATATTTTTCCTCCTACACTACAAATGTAAATGTTTAATATATATGGGGGTGGGGGGTTGTTGTTTTTCTGGTGGTGTTTGGGGTTTCTTAAGAAATAATTTGTAGCTTCTGATTTAGGCATTCCTCTTTCATATTTCCTGTTCAGCTGGGAAGTTCAGCTGCCAAATGCCAGTAATTGCCTGTTTGTTTTCCCAGTAACATCTAAGATTCACTGCTGTCAGCTTTCTTCAAAAGATCTGTGCTTCCATTACTTGAGTCAAATCATTGCAGTGCAAATAATGTCATTCATTATCATCATGCCATTTGCAGTCTGAGAGAGATGATGAGACAAAATGAGGGAATACTGCTTCTTGTCTAAAAAGAAAATTGTAAGTATTTCTTGGAGGTTGGGGAGTTGCTGAGTATATTTTCCAGCTGAAAAATAAATATGTCATGGGGATAGATAGTACTGTTCTTGGCTTGATTGTACACACTAGGAATTTGTTAGTTTATTAATTCTGCTTTCACTAATAAGCCCCTAAATTCTCAGTGGCTCGAGTGTGACTTGCTAAGATCAGCTATTTACACTAGTCAATGCTATTTCAGAAGAAAAAAAAAAAAAGAAATTGAGAGCTGGAGACAGGGATTTCATCCAGACAAAACATTTTGCTTTATAAGTTCTTGTAAAATTTGATAAATGAGGAGCTGTGCAGTTCTCCTGAGCTACTGTATTTAGACACGTGGAACAGATGGTATGGCTCTGCTTCTCCTGCAGAGAATCATAGAATCATTTAGATTGGAAAACACCTTTAAGATCATTGAGTCCAACTGTTAATCCAGAACTACAAAGTCTATAACTAAACCATGTCCCTAAGGCATGTCTGCAGGTCTTGCCATGAGTCTGCTCCAGTGCCAGCTTCCCACAGGGTCATACCTTCTTTCAAGCACCCACCTGTTCCACTGTGGGGTTGTCCATGGGTTTCAGGTGGATCTCTGCTTCACTGTGAACCTCGATGAGCGGCAGGGGGACACCTGCTTTACCATGGTCATCACCATGGGTTGGGGCAACCCCCAGTATCAATCCAAGCTGGGGAATTGTCTTAGGTTACAATGTAAGATGTAACCAAAACATATGTATTCTATTACCATCTATGTAAACTGTTAAGTGAGGCAGTGCTCTTTATCCTCTCTGTGACACATCCCTGATAACTCCCTCCAGGGGCTATCTCTGCTAAATGGGCCATCAAGGCCTCACTGCATGACTCATAAAATTACATCATCCCATTGTGAGATGGTCTGCCCAGGGGGAGGAACCAAGCATTCCCACCTGGATATAGTCTGAGGTTTGGAGGTATATATATACCTACTGGGTTCCCAGAGGACGGAGCCACATAACCACCACTGGATCGTCAGAGGAACACCAGACCCTTCTACAGAATCACTGCTTCAACAGAACCACATCTATCACTTCAAGAGGACTGCAGCCACCATTTAATCAGACTGCTACCACCATCCTGACAGACAGGGTGTCAGGTTGTACTCTCACTCCGTCAGTGTTTCTGTACTATTGCATTTATTTTAATTTTCCTATTAAATTGTAGTTCTGGCTTGGAATCTCTCACAGGTTGGTTTTCAAACTAGTACAGGGATGAACAGATCAAGAGCAACCCTGTTACAATCCAGTCTCAACACAGAAGAGCAAAGAAAACTAAGTCTGTGTGAATAAAATGGATCGAACCCAGAAAGGTTCAAAATATGACCCAAAACTTGATTAAAACCAAGGAGGTTAGATGTTGGTGCCAGAAAAATTTGATATATTTTATTTAATAGTAAAAGATGCCAATAGAAAGAAAGAACAAAAGAGGTGGGGTGGGGGGGACAGGGAGAGTGACAGGGGTTAAGTAGAAGCATATCACCCTTCTGAGGGTCTCAACGGCATCTTGCTGCTCCCCTCCATCTGGTCTTCTTGGCAGTGAGGGTCCCCTGCTGCCCTGTGCCACCGAAAATTATAGAATTCAATTAATTAATATAAGTTTGGGAACACCCAGGTGCCTCCCCTGGGGTGGGCAATTTTGACACTGTCCCTTGCAACACCACAGATGTGTTGCATCATGCCGCAGTGCTGTAGTGCACAGTCTGGAGACCCCTTTTGGAAGGGCCTTTGATGGGCCATGATACCCCTCTGCTGTCCCTCACGTGGATGCAGCTTTTCCTGGGGTGAAGGGGCCTCTGCAACTGGGCTGGTCTGGACAGGGAAGGATGGGTGTTAACTGCCTCTGACCAGAGGCTTTTTTACCACACACCCAAGACCTCTCCTCCTCCCCGCTTTGGTGTGAGGGTCTCTGTGAGCCTGGCAACTGATAACCCTGGGGCTGTGGTCTCCACCCTGAAGGCGTTAGACTTAATCCTGCGAATGTATTCTTCTTCCCTAGCCCAGACCTGAGTAATTTTATCTTATCTCCATCACTGTGCAGTGCAGGGCCTCAGTCCGGATGCGATTGTCAGGGTCCTGGCTGGTGTCCCTGACACCGGCCAGGCTGGCCCAACATGCCCAATGGTATGAATGGAGAGCACTTCGTGTAGGTTCCAGGAGAGCTTTATTCCATCTGAGAGGCTGAGGCAAAAGAGAGCTGAGCCCGGGAAGGTTTGAACTTTTCCCGGGGCTCCAGCAGAGAATTCTGGGCAGGGGGCGGGACATAGGCAGGGTCCCATAACACAGTGGGAGAGGGGGCATTCTGCCGTCCAGGGGAGCAGAACTGGGGGTCTGTCCCTTTGGGGGACTCTGTCATGGATCCTACATGTGATGGTCTTCTATGCAGCTTTTGTTATACAGTTCTGCTCTAATAGGCAAAAGTCCTTCATGACATTAAGATGGTTAAGCCATAAACTATAATATTTCAGTCTCTGACAGGGACTTGGGGGTGCTGGTGGATGAGAGGCTGAACATGCCCTGGCAGTGTATGCTCACAGCCCAGAAAGCAAATTTTATCCTGGGCTGCATCCAAAGCAGCATGGCCAGAAGGGTAAGGGAGGGGATTCTGCCCCTGTACCCCACTCTGGTGAGATCCCACCTTGAGCACTGCATCCAGCTCTGGGGTCCCCAGAACAAGGGCATGGACCTGTTGGAGTGAGTCCAGAGGAGGCCATCAAGTTGATCAGATGGATGAAGCACCTCTCCTATGAGAAAAGGCGGAGAGAACTGGGATTATTTAGCCTGAAAAAGAGAAGACTTTGGGGTGACCTAATTGCAGCCTTCCAGTAACTGAAGGGAGACTATGAGAAAGATGGAGAGAAACTTTTTACAAGGGCTTGTGGTGACAGGACAAGGGGGAATGGATTCAAAGTGAAAGAGGTGTAGATTAGATATTACTGTGGGGGTGGTAAAGCACTAGAACAGGTTGCCCAGGGAAATTGTGGATACCCCATCCCTGGAGGTGTTCAAGACCAGATTGGATGCGGCTTGGAAGAACCTGGTATAGTGGAAGATGTCCCTGTTCATAGCAGGGGGGTTGGAAGTAGATGGTCTTCATGGTCCCTTCCAACTCAAACCATTCTATAGTTCTATGGGTGTGTGTTTTAACAGTCTGACAAATGGTGAAAGTGAAGAGCACAAGTTTTTTTCTGTCTTTCTGAGGGTCTGTCTATCTACTATCTGTTGCGGTGTGTAAACCACAGCACGTGTATATATAATCCTTTTTGTATGTATGTCTTCCTTTTACATATACCTTCTAGAATGTTCTTTGTACCTTAAAGCCCCATTAGTCCCTGGTTCTCCTGCCCTCCCCTCTCCTTCCCCAGTGGTTGTTGTGTTGCCACTCAGTACCCTCTCCGTCCCCTGGCCCTCACCCGATTGGTTTATGTTGCTCTATCCGCCCATTGTACCACCCCCTATATAACTCTGAAACCCCCATTGTCTGTGTCTTCTGCCCCTGGACTGCTTCAAGGAATAAACTCCTTGGAACCCCATGCAGAAGGCCCCTCTGCCTCCTTTATCTCCAGTTGACATGTCCAAAGGCTGTGTGAGTGTGTGAGAGTGCTTCCACCGCACAGGTGGGTCTGGGTGGCTGCAAGGTGGCTCGTGAGCCCCCCTGAGAATCCTCTATGGAGGGTCCTGCACGGATGCTCAGGGACGATGCAGCGCTCGGTCCGCTCCACCCCCACCACGAGGCTGCGTCATCTATCTCTTTGTAGCACTTACCAAAGCTGAAAGTTTCCAAACTAATTATGTTTAAAGAAACAAGCTTTCTTTATCTTACAACAGATTTTGGACTGGCAAAGGTGGCAGCTATGGCAGATAGAGGACAGCTTGGGCTGATGCTGAAATTTTAAAGCAGTAGTCCAAAGTATCTCTTCTGGAAAAAAGAACTAAGGTGACAAAGGGAGTTTGTTGGGGAAAAGCCATCAAAAATTTAAGGTCTAAGGACATTTACAAAAATCAGTTCTTTATAGCAGTTCCCAACTCAGTTATGTACATGCCCAGTCCTATTTATGCTAAATATTATTTCACAAATCATGAGTCTTCTAAACTGTGATAGTCTTGCACAGACTATACAGCAGAAGATAATGCAATAATGCCTCATATTTTGTATTACACTGTATTTTTAAATATAAATGACACCTATATAGATATAGTATCATCAAAAACACTGTTCTGGAAAAAGTATTCATATATATATATATATTTACATTTAAGACCCCTGAAAAATTTCATAATATTATAAATGTTCTTTTCATATATATTGTTTATGGTTGTTTCTACTTTAAGTGGAAGTAATGGCCTTAGACTCTTGAAATTATAGAATTCAGTATACCTGTGGCTCTTGCAAATACCCTGGGAAATAGAAGTTATTGTTTTAACTGTAGATTTAGCATGATCCTTGAGGTAAATTCTGTAGATTTTCATCTTATACTTCTTCGTGAAGTGTTGAAAATAGATTTCACTTAAAACCAGCTCACATATGAAACACATATATATCTTTTGGAAATACACGAGAAAAGACCTAAAAAAAAAAAAGAGAAAATTCATGCATTTTGAAACTGCTCATTATAAGGGCCTGGTTGTTACTACCAAAAAGTACCATGCAAAAAGCTCTGTAACCAGAACTAGCCAGTCTGGGAATTCAAGAACTGCAGAAAGTGCATCGTAAATGAACATAGCCTGTTCTTCACTATTAGCAATAACGCTGACTCCAAGCGTTTTAAAAATGAGCCTAATATCAGATGCCTTACAGTTTATGGTGTAATTGTCTTTCTAGACCATCCAAGGGCCTTCCACATGGCTACTAGCTTTCTCTAGTTTAGTAGGAATGTCAAGTTCTATAAGCAACACAAAGAAGAATCACTTTAGTCAGCTGTGAAAATTGGTGCAATTCACATGTTCACACCTTATTGAAAAGACAATGGATTGCATATATTTTTTAAGAGAATATGGTTGAGTATCAGTTGTATATCTGTGGCAGCTGAATTGAGAATCAGATGGGCTCTTCTGCCAGAGGGGGCAAGGCTCATCGTTGTTTGCCGAGATTATGTATTCAGTCAGGGTCCCATAAGCATGGAGCAAAGGGAGCAGAAGGGTAACAGCAGGCTTCAGGGAGTCTGACCTGAGCAGGTTCAATCATTCTAGAGACTCTCTCTGCAACAGAGAGAGGAATCATATTAGATTTATTTTTAAATATTTATTTGCAAGTCTAATGGAAAATATTTCAATTTTCAGTATTTACAGATCATGCTCTGAAACATTCTTTTTTTTTTTACTCTGATAAAATCTGGCATTAGCGATTGCAAGCCTTCAGTGTTTCATTCAATTTTATTGTGTTCCAGCACCCCACTATCCATCACTGTCATCTGAGAAGGTTAGAGTAGAAAAACACATATAAATACACATCCCTAACACTCACTTGCCAGTCCCACATATAGCTCTTTAAAACTGTAATTCGTTCAACTCAATAACAGAGTAAAAGACAGTACTTTACATGTAATGGCTAAATTGTAGCAACAAAGTGCAGTGAATGGCAAACAAAAAAGCAGAACTCTCTATGAGAGGTGATAGGGAACATTGCAAAGGTCATGGTGGAACTGCTAGCATTTAAGTAAGAACTTTTATCAGCCCAATATCCTTAACTGAGAGAAGAAATATGGAAGGCATTCTTCCTAATCCCATTCAAGCAGGATCTTTAGACATCTTTATGCTTTCTTGGTATCCTCTCTGTTTTCACCACATGCAGGGTATTTTATGTATTTTGACCATGAACCATATATTTAGTTTCTTGCCTCCCTTCCAAAATATCTACTTAACTCTTATAAACAAGATTGCTTACCATTTGCTTTGTTTTTTTCTCCCTCTTATTCAATTTTACTCACTTTTTTTCCCATTTTCTTCAAATTAATTTAGTACTTCCTAGAAATGCCATTCAAAAAATAAATTATATGCTTTTCCAAATAACATTTTACTTTTTTTCCACATAAACAGTAGAAGTAATTAAAAAACACATGGTTCATTTAGTTGCCAGATACTTATGAATGTTCCTGCGTTGGATACCACAAAGCTTGAGGTTATAAAAGAAGTATTGAGCATACTTTTCTGAATCAGGGTCACTTTAGCTGGCTTTATACAGATTGTGAATTACTCTCCAAACAGAAAAGAAGCTGTTATGTTTATCTTAAACTTGTGAAAGTCTTTCTCCCTGTCTTCCCTACTGGTACAGAATCCCAGAGCTTGCAACAAGGAAACTAGGAAATATCCAGAAAAAATTATCACAGAAATTCTTCCTCTGCCATGTTAGATTTGCTGTCTCTCACTGCTGTCTCTAAAGAGCTTTTTTAGCCCTGCATGACAGATTAGCACTTCCTTAAAAAAAAAAAATTGCTGTTGCTGCTTGATCATTTTTAATACAAAGACCTAATTCAGTATTTCTACTGTAAATGTACAAGACTTGCAACTTTATGTAAGTAAAATCAAACTAATATAATGTAAATTTGACATATTTTCTCTCCAACAAACCTGGATCTGTTCATGTGCATATCATGGCCTTTGAAACTTTTAGACTTGCATTTTCATCACACATTTCAGCATTACAATGTTTGAAAAAGGAATTTTCTTAAAATTCCATTTCACAAAGTAAATAATAAAGGTGATCTGGACTTGCCTGACATAATAACCATAGTCACATGTTTATTGTTCTGTCTGGAATTATTAACCTGTTCAGTTTACAATCTATCTTTCTATACATAGAATTTTGGTTAGAAAGAGACAGTTATGAAGTCCAGTATGCCCTGTACTGCATACACTACAGATTTTAATCCAGTGTGACTAGCATCAAGTCTGCAGTTCTTTGTAAATGTTATTTTATATATGAAACAATGATTTGCTAGGAAATGAGCGGAATTACATTGCCGTTGATTTTTTTCTTTCTTTGAAATCAATGAGCATTTTTATCTTTTGATTCATTAATCTTGCTTATTTTTCAAGTTATTTAACATTCAGTATCTTTCTCTTCCCCCAACCCTTTATTTAAATCAACAAATTATTTTTTGCATGGAAAATGCTTTATCCAAACAAGAAAAGGTTCTTCAATTTCTATGCCAAGAGGCACAGATTACATAACAGTCAAAATGCAGATAAGGAGCCCTCCATAAAGTGTAGATAATTTGAAAGAGCTGTTTTCAATATATTTTTAATTTTTAATTCTGTCAGGACTATGAATCTGTTAAGCTATATTAACTCCTTTAAATACTAAAGATATAGCCTAAATTGCATTACAAATTGTAATGGAAATCAGTGCAACACACAAGGTCTTAAAAGACTTTATTTCCATTGTAGAATTCACTATTTAAACCAGAAATTCTGCCTACAGGACACTTTGGGAAAAAAAAAATCTCCAGGATAAAATAGGGAACAATTACTGGAACCATGTTCATCTCATTGTAAATTTGTGTTCCCTTTTCTCAATGCACATAATGATGAAAATGGTATTTACTCCTGTCCTCTATGAGATTTAATAAAAAGTACAGCTAATTTGCCTTTTGTTTGCTCTGTGCTTCAATCCGGCTGAAGAGTGTGTCCATCAGCTCTGTGTTAATTCCTTCTACTCCAGAACAGTAATGTCTGAGTTGTCACCTTATGTCACCATCAAATTCTGAATGACAAATTGGAATTAACTTATTGTTGGGAAAACCTTGTTATTTTAATTCTCTCTTTCCTTTTTGTTTTCCTCTTTCTCTTTTTCCTTCTCATTATTCATCTTCATTAATTCATTATTAATCTTCACTCTTCATTTCTGCCTTCTGTAAACAATATGTACTTAACAATCAGATTGGGCCTGTAACTCAAGCAATTATGTCTTGGGTGAGAGGAACAGCTCATATTTGGGCAAGAATACTAACAGTTGGTGTGATTTTTGTTTGTTGTAGCAGGCAACTTTTTCTTCCTTTGTGAGGCAAGACATGTTTGATAATGGTTAGGAAGATCTTGATGGTGCTATATCATGGCATACTATGACATAAGAGACAGTGAGAATAGGAACATGTACCACATTTCATGGTCTACATGTTTCTGCTCATGATGTGCTTTGAGCCTGGTTGTAGCTCAGCATGTCTCCAACAGGCTTAAGAAAAACCTGCCCTGGGATGAAAACATTGTGGGCTGGGCTGTTATGTTCTTGGCCTTATACTTCCCTTAGCTCTTTCACCTGCTTAGATTGATAGAAGCACTCTGTGTATACCTGAACTATTCCTAGTAATAAAGACTGAGTTTCTGACCTGGTCTGAATGAATCCTTAAAAAGTACGAATTTTAATCATGTCTGTATTCCACAACAAATACAGATTCCATTCTCAGCTAACAGGAATATATATCCTGAGTCTGCTCATGTGTTGTGGCTAAACTTTTGGCTACTGCACATACTAATGCTTCACAGACTCCCTACCATGTGAGTACTCAGGTTAGCAAAGGAACAAAATTCCATAGTCCCCCCTCTGGTACACCAGGCACTTTGTGTTCCAGCTGGTATGTGACAGCCAGCATTGAAGAAGTGGGAACTGCTTTCTGAAAAAAGGCTTAAAAGACTTCATGTAGCACAGTTCTCTCAGGTGTTTCCATTGTGTCTGCTCTGCATGAACAGGACATTATAAAACATTTCACCTACCTGGTACAGCTGAGCACCTGACTGCAACACTATAGGAAAGCACCTTAGCCTCATCATTTTAAACTATTAAAGACCCTAGGCCCTAAACTCATTTACATATCAAGGCAGCTGGCATTTCACAGAGAGAGCCCTTGCTCACCTACAAATCCAGGATAAAGATAATGGTTAAAAAGTATGAGGCTGTTTGATCTCATGTAAAGGACAAATATATCAATATAGCAGAGGTTACTTGATAAACTCTGCCTGACACTGCAGAATGACTGACCCCCATTCTCCTATGGTCCTATGTTATGAATGTCTTTTAACTGTAATTAACACAGACAAATATTTTCTTTCTTCTGTTGCCACAACATCATTGTTATTTCCAAAAACATGCAATGACAGAGACATTTTTATGTTATCAATAGATATGGCTTCAAGAATAAGATTTATTTAATTCTTTTATTAATAATCTGCTAGCATACTAGGTAGAAGATGTTGATTTTTTTATTAATCCATTATCTGAATATATTTTCTGTTGTTCAGCATCACACAGTAAATTATAAAATATCAAATTGTAATTTTGTGTTTTATCTTTCAAAATAATGCTGTACATTGCAGTTTTATCCCTGATAAGATGGTAATATTTTATCCTTTCCATTTTACTGCATACTTGTCCAATTTTATTAGCATGATACTTAGTAATTTAGATACAACTAGTTTGAAGTGATATTGTGACTTGACTATACTTTTGCATGTGCTCTAATGCCTTCCAGCTGGACTGTTGTCTCTTCATGTGTAACATCATGTTGCAAGGATGCTAATATTGGATTGCCTATGACCATCTGCATCATCTCCTTTCTCTTGGAAAATAACTCATGAAGCAGGAAACTACTTGAAGGTATCTCAACAGGCTTTCTATATTCTTTTAGGAGTGAACAATTTTATATTCTTAGCTCATATTTTAGTTTGTATTAAAGTTCATTTTTTAGTTTATTAATAGTATCAATGATAGCCGCCCACTAGGATCAGCAGTCATGCAACCAGGCAGCATGGAACCTTGAACTATTTATGTAGATCATATAAACATATTATAAGCATCACAAGTATACTTAGGAGAGGCTTTTTATTTCATACCTTACAGTGTTACAGTAGTGCTACGGCTGCAGTGTTTTCTAAACATTATCTGATATTTCAACTGTAATAAATGAAGACCAGAAATGCAGGCACTGGTTTTGCATGTTTGTTCCAGGGTCAGTTTCATCAGAACTTGTGAAGAGAGAAATCACCTCAATAGTCTTGCTACATATCCCTTTCCCTGATCCAGTGACTGTGCTAGAAGACTTTTAACTACAAAGATTACTTAAACTGTATGATCACTGCTAATGTTTTCCCATGGATCATCACTCATTTCTCCTTGGAAATACAGTTTTCATTCAGCTGTATTTTCAAAGACATTTTGTTATATACATAAGAGTTTGGGAAAGACGTCTGTGTAAAGCATAGCAAAATTGTTTAATTCTATCCACCTCTTTCTTTATTTAGAATGTGTTAATTCACTGAGAACTTGAAAGGTTAATTGTTTACCCACAGTGTACTGTTGAGCCACTGGGCAGTCAGAATGCTTTCCTGATCTCTGTGATGCAGGATGTCTTTTACCTGTCCTTTGCCATTATTTAGCTTTCCAATACAATTTACATTATCTGTAAACATCATCAGAAAGTAGTCTTATGTCTAGATAATTGATACAACCACTGAACATTATCAGGTACAATGTCAATATTAGTAAGGCCTTATCAGAACTTGTAGGGTATTGTGTGAACTATTGCATCCACTAACAGATTTTCAAACTCTTTGAACATAGTGTTCATTGATATTTACATTCATTCTTAATCAAAATAAAATGTAAATATAATACTGAGTGTATTCCAAAAGTTTTAGTGTATTATATCTTTTCAGTTACCAATTTTTAACCTTCTTATATAATAAAATCGGTTGTGTTTTACAAGATCCATAAAAAATACCATTCAAATTGCACTCTTCTTTCAATTTTTTAGTAATCTAATCCTCTAAGAATATTCCTGTATATCTCTCAGAATTTAAGACAAACTAGTCAACTTCTAGCTAGTCGTCCTTCTTTACCTTTTCTGAGTACTGACACAGCTTTCTGTGTTCTGCTAACACCAATGGGTCAGAGTTGTCTTAGAGATTGTATCATTAACATTTTTTGAGACAACTAATTAAATTTTTTTCATTAGTGAGTCTTTTTAGCTTTTTCACTGACTTACGAATGATTGGCAGCTAGTGGGAGGATTTTTGTTGGTTTTTTCATGCAAAATCAGGATAGTGACTCATACCTCTGATCATACACCGATGACAAATTCTTGCACATGATGGAGAAGTGTAGGAAATCCATCTGATGTGTGTCCCATTGTGGGACTCTGGGTGGGTAAAATCTCAGATCTGTAACTTGAGAAAGGAAGACGTAATTATGTTACCATTAAAAATGGGCAAAAGGGACAAACAATTATTTCTAGGGCTGTCCTAAGCAGGCTAAGACATCACTTCCATCACTTCCAAGAGTTTTCCATAGCTCTGACATCTTAGCAGTGCATGCACTGGTTTTTCTATGTTTATGTTCTTCCTGTTTTAAGGGGACATGGAAAAGGATAGAAATAACATGTTACTACTAGCAGTAAAATATTGTATACCTATTATAGTTAAAGAGGTAATGGGATTCTTATGATTGCCAACATTTTTTATTTACTACATGACTGATATTTATTTCCCTTTAGACCATTTGATTTGAACTTTTAGTTGTTGCTTTTATCTCACAATGAACTTAAATGAATGTTTAGACAAACTGTACTCCTGAATTCTGCAGTCCTGTCTTTCTTCTTCAAGTGCTACCCATTTATATTCAAATGTTTTTCTATCTGCATTTTGCCTTCTAGTAAATTTTCCTTGTAATTTGCCTTGGCTTTGAGAAGTGCTGTTGAAAGACATTTAAAGAACAGTGCAAACATCAGGCACAGTTGTCACAAAGGAGAAATCCTGTATAAGTCATTTGCTGTCCTTCTACAATAAGGTTATCTGCCTAGTGGGTAAAAGGAAGGAAGTGTATATATTTTTTCTCAATTTTGATAAGATTTTGATACTGTTCTTTACTATATCCTTCAGGACATGTTGACCAACCATGAGATGAGTAGGTACATAGTGTGCCGGGTGAAGAAGTGGCCAAATGGCAGAGCTCAAAGTGTTAAAGAGGATGGAGTTACATGTGACTTTTGACTAGTCACCAGTGATGTTCCTCAGGGATCAGTTCTGGGAGCAGTTCTGTTTAATATGTTTATCAATTATCTAGATGCAGGAGTTGAATGCTCTGTTAGTAAAACTGCTGATGATTCCAAACTGGGAGTGCTGCTGACTCTCTCAATGGACAAGATGCCTTGCTGAGAGATCTAGATAGATTGGAGTATTCAGCTATGATTAACAGGATGAAATTTAACAAGTCCACATGCTGGATCTTGCACCTGGGATGTAATAATGCAGGCACAAGTATAAATGGGGAGAGGAATGGCTGGAGAGCGTCCCTGCAGAATGGAATCTGGGGGTGCTGGATGACACCAGGCTCAGTATAAGCCAGCGGTGTGCCCTGGCAGCCAAGAGGGCAAACTCCATCCTGAGGTGCATCAAACACAGTGCATACACCCAGCTGGTCAAAAGAGGTGACTATCCTTTCATTTAGGTATTTTAAATATGAAATTTACAAAACTCACAGTAACAAAACCCTAATTTTGCATATTGAAAAAAATTGTTAAGAGGCAAAGAAAAAGACTGAATTAATGTCAATAAGAATAATAAAAAATCTGATCAAATAAAAAAGGGCTAAGCTAAAACAATGTATCATAAATGAGAGAATGGGGAAACCAAAATCAATGCACCTAAAGTAATATGTTAAAAATTTTCCCAGAATGCAGTTTCAATAAAATACTGAGCAGCTGAGCTTTTTCATCTATTCGTCTTTTATGAAGTATTAAAAGTGTCTTCATGGGCAAATCTGGCAACAAACCTGTCCTTTTAATCTCCATTCACTCAGCCATCTCAGTTATTTGATCTTTAGCATCAAACATTCTGAATGAAACCAAAGGTGCACTATTCATACTATATTTCTGTCTTCACTGTCTTTGGCAAATCTTGGACATAATCTATAGTATAAAAATTGGTTGCATAATGTTACAACCATTTTTACCTGCTTTCTTTTTCTACCCTATTGTTTTCTTCTTCTCTATCTCTGTCTTTTTTGCTTTTGTGTTTTGATAAAGAAAGCCAGTCTCGTGAATGAAGACTATTTTTATCACATCTGCTGTGAGCCACAGGAAAGAACAGCTAAAAGCATTCTCTTAAATCATTTGATGCTCTACAAGTTTGCAGGGTCTTAAAGGAGCAGCTGAGACTGCCTGTCGTGTGTGCTGTTTTCTTCCCTAGCCTTTTTTGTAATTTGGCTTGTTCAATCTTGAGTGAAGATCTGACTTCAACAAGGATAGCAATAAAATCTACTTTTGACCTTCTCAGTTAACCACTGGGTCTAGCTGATTCTGCCTCAGGGCAGGAACCAGATGACCTTTCTAGACCTTCTCTACTGTAACATTTTAAAATTTTCACAAAAAAAGAAGTTATTACCATCTTTATTACAATCTGAAAGACTTTCAAACAAGATGCTTTCAAAAAACTCTTAGCAGCTAAGGTAAAATGAGAAAAGTGATTGTGCAAAACAAAAGCTTTTCCTGAATACTGAGCATTTAAAATACTTTGAGGAATTCATGTTTTGCATCTCTAAGAAAATTACACAGGTTTTTAATAGTAACTTCAGCTAGAAAACAAAGCAGACCGATATATATTTTATATATATATATGATTGTATGACTACTACCTGAAACATAAAACCACTCAGAATTTCTTTGTGTTCTATAGTGGCCTTGAAAGGACTTGCAAACGTGGTTTGGTGGCTAATGTAAGAAGGTCTCCTATTCTGTCCTAATAAACTGGTAGAAAAAACAAAATGAACAGGTACTGGTATCACAGGACTGCACAATTTAGAGCCTTGGAGTTTTTTTCAGTCATTCTTTTTAAAGTTTATCCAGAATATGAGATTATAAAATAATTGTGCAACTATGAACAACTAAAAATATAATTAATGTCCCCTGAGTGACCTGTTCAGAAAACTCTCTGCCTGTGTAGCCAGCTTATATGCAAACAATTCTGGGTAGAAATGTGTGTTTATTTTTGGAAACAATATGTGCTTGTTGTGTATGGCATGAAATGATCATAGTAAAATTTCAGATCTGAACTGTTTGATGGAACTTATGGAAGTTTTCCACTGAAAAAATATCACAAAAAGGGAATGCACTGTAATGAAGGTTTTACATGACACATTGCAACACAAAACACAGTGGAACTGGAGTGACCAGAGATGGCAATGGTCACAAAAATCAAGAGCAAGCTTATTAATCCAGGAAAACAATCAATGATAACCATGTTTCCTTTACGTGAAAACAGTATTGCATAAAGAATCTCAGCAGTAAATGGAGGCTTATGGTAGTGTGAAAGGGAAAAAGGAGATGGGCATCCATTTGTTATTGTAGGAATTTTTTTACTTTGGAATGTAAACTGGAACATAAATGGAAAGGAAAGGTATCATAAGGTTCAAAGACATTATTTCAAGGATGGCAACACTGAGATCTGTGCAAATTGAGGCAATGGACTACCCTAAAAAATGTTAGAGTGGGAATTTAACTTATTACATCTATATTGCTTAATCACTAGTTTTATGCTTTTCTAAATTTTTGCAGTGTTAGCCTTCCATTTGATACAAATTTTTCCCTATCAACAGGTTATTTTTTTGACTGAGGAAGAAGCACATATTTGGATTTTTTTTTCCGTGTATCCTAGGTGGTTATGCAAACTGATTAGATTCTACAATTATTAAAAAAAAAAACAACAACCTCCAGGCCTAGATATTAAATCCAACTCTATAGTTTATTGTTCATTTTAGACATCCTAACTATTTCTAAACAAATAAATGTGCACAGAATAAAGAGCCCTAATCTGCAGGCAAGTGCCAAATCAATAGAGAGATACCACCGCACTAAAGTACAGTCGCATTCACATAAAATTTGCTGCTTAGGATTCCAAATAATTAAGTCTGAATTGTGTACACTGAAAATAGATTAATCCATTCTTTTCTTGTATTTTTTAAAAGTTAATTTTTTATCTGGAATTTTATTTTACATCTGATTCAAGTCCTGTGCATAACATTTGGTTTCCAAATACTGGATGAATTCTTCCTGAAGATAATTCAAATTCACTTAAACTTCCATTCTCAGATTACAAAGACAAAAATATTTCTTCAATATCCTGTATAAGCTCACCAAAATTTTTATACAAGATTTTGAAACAAATATTCATGACAGAGATCAAACTGACTTTTTCTGTCAAATGCATGCTGAAATTTCGGAATCATCAGTATACATCCATATGAAATGTTCCAGAAAAAATTCTGTTTCCCTATTTGCTGTCATCTTCACTGTTATTGGTGTGGGGCTTTTTAGCCATGCCTGATTTATCTATGAAGAGTTTGATTTTCTTTCTATAGTTATTAGAAAGTTGTTTTGATTTTTTCCCCCTCAAATTGGAAGAACCATGATTCAAAACAATGAAAAATATAAAAAAAAATGTTACTTTGTGTTTCTCACTGAATGAAGTCTCAACAATACCTTCAAGAAGGAAAAGGGTACTTTATTTAGGTACAAAGAATTAACACTTAGCAAAGTTGAATTCATTTAGCAAAGTAGAATTCATTAATCACATTGAATGGTTCCATTTGTTAGACCATGCCTGGACTATTGCATCCAGTTTTGGACTTCCATTAGTGGAAGAATGAGGATTTGAATAAATTGGAGTGAGTTCACAGAATGCCACCAGGTGGCTCTCCTGTGAGAAGTGGAGGGAGCTCAGTTGAAGCCAATCTTCAAGATAGACAAAAATCTATAAATAATTCTTTGGGATTTTAAAAAGTCAAGCTTTTACATGCTCAGGGAATAAATTAATTAGGCTGATTAGTTTGGGAAAATTTGAGATTTGAATTCAGAGAATGGTTTGGGTTAGAATGGACCTGAGAGATCATCTGGTTCCAGCCCCCCTGTTGTGGGGAGGGACACCTTTCACTAGACCAGGTTGCCCAGAGCCCCATCCAACCTGGACTGCAACACTGTCAGGGAATGGACATTCACAATTTCACTGGGAAACCTGTTCCAGTGTCTCCCCATCCTCAGGGTGAAGAATTCCACTGGACGTGGAAGAACTGTTACTTTACTTTTAAGTAAAACGTTCCAACATGAATAGGGCATATATTCGAAGAGGAAAACTAAATACTTGTGTAAAAAAGCTTTTCAACATGAATAATCATGTGAAGAGGGATTTAATAAGAAGATTAAAAAGATTAATAAGAGATTAAAAAGAAGTGTAAAACGGATTCATTAAGAAGAACAGAGACAAAGAGAACAGAGAAAAGGGATTCATTAGGAGAATGACAATATTTCAGAGTTTGAAGACATTAAGAGCAAATATTTTAAAGACCTTACCCTAGTATTAGAAACTAAAACACAAACTGGTTTTTTTAAATACTAATCTTTATACATTATTCTTTTCATAGGCAAAGAGGAGAAATTAGATAAGGAGGCTTCTCTATACTTGGAATTAGAAACCAGCAAAGAAGATCTAGAAATGGCCACAATTTTTAATTAATCCTATCATTAATGGATTTTGGTTTGGGTTTGTGTTGTTTGGGTTTTGCTTTTTGTTGTTAGTTTTGTTGGGGTTTTTTTTTTCATTATATTTGAGCAACATTGTTGAGCAACAAGATACATTATCTGCTTCTATTATGAAGACCATGATACAAATCCTGGTATGGAAATTTGAAGCACAAATTGTTATTTCTATGTGTGAAAGGTTTAGGGTTTGATAGCATGTTCAAGTCAAGTGAATGAATTAGCATGTGGTTTTACAAATCTAGTAGAAGCCATTTAAAAGTAAACTGTAAATCTGGTGGTAGTAACTTTGGAGAAAAAATGTAGTACAAAGATAAAAAGCAGTGGGGAAAGCTCATGACTGAAGCAGATAATTTGATTATAATACTATGCAAAGCATTAGAGCAGATTCTGAACAAGAACTAATTAGGGTCATGTTGTATCCTGCAGGGATAC
>VZTH01012106.1:1151-12740 GCA_013397815.1 Aleadryas rufinucha
AGCAGGAGCAGGGAAGTCATTCTTCCCTTGTACTCGGCACTGGTGAGGCCACACCTTGAGTACTATGTCCAGTTCTGGGTCCCTCAGTTCAGGAAGGATGTTGAGACACTTGAGCGTGTCTAGAAGAGGGCAACAAGGCTGGTGAAGGGCTTGGAACACAAGCGCTGTGAGGAACGACTGAGGGAACTGGGGTTGTTTAACCTGGAGAAAAGGAGACTCAGAGGTGACCTTATCACCCTCTACAACTTCCTGAAAGGTGGTTGTAGTCAGTTGGGGGTTGGCCTCTTTTTCCGGGCAACAACTGACAGAACAAGAGGACACAGTCTTAAGCTGCGCCAGGGAAAATATAGGTTAGATATTAGGAAGAATTTTTTTATGGAAAGAGTGATAAAATATTGGAATGGTCTACCCAGGGAGGTGGTGGAATCGCCATCCCTGGATGTGTTTAAAAAGAGATTGGATGTGGCGCTCGGTGCCATAGTTTAGTTTAGTTGAGGTGTTGGAGCATGGGTTGGACTCGATGATCTTGAAGGTCTCTTCCAACCTTGTGATTCTGTGATTCTGTGATTCTATTATGAATCAACAGAAAAATGGTAGATAAAGAAAAACAGGGATAGATGGAGATGTATTTATGCATCCAAAAGATTCCTTTAAAATATCCAAAAACTAATAAGGAAATTAAGCAGCCATCATCAGTAAATAACTTGCACATTAACTTGAAATAAATCCTAGGAGAGACAGTGGAAAAGGTAGAAGTATATGTTATGCTGTCTCTCTGGGGCAATATCAAGTCAAGATTTTCAGGAAAAAAGTAATATATTTTGCTATACTTACCAGTGCAACTGAGAAGGGGAAAAATCAGATATGAGAAGATGTTGTTCAGTTTCATATTTCAGTCGAGTAGAGTAGAGTAGAGTAAAAGAGCATATGGGCTCCATACAGCTTTTTTAGATCTGGCTTATCTATCACAAAGTATGACTGTGTTTCCCATTTGATTTATAGTAGATTTTAACTCTGTGGCGGTGGCCCAACCCACTTTCCAGGTGAATGACAAGTGGGTTGATTTCCCCGCCCGAGACTCCACCTCTGAGGGCGGATCGGAGGAGGAGATAAGGCTGTGATGCCACCGCCTACTAGGTGTTCCCTTGAACATGTCTCCTCCCTGGTTTCTAGAACCCTCTCTCTCCCCCGGTTCCTTATTAGTTAGTAGAAGTTATGTTTAATAAGTAGTTCATTGATTATTCTATTAGGCTCTGGAAAGTTCTGTTTTGTTACATCCCTGGTTGGCTAGTTTAAACTAGTCCCTCCCAATATGTTTCCCGGTTGGTTGTATGTCACCCCCTTGTCATTCCCTAAGTGGTTGTTCCTTTACTCCTCCCTTTTCCCCACTCTTCTATTTAGTTTCATGCTAATTAAACGAGCGAGGCCAGACCAACGGCCAGATTCGGGTGGCTAGTTCCCTCTGAGACTTTATTCCAAATAAATTGCTTGGAATACACTAGCGCCTGAATCCTCCTTCGGTCTTTACCTTCGCCTGCTGCGGTTTTTCCATCTGGGCTGCACCAGCCTAATCGGCTGTTGGCAGATAGCCTCAGGGCGAGCTGTGGCTCCCGGGGCAAACATCTGCGGTTTGAGCTGCAAAGAACCCTGCTCCGTGCTGTCGCACCGGGACCTCCCGGAGTGTCCAGAGTAAGAGGACAGCAGTCGCCGCCTGCCACGCCACCGGGCGGCTAGTGGTCAGCGCGGCATAACTCTATCAGTTTTTTATTATGGCATAATGAAAACCCTTGGGTAACTTAAGTTTCCATAAACATTTCAATGTGTGATGACATTGAAGTCAGACTAAGACGTGGCAAAATATTTTAGTTACTCAGAAGCAGTAGAACCTGAAGAACCAGCAGCACCTTTAGAAACACTAGGGAAATTGACATCATTTGACTAATGAAAAGGGATGCAAGAAGAAAAATTGCATACTTGCTCAAAAGAAAGGTTCTAGAGGAAAGCAACATTTACTAACATATTTGTTCAGAAAACAGGGAGTCAAAATTATCTAGGGAAAAGAACATGGACATCAAGGATATCTAGTTATCATAAATTACTTCTCCTTTTTCGAAAGGGGAAAAATTGAACATTGAAAAATATTTGAAAATTTGTACCTGAAAACAAACTCATTTACACACACTGTGAGGTCTGGCTTTGAAACTTACTGCTGCAGTTTTTGAGGTCAAGACATTTCTGAACTCAATGTGTATGAATTGCACAGTGTGAGATTTTTCTTACCATCTTAAGAATGCATTTTAACTCCTGTGCTTCAGGACTTACAGAAAACTCTGATAATTGAGAAAAGACCTAAGACTGAGGTAGAATTGTCTGCTGTGTGTTCTGCACTTATACTTTTCTCGGAAGAGACAGTATGGGCAGCTTTTAGACAAGATGCTCAGGCAAACGAAGGATCTGATACACCATAGGAATTCCTACAAACTGAGAGATGCAATAGAGTTCAAAGCTATCAATATCACTTCTTGCTGTCTAGCTGAGTGCAAATGCTTTCATGCATTCAGACACATGCAGTCAGCATTACCTTGCCTTTCTAGCTCCCACTCCTTACAATATAAATTGTTTCTCTTTTCATTTTCCAGATATTTTTGTACTTCAATCTCTTATGAAAATATTTATCTCTTCTTGTAGGATTTTTGGTACTATAATTAGGTCTTTCTCTGCTTGCAAGCTCATTATTATATTACCAGTTGAAATGATCATCTGTCAATATTCTTGTTGATTCCATGATTGTCTTAATTTCTTTGACCTCACATTTCCTTTCACTTAGACTTTCTATCAAGATTGAAATATAAATTCAGGGGAAAAAAAAGAAAATCCACGTGAAAGCAGCAAGATCTCTTTACTTGCAGTCTCAGACATTTAGAATGCAGGCTGTGCATCAGGAAGAGAGAAAAAAATGACACAGACATTACAAGAGTGAAGAGATACGCATGCAAAGCAAAGTATAATCAGATGGGAATATAGAGAGATATACAAAGCTGGAAAGAGACAGACAAGGAGACAGCAAAATGATAACCACATATTCAGCCATAATTACTTTGAGGTTATGATATATATACTGTAGTGTCTGCAGCTAGCATTGTCTACTGGAAAATATTTATATATGTTATTCATTGCATAAGAGAAGAGTTTAAGAAGATCAGAAAATCAGATTACTCCATATTTATAATGTAGCTAGAATTATCTCTTTGGGTTTTCATAGTAAATTTCTTTTCATATATAATATTAGATGCTGACCATTAGACTTCTAAATGCATACCCTTCTTATTTCTGTCAGTTTCTAAAAAAATATATAGAATGTATTTGTCTACAAGAATAGAACTAGAAGCTGAGAGTATGAAATCACTGTTTTGGTCTTCTGTCATATGGTAGATGGGCATAACTGCCCAATAACAACATGGAACAGCATCTATGGGAAATCCGCTTTATTTTTTCCTGCATTTTGAATAAATTCTCAAATTAGTCAGTTACATACAATGCATCAAACTACCTGCTAAAGGCAGACGAGAAGTTTTGACATGTTTTCTACCACTAGAAAATGCAGATTTTTTTTTTTTATTTATGTCAAGAAAAGCATTTGTATCTGCTGCAAATTTGCCTGATTGTTAAGAGATTTAGGAACAAAGGAGCTTTGTCTTAAGCCAGTGTCCATTTCAAGGAGAAAAGGATCTGAGATTTGGGAGCTGTAAGGGCTTTCAGATTTCTTGTGCCTGAAACTCAGAATGTCACACAGAGACTTGGGCAGTCAGGGCAATTAATCTCGTTTATTAAATAAAACAGTTAAAATAGGCTAGTTTAATTTTTGGCAATAAAAGGTTTGAATGCTTTCTAGTATTAATGATATTTCAAAACAACAAATTTTAATTTTAGTGTCTAAAGATGCTTAGTTATACCTATAAATAGACAAAGAATTTCCCCTAAGTTGAAATTCCATTTTTCATGCAGCCATTGTTTCTCTCTTTTGGATCACAATTCCTCACCCTAATTAGCTATCTCGCAATACTGACACAGTAGAAAAGTGCAAGAAGCAAATGACTGCTGGTTCCACTAAAAGTTTGTCTTCTCTTCCCCATCCCTGCTTTTATTGAAGATACAGAAGAAATCCTACTGGGACAAGAGTAGAATGAAGATCTCTTAAAATTATTATTTCAAAATGTGTATAACTTACAAGTGAAAGTTAACTGGTTTTGATTGCACTTATTCTTTGATCTGCTCTGTTATGATCAGTTGTCAGGAATTCCTCAAATTAAGGACTCCAAAATACATCTAATTAGGTATTGCACTGACAGCAGAAGTCTTAGTTACCCTATGCCAGATTAGTCACAGGAGAAGGTGAATTTCTCTTATGAGGTTGTGATCACTCTAGTAATAAAAGTTCTGTATTTCTTTCTGATGTGTGCTTGTGTGTTTGCTAACACTATCCTAAGTCATTGGTGCATCCTCAGGTACTTACAGAACATTTTGAGAACACCTTTCCAAAACCGATGTAGGTTGGAATTCAATCAAATATCACACTTCAAAGAAGTTTCTAAATGGTGTCTACCTTCAGAAATATCATCACACTAAATTTTAACTTTCACTAATAACACTGAACATGAATGAAGATATCCTTTAAGAATTATTCCCATGCTATAGATTTTGCTTGCTTGAGTTTTTAAACTAAAATTTATTTATCAGTATTCTATGTTTGTAATCATTAAACTGAGGGCACTCATACTTTGTAAATTTACTTATAGTATTCAGAAAGCCTGTGTAAATGTCACCATGTTTATCTCTAAGCATGTCTACAACTTACATACTGGCATCATAGACATCAGATCATTTTTAGCTATGCAGAAAATTACATGGATCTAAAAAATAAATACATCTTATTCAGCTCAGTATTGCAAATAGTACTGAAGAATTTTCAAGTAGAACAATGTAAATGAATTCACAGCTTTGGTCCAGAGTAAAAAGCTGCACAATGTAGATACTAATGCAAGAGGTCTTAATAATCTAGAGAAATTCTGGAAAGTACCTACAAATACAAAGTGTTTGCCTGCAAATATATAGTCACACATGTCTCTCACGAGCTTTAAAAAGAAGAAGAAACTTAGCAGTAAGAATACTGACCAAGGCATAATGGGATTTTCCAGAGATTAATGACATTATGGGTCCATTTGTTCTTTAGAGATGCTTGATAACTCAGCCCTCATCAGGGTAGGCAATGTTATTCCCATATCTCCCAAAGGTTATGTATTTTCTTCCCCCTATTTCAGAGTGAAGGCAAGTAAGTGAAAAAAAAGTCAATTTTGTTTGGAGTTTCTAATATTGTCCTCCAGAATAGTGCTGTAACACATCATACAGAAGAAAACTAAAAGGTCAGTGAACAATGCCAGATGCTAATAATGCTAACAAAGTTCTCTGAACGATTCTCACACATAATTGAATGTGAGGGTCTCTCTACTGACTAATCCCAGCACTTATTTCAAACGTGAATACTTGATAGACATGCCAATATTTGGTCTTCTTCTTGTCCTTGATCACCTCCAGTATGAAACTGTTGTCTGTGTTGCACTGTCAGTGCAACATGAACAAAGTTATGAATGAATTATGATGCCACTGGAGCAGCTTTTATGAATATTCTTTTGCAAAATTAAAGATTATCAATGCCTCACATCTCGATCATCATTCCATTATAAGACCATGCTACTGGTGCAAAATGTATATGCCTTCTCTAAGACAAATTCAACTCTATGTCACTCTGGATCTAAAATAACTATATTAAATTCAGTAGAATTTCATTTCTGCATATAAATGCCTCTTATAGCTGCAAGCAAAAAAAGAACTGTATTTGATATAGCTATCCTATATAGATCTATCTGTCCTATATAGATCAATCTGACTGGACCTCCTGTTTATTACTTAATACTTAACAGGTAGAAATACATTTTCAAGAAGTTTCAGTATGTCAGACTTTTTAGGATATCCTCACAAGATAAATTAATCTATCAATAAAAGTGCTTTCCATTTCAAAAGTACTACAGCCTCTCACTTTTGTTTGCTGTAGGAAGTACGTAATGGCTTCCAGTGGAATATTAATTCCACTTAAATGAAAAGTGCCTTTGGTATTTGAATGTATTTATGAAACTGTGAAAACAGGGTTGTGCTTAACGTTGCACAGTAATCCACTGAAGGATTATATCGAGGCACAAGATAAGTACGAGTGCCTAAAGTAATCTGGGCACACAAAATAAAAACAGCCAGAAGAAAATGAAAATACCAACAGCAGTTCCTATTTCTTTTTCTCCTTTTCAGTTTTGGTTAACTGCATAGTTTGACTAACAAATCACCTCTCAATTTTGGTAGGAAACATTTTGATTAAAAAATGAAACATAAAAAATGAGACATTCTTTTTTTTATTGTTTTTGAACATCATTGAAAAATGGTAGCTGTATTTGTTCTTTCTTGGTAATCTAACTTATTTTCATACAAAAATACTCAATAACTGGAAACCAACCAGCTGGTTTTAAGGAAAACATCCAGGCAGAATTTTGTGTTCTATTATAATTCCTCTTTGAAAACTTAAAAATTAACTTTTGTTCTTTTTCTATGAATGAGTTATTTAAAGTCAGGTTTAACTGCTTATTTATGCACTGATTTCAAATTGGGGTCTCTCAAGCGTTTTACAAAAACTCTGGATATGAGTAAATTTCTCACTGAATATTTGTTGTAGCAATTATAGAATGAAAGTATTGATGTAACTGATAATCTATGTTCTACATTACTGGATTACCATATTTCTTGGATTATAGGAATAAAGATTGTTTAAGAGAATTCCAAAAGAAGAAATTGCCAAGACCACGTGTTTAGATTCAAGCAGCAGTTCAAACACTTTCACATATTTATAGGACTGTAGTCTTCTGCAAACATTAATTCAAACAAAATCAGTCTTTATTTTACTGAGAACAGGATATCATGGGCTGAATGATGCTACTGATAACAATATTTTCACATGTGAAATCAGTAGAGCAGTCATCCATACCAGGACTTAAGGATAACCACATCAGTTGTCCAAATCAAACTAGTTTTATGATATCTTCTTAATCATGTATTGCTGAATCCTGTTCTTCATTACTGATTTCCAGCAATGGCAAAGTCAAATGAAAGTATAAATACACTTTTCTATCAATGCTTCTACTTTTCCTTCATTATGCACCTGCCCATGAAAGAAGAGATGGCCATTATTCCTATATCTTGCATGAGGGGAGATGCAGCATTGTGGAGTGAGGAAAGCTGCTCTCCCAGTTGGAAACATCACATTTGAAAACCATGATGACTGTGTGAAACCAAGTGTCAGAGCAGTTACACAGATTTGGAGCCACAAAGAGAAAGAAGAACGATAAGAACAAAGGAATGGCTTCCCATACTTGCAACAGAAAAAAGATCATAAGCAAAATAACAAAAAAAAAATTGTTCTACAGAATTTTTATGTAAGATATGGGAGTGAGTCTATACTGAAAGTCGAGGGTTTGAAACCCTTTGTGATACTATTCCCATTTTCATTTATTGGCTTGTTCCTCCTTCTGATTCATGCTGCACATCACTAAATCTCTGGAGAGCTGCAAACATAGACTCATGGAATATCCTAAATTGGAAGGGGCCCACAAGGATCATCAAAAGTCCAGCTCCTGGCCCTGAAGAGCATCACATGAAGAATCAGCATGTTCCTGAAAGCATTATCCAAGTGCTTCTTGATCTCTATAGGGCTTGGTGCTGTGACCACTTCCCTGTGGAGCCTGTTCCAGTGCCTGACAACCCTCTGGGTGAAGAACCTCTTGCCAACATCTAACCTAAACTTGCCCTGATACAGTTTCATGCCATTCCCTAGTGCCTTAATGCTGGTCTCCAGAGAGAAGAGATCAGTGCCCACCCCTCTTTTTCCCCTCATTAGGAAGCTGTAGACCACAAAGAAGTTTCCCCTCAGTGTCCTCTTCTTTAAGCTGAACAAGACAAGTGACCTCAGCCACTCATCATAAAGCCTCGCCTCATCCTGTCACCATGGGTGACCCAGATTAGAGAAGTGTGCAAAAAATTGACTCTGTCCTGTCAAAAACCCCAACAGGGAAGAAGAAAAAGAAAGGGGGGATGTTGGGAGTTATGGTGTTTGTCTTCCCAAGACACCTCAATGCATTATGGACCTCTGCTTTCATGGGGATTGCTGGACACCTGCCTGCCCATGGGAAGTGGTGAACAAATTCTTTGTTTTGCTTTGCTTTTGCACAGAGCCTTTGGTTTACCTATTAAACTGTCTTTATCTCAATCACAAGCTTTATCACTTTTCCCTTTCTGATTGTCTCCCCCATCCCAATGCAGGGGAAGTGAGTGTGTGGCCAGGTGGGGCTTAGTTGGTGAATGGGATTTAACCATGACAACTATGAAACAAAGCCCACATGAATGTCACATTACCTGTTGCTAGAAATCTTTAGGATTACTAATTCAGTTTCTACTTTATTTGTTATTTGGAAAGCTGGGCTACAACACACGATAAGTTGCAGTGATAGGTGCGTTGTTCTGCCAAGGAGAGAAGGAAAACAACAAAATGGCTGAAGTCAATGGTATAAAAAAACATCCTTGGTTTGGGACTCACCCCAAAAGGTAGGATTCCTCACATTTGCCAGATGTGAGGAACAAATAGCCCAGATGTAAGTACTAAATGAAATCTAAGTGAGTGAGAGTGGAGGCCTTCTTCAGATATGTTCCAAAATTAATGTCATTTAAATAACTTCTACAAAGGGAAAGGCAATGCAGTGCATATTTTATCTCGTTTCTCTCTTTAAAGATCATACAACTTCACTTTGCACTCCCTTTGTATAACACCTTCCCCTCTAACGACATGGTTGATGCCTGGACTGGGAGAAAAGAATTGTCATTTGAAGTAGAATTTTATTTTAAAAGCATGCACAGTTTGTCAAAGGCACATCCACAAACAGGAGAAAAATATAAGAAAAGAAAATAATATTCTCAAATGCATGCTTTTTGCTTTACAGATAGACTTTATAGCAATATAAACCCATGCATCAGAAACATAAATTATACACAGTATACCCAATACCTAAACTTTTAAAGTAGATACATAAGAAGTTTGAAGTGAAAGATCTAGTAAATGGTCATCCAAACTACATAAATTTCAGGGAACAAAAAAAGGTACCTCCAATGTAATCATCTGTAATATGCCTTGGCTTTCCAGTCCAAGATCGTGGCTCAGAGAAAGTTATTTTCATGGCTCGATTTCTATACTTAAATGCAGTCGTAGAAGGTATAAAATTGATCTGCTGGTGGCTAAGGATGCTTTGGAGATTTTTTTTGGTTTGGAACGAGACAGCAGTGATAGCACCGTTGTGGCTGATCTTGGTATGGATGTTCATTTGTTTGACATAATCTTGAGCAAAGCTACACTGTAAGTATTCTCCATAATACTTTGTACAAAATTACAGAAAATTGATTATTTGATTTGTATGTGTAGGCACTGAAAGGTGGTGGCTCTGTTTATTCTTTGATCTGCAGTTGAAATAATAAAGAAAAATCTAAAACCAAATCAGAACTCATAAAAGGAAACATCTGAATTAAGCTTTATCTTAGCCTTCATTTTCAAAAAATAATTTCTTTTCATAACATAAGAAAAAAAAGCTGGATTCTTTTTGTTTGCAAACTTTCTAATGAGAAAGTTAATTAATATATCAAAATATCTATTTTTCAGTTTCCATATCTTTCCTGTAGAAAAAAATAAATTTATGGGTTACTCAATGTTTATTTGCCACAATAATTACTTGCTTTGAGTGCCTTTTTCATAATTCTTTTATTGCATTCATTACTCCTGAATAAATTTTTATTTCATGAACATAATGATTTCTTTACATTGCCTTTCAAAGCTGACACATATGGTTCCAAATATGTATCAGTCTTAAGAGCTATTTGTTTAAAATTTCCGTCATTTGATTTATAACACAATAAAGACTGACACACAGCAACTCATTGTGTGATTATGGCAAATTATCCAGATGTGCTTCTTTGAGCAGTACCACAGAAAATATTCTTTTATGATTGGATGTTGCCTGTGTCCTCTCACTAATTTCTTCTCATTTGTAACTACTCTAGAAAATAAAATGGTCAGCAACAGCCATTATAAAAATTGGATCACTGAGATCCACTGAAGTTTTAAGATATCTTTAATGCTCATTTGCTATACCCAAACAGTATTTAGAAGTGCAACTGTTGAATCAACAGGTAATTATTTCTTGCGTTTTTTCTAGGGGGGCAGTGTCTGCCTTCTCAAACCAATTAAACAAGGTACCTCTAAGGCAATGCAAGGCGATCAGTGTGACCGTATGCTCAGCCAAAATTTCCGCATTCCCATAGGACTCAGGAAGGCTTCCTCATGCTTCCAAAACATTTGGAAACATTTTGCAAAGATTTTGTTTTCATTAATTCAGAATTAAATTTTAGCTTAAAGACATACAACTAAAATAAGAGATTAGCAAATTCCAGCAAATGTCAGTTCAAGAATTATAGAGAGAAGTGTGAAGGTTTCTTATTTGTTGACATACAAAATCATTTCAATAGCTGTAAATAGTTAGTGAACTTGTTATATATTATCAAAGAATAAAATATGAGCTTAAAGTTTGGAAGAAGTATTATATAAAAAACCACTCATTGCTGACGTGGGAAGCAGCTTAAAAAGAAATTATTTTTTTCCTAAGAAAAATAGGTAGCCTAGGAGAAAAAAATACAAAACTTATGAAATAACAGCCATACATATTTTTTAAAATAATTATAATTAAGGGTAACTAAGATACTTTTCAAAGTTGTTGACTAGAAGAATTATAATAAAAAAACTTCAATTATGACAAATGAAGCACATAGAATATTTAAATTATTTGTTTGTAGTTTCACTCTGTATGGTAAATACAGTTTTACTCAAGCCCAGATTTTTGTACTTAGTAGAAAAAACAAGTAACTATTATATCCTTTTTTATTAAATATATAAAATTGATATTGAAATGTTTAAGAAGACTCATCAATTTCATAAGAATGAAACATTTTAAACTGGAAGAGCTGTTAGAAAATATTTACTAAAACTGTTATTAGAAATGAAAGAAATGCCCTAATTTACTTTGTTAACAAAAGAATTATACAATCCACAATATTGTGGTAACTATACAATAATTAAAACAGCAAAGAAATTAGAAACAAATACACAATGAGAACATAAAATGAATTAATCAAAAGTTTATATCCAGGATTTTGAAACCATAATATAAATCAAGTGGAGGATCTCTTTCTACAGTAGTCTAGTGTCACGACTGTAACCTCTGACAGAAGCTGCCACCAAAAACCTCAAGCTATGACACCTAGATGAGAATAAAACCTCTTGCACTTGTTAGGCAATGGAATTATTTTAAAACTTTCCTCATTTACTGTATCTAACAGCCTGCCCAATGGCTAGTAAACCCATGTCATGATAAGCAGCTGTGGAGAGATAGGGACATG
>VZTH01012107.1:0-169737 GCA_013397815.1 Aleadryas rufinucha
CGGCGGCGGGCGGGCCGGCGGCAGGTGAGGCGCGGCGAGCGGGGGCAGCCCCGGGTGGGTGCCCCGAGCTGACGGCAAGAGAGCGGGACCTGTGCCCGGCCTGGGCCCGGCTTTCCCCTCCCGCCGGTCTCCGACGGGTCTCCAGGCCCAGCCCGGGCGCCCAGGCCCTGCAGGGGATCCAGCACTGACAGCCGGGCCCAGCCGGGGTGGCCAGGCCCAGGCAGCTCCGTCAGTCCTCTGGAGGGCTGGGGGAGGCTTTTGGCCCAGGTGGGCAGGAACATCTCACTTACGAGGAGATACGGTGGGAGCTGGGCCTGTTCAGTCTGGAGAAGACTGAGAGGGGATCTCATCAATGCATGTAAATCGTTTAAAGGCAAGAGGATGGTGCCAGGCCCTTTTTGGTGGTGCCCAGCGACAGGACGAAGAACAATGGCCATAAACTAAAACACAAGAAGTTCCACCTCGACTTGAGGAAAAACTTCTTTACGTTGAGAATAGCAGAGCACTGAACAGGCTGCCCAGGGATGCCTTGGTGTCTCTTTCCCTGGCGACATTCAAAACCCACCTCGATGTGTTCCTGTGTCACCTGCTGCAGGTGACCCTGCCTTGGCAGGGGGTTGAACTGGACCAGAGGTCCTTTCCAACTCTAATAATTCTGCCATTCTGTTCGGTGAATTTGAGGTGCTGCAGATACTGTAGAGAGGGGACAAGCAATGGGGCTTGTGCCTTAGTGTATGGTTGCTTGGACGGTGAGTGCTTGGGCTGCCCTGTGTGCAGCCAGTCCAGGCCAGAGAGGCCTGGCTTTGAGCTGGTGGTGCTGGCTCCTGACTATGCAAGCTAATGCGCTTATTTTGAACAAGACTATTCATAAAAGAGAAAGCTGAGAGGAAATTATCACAAGGATGAGCATATCTGAAGAAAACATGACATAAACACTCAGGGTGGTCTAACAGAGCAGCCACAGGTAGACCCTGCTGTAGCCAGAACTCCTGGCCTCGCCTCCCTTCCCCACTGTGGCACTGACACACACCCTGACACAGTGGGCCTGGTGTCCCCAGCCCTGGCTGTCGCTGGTGCCTGGGCTTGCAGCAGCCCATCACTGCGTGCATGTGGGAGGCAGGAGGACGTGTCTGGTTCCTCTGGCAGCATTTTCGTGGTTGCTCTTTGCCCTGTGTGTCTGATGGAGATGCTGTCCAGGCAGGATCTGGTCTGGGCTCTTGGAGAACTGCCTCCTGCAGTCTGAGTGAGGTGTAGATAATGTATGTCTAGACAGTGACAGATTTTGGGATCCAGCTCTGACTCTTGTTATGCTATAGTGATACTTTGCACGTTACTCCTGCTCTGCCTTAATTTCCCCATCTGTAACATGGGGAGTGGCCTCTGACAGAATGACTGAGAAAATAAATTGGCATAAACCAGCACACACTTGCAAGATTTAATCATAAATCTTGACAAGCAAATGCCTGGCCCTTGACGTTCCCTGTTCCCTCATGGTTCACCCTCAGTGCATCTCTAATCTTACCACCAAGAACGTGGTGTTAATGCATTTTCAACTTGTTGCTGGGGGATAGGAATGGTTTATGGGAGGGCAAAGTTTGATAGCCACTTCAGTTTTGCCCTTTGCTTTCTCAGGCACAGTGGAGCTTATGAAGGCTGAGCAAAGAGCTGGATGGTATTTTGTGTGAGCAGAGACAAGCGGCATCCAGACGTGGGGAACTGCAGAGACAGGTAACAAGGGAGCCTGATACCTTTGGAAAAGACAGGGCAGGAAATGGGACTGGTTCTTGCACTACTACAGCCACTACCTTAATTTCAGCTGTGTTTGGTTTTAATCGCTGGACTGATTAAATAATGATAGAAAGAATGATAGAGAAGCTGTTTTAGCTTTGTAGAGGCTTTTAATTATGGCCAAGGGAGGAAAAGTCACCTGTTAAGATTTATAGGGGTGACCAGAGTAAATGACTACCAGTTATCTCTGTAAAAACAGCTTCTATTTCTCTGGAAACTGAAGACAATTTTTATTGTAAAATTTGTGAAGGATATTTTGAAAGCCATGTCTAATAATGTGGGGGTCATCCAAAATAGAATTCCTCCTTAATATGGGTTTTGTTGCTAATCTACCTTAGTTGTGTTTTTAATATTGCAAGCAAATCTTTCAACAGTGAGAGTACTTTTTAAATGTTTTTTTTTTTGTCCTTGAGAGAATCTCATCTTGCTAAGAAAACCATGGCTTGTCAGCAAGGAGCTTTATTAAAAGGCAAAGCCTTGTCATGCCTTGCCTATTTATATGAGACTTTTAGACTCCTGGAGACAAAGCACAGGCCAAGAAAGGAAGCTGTGTCCTTATGAGTTTGTAGAAAGAGATTCTTTTCTGCTGGCTAGTCGCTATGTTGTTGCTCTCTCTCCTTTGTGTTTCACTCTATCTGAACATAAATCAGCAGCAATGTTATAGAGTGTTACAGCAGCCCTCTGTGGAGGACAAACAGAAACAATCACAGTATTATAAAGCTCAGGGTAGCTTGCAAACACTGTATAAAACAATGAAATTTGTCCTGGAAATAAATCTGAGGTGTAATCCCCAGTAAAGGGACAAGATAGCAATTTGAGGATATAGTGTATGGTGTCTTTTGAGCTTGATTTGTTTATTGTGATCTGGGTTTTAAGAGACAGTGTACCTGTGGGCTGAGTCAGTCTCACACAAGTTTGGTGTGCTCTAAACTTCCTGTGATGAGACATGAATGGTGGTGTTGGAGTTTTTTACACCTGAACGCATCAGATCTTGGTTCAATTCCTGACTCGGTCACAGTGCTGCTCATATCTTGTGAAAGGGAGGCAGCTTTTCTGCCTTCCTGTTTAGATGGCAAACATCACAGGGCAGGGACTGTGCCTTATTGTCTTTTTCCATAAGACCGTAATGTCATCTGGGACTCCTGGTAGCTACTGAGGTGTAAATGGAATAAGTGCCTGGATAAGCAAAAATGTTTGAGACTTGCATGCTGTTTGCTTCTCCCTTCTATGACCTGTTTGTAGACATGGCTGTGAAATGAGCTGTGAAATTAACTGGTCAGAATAAAATACTTCCTAGCATGGCCTTCAAGCAGCACATAACCTACCCACCTTGCCCTGGAAAGTGACAGCATTAAAGTTGTAAGAGTTCTTAAAAATGTGAAAGGAGTGGAGAGAAAACCGGGAAGGGGATTGTCCCACTTTGGGCACGCCTTGGAGATGTGAATGAAGAAAAAGATGGAGAACCTCTGAAAAGGTTCAGGCTGCTTGATTTTCATAGTCTTTCTGGGCAGGTATCCCCCACAGCTTGAACATCCTCTGCAGCCAGCGCGTGCCTCCCACTGCAGCCGTCTCTTGTGCCAGCGCAGCAGCAGCAGGGCCTGGTGCTCACAGCGGGCGCTGGCTGGTGAGGGTTTTGGGGGAGCACATTGAGAGGCTGGTGTTCACTGCAATGCCAAAGACATCCATTGCAGAAACACAGCCAGGGAGGGTGACTGGCCTGTGCTCTTGTTTTCCCCTCTGATCTGCTGTGTGCTATCCAGGCCGTGCCCCACCCATGCCTGACACCAGCTGAGATCTGCAGAGCATTTGCCAAAGGTCTTTAGAGAACATTCCCATTAGTATCCTTAGTTGTCCTCTGGCAGTCACTTGTGAGAGTTCAATGGGCTGTTCCTCCTGTTACAGTTGTGTTCTTCCTAGGTGAACTAGCATGCAGCCCTGAGGTAAATGTGGCCAGTGAATGCATCCCTCTGAATGTCCTTGGGAGCAGATTTCTTTTGTCTGTGTTAATTCAGTCACCAGTTCACCATGAAACTCTGGGCTACAGTAAAACTTGTAAAAATTGCATTTATAATTGGTCCATTTCTGAGTTCCTTATGTGCATGTCTTCCTCTCCCAGCAGCCTGTGCTCCTGTGGTGTATAAGCCACAGCATCCCCGGCCCTAGAGTGAAAAGACTGAAAGTTTCTCTCAGTGCACTTCACAGGTGGGGCTGGTTCTGTTCTGTGGGTACTTGGGACCATCTATATCCCATGCCAAGACCTTTCCTGGCTGTCATAGGGTATGTCTGAGGTGCTTTGGTTCCTGGTGCTCTCCACATTCAAGAAGGGGTTGACCAGTGCGTTAAGCTTACGTGTATCACCACAGGGCATGCCATCCATCATCAGGTGGGAAGGATCATTTCCAGGACAGGCCAGCTTTGACTCTCTGGCCTTAACCTGATTTCCTGTTCTCAAGGAACATGGGTGAGGGGACGAGACACGTGAAATTCTGGTCTGACAAGGATGATGTTGGCACAGTTGTCCTCAAGGGCAGTTTCCAGTGGGGATAGCCTCCTCCAGCCTGTGCATGTGGGTGACCTGGGATGGCTGGAGAAACACTGAAGTTTTGTGCTTCGTTTTACTTGCAGGTAGGAAGATGAGTCCAAAAATTACAACAGAGCTGCTGAAGCAACTGCGGCAGGTGATGAAGAATCCCAAGTATGTCCAGGAGCCTGTCCAAGCCTACATAGTGCCCTCTGGAGATGCCCACCAGGTATGGATAGATGCATTATGGGAATGCATAATCCCATAATGCATCCCAACACTTTCTTTCTCTGCAAAAAATAAAAGCCAGATACAACTAAAGTCATCCTTTGTTCACTCGCTTTAATGGTTCCAGCATAAAAGTCTGGGTAACCTGAGAAATATCATGTTGGAAAACATTTCTGGGGTCTGTTCAGGAGACTGAGGTTTTTATGTTCTTGCAACAAATCATAGTGGATGTTCCACCAACAGCTTTTCATCAGATTGTCTTCAGGGAGCTCACACTGCAGAAAAGGAAGCTTGCCAGGGCACTTGCTGTGCCCATCCTGGCTGTTGGGAAGAGTGGGTTTACTGGGGGCAGAACAGGCCTTATCTGGGCTTTACTTTCCCCAGTAGCACCTCCTGATCAATACATACTGTCAAGCAAGGTAAGCAAAGGTTTAGTTGCAGAGTTTTCTCTTTGCTAGATCCATTTCTTGGTGGAATTTGTTGCCTTATGCTAGAGCCCTTCAGATCCCACAAGGAGGGGCCTTTGGAGAGGCAGGGAAGGAACAGGCCACAGTGACACTTCCCTTTCCATGCTGCTCTGCATCATGTTCTGTGCACAAAAGACAGGAGGGAAGTGTGGGCCCAGGGTGGTAACCCATGGCAGTAATTGTGTGCTGCTTCCACTGTTAAAAATTTTGTAGTCTGTGACGTAAATTTTGAATTGATGAACTGCCTTTTACCTCCCCTGCTTGCTCATGTGCAAGTTTCACTCTTCTATTCACTCTATTAGGAGACCCAAGAACTGCTGAGGGTTTCTCCCTCCTCAGCCATTTTCAGGAAACAAAAGACCTGAAGCTTTACTGGCTCACACCCAAAACTCCCTTTTACCCCAGGGTGCACAAGAGCAAAATGCAACTGAATCAGAACCTTTGCCCTTGACTTGGCACTGGGGTGAGCTGGGTCCAGACTTGCCTGTGCTCTGGGACCATATGTGCAGCATCGTGTTTCCTCATAGGGAGGTCCAAACTTGGGCAGGTAGGGGGAAGGCGTTTTCTGCAGCTGCTATTGTCTGCTGCATTCCTGCCTCAAGCTGCCTCTGTCCATATATAACTCTGGTTTCATTTCACTAGACATTAAATGCTGTCATGTGAGTTGAAGAATGTGACCCTCAGGACTTCTGGGTTTTTCTGTTGCTTTCTTTTCCTTGACAGAGTGCAGTTAAGCAGAGAACCCCATGTTGCTGTTTCCTGCCAGGCGAGTTGGTCAGGTTTCTCTGCAGAGGGAATCTATCTGAATGGAAACGATTACTAAAAACTGCTGATTCTGGTGCCTCCTGAATAGCTGGTGCAGGATTTTTTTCTGTGAGGGTTGGGAATTGATGCAGTTTTTGCCAATGACGAAACCTGTTGATCCTAGAACAGCCTTACTGATTCCAGGTAAATTGTGATGACCTGTGATTTGAAACTTCTCCATGTTCCAAGCAAGGGTTTGTTTCCTGTGTGCAAACAGGAACTTTACAGCCCTGCAGTCAGGTTTTGCTCATAGGCAGCTCCCTCCATGACTCAGAATAATGGTTTAATGATAGCCAAGCGTTTGGTGGCCTAAGCCATTTCCTCCCCACAGCCCAAACAAGCTGTGTGTTGCTGTCCTTGCTTCTCTCAGCTATTCCTGAGGCTGTCCTGGCATCCACATCACAGAACTTGTCAACAAATAGGGCTTTCCATCCTGTGGTGTTGCCACAGGGTTTAGATTGGGGGAAACTTTATTCTCTTCTGAGTTGCAAAGGAACTCCTGGATTGGACTAATGCTGATACACCCTGATGCTGCAACTTGCTGACTAAATTCTCTTCATAATTCTGGGAATGTTGATGAGTTCTGAGTTCTGTGATGCTTTTAATATTGGTTTTCCTGCAAGGCTAGGAGGCCTAGATTATCATACTGCCAGGAGTCTTGCTACCAATTGTATCCTTTGCTTTCCATGTTTAGTTGTGTAAAGAACTGAAAGACTTGCAGAGCTTCTCAAACACACCTGGCTCTGACTCAGGCTTAACCAAGGCTGCCTTGGATTTGTAGCTCTTGCACTCAGCCCTGGATGTTAGCTGGCTGCTTTAATTTTTGAAAATTTTGATGCTGGTGATAAGAAGTCAGAGAAACAGACTCTTTCCTTGGGGACCTGGGTGGTCCAAAGGCTGATGAGAAAGGAGGACAGTCCCAGCCAAAAGTGGAATGAAGCCCAAAGAGTCCCACTTCTTTTCACGCGTGCTGGGTGGCTGCAGGTGCCCAAGGATCATGAAGGGATGAAAAGCCATGCTTTTGGGAATGAGGCACCTAAGCCCTTTGTGGTTTGGTTAAAAATGTCTGTCAGAGCTTTTGGGATGTTGCAGTGGTAAAAGCAGGATCCATTTTTATGTTGAGTCAATGTGTGTTTACATTGAATCTGGAGTTTGCCCATATGGGACTATTCAGAGATTGGAAGAGCTGCTTCTTAATTGGAGGGAATGATGTTTGGATTAGAGCTTGGGTTTGGAGCCAGTCACAGCTTAACTGCGGCTGGCTTCGCCCTCCAGGCCTTGACTCAAAACAAATTTGGTCAGATTTGGCTGGTTGTCCACATGAAGGAAGCACCTGCCCAGCTCAGAGCCCCGTGTTTGGGTTGGCAGAGGTGCTGTCTTCTGCTCACGGCTGCCTCTGACACACACTTGTGCTGAGCTGAGGAATCAGCGGAGTTATAAAGCAAGAGATGGCTTGTGCACAGGTTGCTCTGACCTGTTCCAGATCTTACCAATGCAGGTAGGTTTTTGGCAGTGAATACCTCCCTCCCCCCAGGTACGCAGCAGTGTTTGTTCTTTAATGACACCAGTGTCGTGGCTCTGAGGGTAGCCAGATGCACTTTGCATTGCTGATCTGGTTTGACATTAAACTAGAATGAGCTTCAACATGTTTACAGCACAACCATGCAGACTCTGGGGATAAGCAGCACTGATTTTTTGGGGGGTTCTTCCTGGCTTAGCTGAGGGGTTTCTGTGATGTAGCCCCCAGTTTTATCTGTGTGACTGATAGGTGTGGTGAGAAGCAGATGTGAAAGGACTGAGGAGGGCCAGGTTGAAGGCTGTCAGAGCTGCAAGACAAGCCCCAGGGAAATACCTTGTTCTCACTGTGCTGTGGTCTGTGCTTTGTGTGGCATACACAGGTGTTCCCCATGTAATTTTAGCCTGTGCAAAACATGGGCTCATCTTTGCACAGTGGGGGTTGCTGCATGGAATAGAACAGGTGGGTGTGCAGGAATTCAGTCTGACAGATGAATGAACTGTCTTTCCCTCCAGATCCTTGATACTCCTTTTTAAAGCCCTTCTGCCTTATTGTAAACTCTTAAAACACTCCCATGATTTGTCTATGAATGGGACAGCATGAGGTATGTCCAGGCAATCAAGGTCTGCTCATTTGGGTCAGCTTTTACCAGATCTAAAACTGATACACTTCTTTCCCTTTTGTATTTTTTTTTAAATTGTTTTCATCCATTTCATCATTCTGTGGTGTTAACCCATGCTATGAATGTGAGGTTGCTTGTCTGCACAGGCAAACTAGTCTGTAGTCTGTGCTGTGTTGGTCAAGAGAAATGGAAAAGAAATCACTGGGCTGATTTGGGATGTCCTTAAGTGATGTGATCTATGATGGGAGATTTCCAGTATCTCCTTTAGGCATTAGACCCTGGGAGATGGTGTCCCACCTTTGAGCTGGGAAGTGTAGGAGAGGGGAGTCACAGCAGTTAACAGGCTAAATAATCTCTAGGAAATGTTGAAATGAGGAATCCTCGGGTCTGGCATTGCTCTGCCTCCGTGTTCTGTCTTGCTGCTCTGAGACAGCCAGTGGGGAAACAGACACTTGATTCTGTTCCCTCAGCAACTTTGTCCTCTCCATCTGCTGATGCCTTTGCCATTATTTTAAGGGGGGTCAGTGGTGATAGTGTGCTGTGTGGGGCTGAGGGATCTACCCCATCAGCTAGAGCTGTGCTGAGGGCAGTCATCCCTTCCCAAGGTGGGTATCCTGTCCTTTCTCCTCCCCACAGCTGCTGAACATGTCACACCCCTATGGGGCTGGACAAGAAAAAAGCACAGGAAACTGGGTCAGAGAGGAGGGCAAGTGTGGCCTCCACACCCCCCTCCTTTCTGCCAGCTTTCACTAGTATTTGGATAAAATAGAGGATTTCTTTGGTGCATACACCAGGAATCTTCCCTGGCAGTCGGGAGCAAAAGCCACTCAACGAGATCCTCTTTTGGGCCATGAGATTTGCTGTCCCAAGGTTCAGTTCCAAAATGTTAGTGGTGAATGGTTGGTTGGCTTCTCCCAGGAGGGGAGAGACATGGCTGTTGTGGAAGGCATTTGATCATGGCGTGATTTGGAGCAGAAATAAAGAGTTGGTCCCAGGTGCTGTAATTTGTGCTGCTTGCTCACTCACTCACTCCTGTGCTTTGAACCCTCTGTCTTCTTTAGAACAGTGAAGAGTAACAGATTTGAAGGGAGTATTTTTTAACAATCAGGTGATTCCATCACAGTAGGGACTAAAACCACATGAGAATTGGGCTGTGATTTCTTAGCTCAGTTTCTAAGATGCTTCTTTTGCCCCAGCACAGCTGGGTGCAGAGAAACTTTATAGGCAGAGAAACAGACTTGGATTTCAGACCATTTGAAAGGTACAAATCCAGGGGTTTTGCAGCTCAAACGTCAGTGCTGTCAGCCTGGATTAAGCTGATTTGCTGATTTGCACTAGTTCATTGACAGGCCTACTCAGCAGTTCTGACCTATAAACTTGCCAGAATGGAATCCCATTAAAAAGGCATGTGGGCCATGTGAAGGTCCATCCAGTTTTTTCTTTTAATTTTGGTGGCTCCTGTTAATATCAGGTGTCTGTGCATTCTCAGGCTCTTCTACAGCATTCTGAAAAGATGTGTCCAGAAACACAGGTTGTGACAGGTTTGGGATGAAGATGGACTAATAGCCTTTGATTCCCTCTCGTCCATCAAACCGTAGTCTGGTGGTTTTGGCTGTAGTCTGATTTTGAGTAGGGAAGGAAGAAGTGAGAGGATCAGTATCTATTTATGAAAGGTCCCAAGGGTTAAATTTTTTACAATCTTACCACCTTGATTTTCTTTCAATGTCACTATTGCAGAAAAAGAAGTCTTAAAGGAATTCTTATAAATGCCAGTGAGGGGACTTCACTGGAGATAGTGAATTTTACAGATTTTGTGTGCTGATTACTCTGGTATCCAAGATCAAGGGTTGCTTCTGGTTTCCCTTCTCTTCAGGCTGCAGCTTCAAAGGCATGATTTGTTTGTTGCCCAAAGGAGAGGCTGAGTTTGAAATAAACGTCTGCAAACCCCGAAGCACTTCAGTGTTTACAGATATTTGTGAGAGAAAAGTGCTGCAGCTTAAAAAAACCCACCAGTTGAACATAAATACAATATAATCACAGTGGAGTAGAACCAGGAATTTTTAACTCATTTTGTTCTCTCTGTGGTGTCCTTTAGCAGAAAAAGCTTATCAAAGTATTTGTCATCAGCTGATTGGTTTTTTTTCCCCTGCTGCTATAAATAATTGCTGCCTCTTTTGTTTTCTAGAGCGAGTACATTGCACCCTGTGATTGCAGAAGGGCATTCATCTCTGGATTTGATGGCTCTGCAGGTACCTTTCCAGAACTTGGGTTCTTGCATAATTCTCCTCTAAAGAAATAGTTCCATTCATGGCATAGAGGCAGGATGGAAAGGAAAATCTATCCAGCTTGTTTGGACTGTTTTATTCCCATTTCAGCATCTGCAGAATTATGTCTTGGCTACCCGCTGGAATTATGTAATATCAGTGGAATAACAAGTTTTCAGAAAATGTTTGACCCCCAAATGAACCTCTTGTAAAGTAAAATCCTGTTAACTCTTTAATGTGGTGCTTGTAACCTGCGGTTGTTTCTTTTGATGTGCAGCCAGTATGAACAGATTTTTACGTTGCCCGTTCGGGCTGGGTGAATAGTGGATGGACTTTTGCTGGCCTTTCTGTTTAAACAGAGCCAGGGCCAGAAACTCTGCATTTGGAAACTGAGCACTGTGGAAAAGTTTGCTTATCTTGCCGAGACAGGATGTTTTCTTGGCTGTAGGATAGGTCTGTGTTTCAAGAGACCTAGTTTTTACCCTAGCTGTACCCTAAGCTGTGCAAATTACTGTGCTCTGTGGTTGTTGGAAAGTCACTTTAGTCTACTGAAGTTTTTTTCCCCTCTGATTGAATATCAGTTTAATAAATACTGGTACCTATGTTTGGAGAGTCTATTCATCAGTTCCTATGAGCTTGGGACTTCATTTGGAAAGTGATAAATCCAGGGCTGTGGGCTGCTGTTAATGGCTCACATGAATCCTGTATTAATTTTGCCCCTTCTGCATGACCTCTTCATAACAAGGGCACAAATTAGAGAGGAAGGTTATGTACTTGGAAGGTCTGTTCCCAGCCTAACGCTCAGCAAATCAGTCAGGTTTCACACAAGGGCTCATCTTGTGCTTCTTGCTTCATCTTTTCAGGCTGAAGCAACTTAAAATGGGATTTGTGTTGGGGGAATTTGGTAGAAGACAATGAATTAATTGGAAACTCTGCTCTGCTAATCCGGGCATCAGTTTTTGGTGACAGAGAGTATGGTCAAGATGCAGACTCCAAAGACTTGGATTCAGTTTCAGTTTGTGCCATGGTTTGTTTTGTTTTATATTGTCAAGGGCAAGGCAGCTTGAGTGCCTTGCTGGGATCTCACTGCCCGTCAGCTGTCTGCTTGCATCCCTCCATCTGGAGTCAGTGGAATGGGACAGACAATGAAGCCAGAAGAAATTTATGTTCATGTTTCCTGTTCAGCCATCTCTGCTAGAGCTATAACAGTTGGGAGAGGAGTGCAGCTGACAGCTGGGAGTGATACCCATGTCTGCAGGCCTGGTATCAGCTGATTCTTGTGGGTGGCCAGAGCCCAGGCCTCCTCCCCAAAAGAGGATGGGATGGAGTTCAGGGATGTACAGTATGTGTTACTGTGACAAGAGCCAAGTGGAGACCGCAATGCCTGTTACAGAAGGTTTGGAAAGCCCCATTTACCCAGTTCTACTGGCTGGCTGAGATTTGCTTAAGTTGAGTTCATTTGAGGCAATTCATTAAGGTGCATCTTTGTACATACTGTCTCCAGCAGGATTTGGAAGGTCACAGTGCAGGGGCAACAGTGAATATCTCCACTGAAACAGGAATAACTTTTGAATGGTGATCAGAGCTGCCTTTTAGGGAATTAGGGTGAATTTCAAACACTGTCCCTGCTGTCTTTGTCTCTGCATGGTGGCTGCCCACCCTGAATCACCCCTCCCTTCTGCCTCTTTGCCTAGGTACTGCCATAGTCACTGAGCAGCACGCGGCCATGTGGACTGATGGACGCTACTTCCTGCAAGCTGCACATCAAATGGATAACAACTGGACACTCATGAAAATGGGTATGCAGGAGCCTGGGATACTGCTCCACTGATCAATGGAGAACAGTCACTTCACACATGTACAGCTTGAGCTGTAGGGGTATCCCATCATGCAGGGACTTAGGGACATCTTGGATACACTGCTTCTGCTTTAGTGTCCTGTGACAACTCTTGCCTGTGGGTCTAGACATTCATTAGTAGACTTATCTGATGCATTAGCTTGGACTTTTTACATAGTGTGGGAATGTTTCAATGTGACTGCTCCTTTGAACTTTTTTTTTTAATCTTTGAAGGTCTGAAGGATACACCAACTCAGGAGGATTGGCTAGTGAGTGTCCTCCCAGAAGGCTCGAAGGTGGGAGTGGACCCTTTCATTATTCCAGCGGGTTGGTTTTGTTTTGTGTTTATAACTCTGGGTTGGGCAACTTGATTTTGCTTCCTTACTTCTCTGGCTGAGCTGTTGTGTGGTGGTGTACGGCTAACTACAGATATATGTTTCAGATATAGTGATGGTTAAACTGTTACGCAAAACAGGTTGGATTTTGGTTTAGCAATGTATCACAAGAGTTCCACAGCAGTGCATTGACTCCAAAATACAATGGATGAGAACTGCTTTCTAGGCTTGCAATGACTTTACCTGAAAAGCAGAATCCTTATCACCAGTTTTTGTCTGTGCTTTGGCTTGTCATGAGCACTTCAGTACAAAGGTGCTGAATGCCTTGACCACCATGTCAGCAAGAACACCCAGGCAAAATTCATGCTGCTACTCTTGCTTGGTGGTCTTGGGATCTCTGCAGCTTTCCCTGTAGAAAGCACAGGGAGAGGTATTGTTTATATCAGAGTATCCATCTATTCATGCTTAAAACGTGAGGCCTAATGCAAAGGTCACTGGAGGCAAGGGGAGATATTTGCTTGTTCAGATGGACTAAGGACCTGTCTCGTGGCTGTGTGGAAGCAACTCTCATCTTGTCTAGCTTAGATCTAGCATGGTTCTGCACGGTGGGAGAGGACACTCTTAGGGCAGCTTCTGCCATGGCTTCTTCCAGAGACTTCTGTCTCCCAGCTGGAGCAGTTCTTCTTCAGCTCAAGCATGAGGCTCCAGGTCTATGAGGTTCTGTACCTGCCACTGGCTATCACGGCGTGTTTGTGGAACTGTAACTGCAGTAGATTTTGCTGTCTTTTTTAAGGGAAGGGGAAGAAAGGGAGGCTGGAAGGAAAGGAGAAGACTCAGATTCTTGAGTATGACTTCTGTGAACAGGGCTGTTGTTGAACATGTGTGTGTTCTTTAAAACCACCACTCTTGACTTTCTTCCCTTTGGCAGACCAGTGGAAGAGAATGTCCAAAGCCTTGAGAAGTGCTGGCCATGACCTTGTGCCTGTCAAAGAAAACCTGATCGATACAATCTGGACAGATTGTCCTCAACGCCCCTGCAAGCCTCTCATCACGCTTGACCTGAGTTACACAGGTGAGAAGCTTAACTCCCGCTAGACATGGGTTGTTCCTATTGCCCTATCCCCCTTTTGCTTTTCTCTTACAAAGGAGAGAGAAAAACAGTACTGCAGCACAATGTGGTCAATGTGAATAGATCAAGAAGGTGATCAAACCTTATCTAATGACCCCTCTGTCCTCAAAACTTCAAATAACTATTTGCTAGAAGTTAGGTAACTTCAAAACAAATCCATGGGCATCTTGAGTTCGTATCAGTTATTAGAAAGGAGTGAGAAACGCAAGCACAATATGTTGGTCTGTATTTACTTCATCATCCCCAGCAAAGTTAGGGACTGTAGCTTTTCCTATTGTGTTTTGCAGGGGTCAGCTGGAGAGACAAAATTGTAGCCCTCCGTTCAAAAATGGCTGAGAGGAAAGTCATGTGGTTTGTGGTAACGGCCTTGGATGAAGTAGCATGTAAGTCTTTGCATCTCCTTTCTCAGTTCTTTCTACAAAATAAATGTTCTTCCTGCCTTGGAAAGGAAGAACCATGCCAGGGTGAGAGGCACTTATGACAGCATGTTCGTTAGACATCAGTTAACTTCTTATCAAGTGCAGTGGTGGTAACAGGTCACAGACAGCAAGCCTGTATTTCTGCACAGTGCCTCATTACACCAGTGCAGCTCCTGAGTACATTTTTGGCCCAGGAAATGCAGCAAATCACCACCTTTGAAAAACAGCCCAGGCAAAGGGAGAGGAAGGTCACACATAAAGCCTGAGGCAGCGTGATGGAAAAAAAAAGACCTGTGAGATTTTTTGGCTGTACAATATCCTGATGCTGCCTCACCCATTGGAAAGATGGAGACTGTTTTCTGCTGTGGAGTCTGGGCTATAAACAAAGCAGTGCAACATGTGGCTTTGTATACATAAGGCAAGGGTGGGGTACACCACATTCACAGTAATCTTCCTAATTGTCACAACTTCTTAAGTCAGTCTCTACCTCTCCAGTGTTCAGCCAATGCTTTCGTTAAAACAAGTATGTCAAGGCTCAACTTGTTTTTCCACATAATTTCAACCCAGGGTCTCACTTGAGTCCCCTCTGTGTTTGGGGCCCCAGGATGGCTGAGTCTCCACACCCTGGCTCCCAGCCCAGTGTGTAGGAAGGGAGAATGGCCAGAAACAGCAGTGGTTTCCCCAGGACTGCTGTTCCTAGAACTGTGTGTCCTTTTTGCAGAAATCACCGGTGCATGGGGGAGTGTAACACTGGCAGGGTGTGAGTGCTGCTCATGCCTGTGCCGTGTGTCTGATCTGGAAAGGTAGAAATGGACGTGGTGTTTTCCATGCTCCAGCACTGCCAGCACAATGTCCCTGGCACTGGGTGAAGCCAGCTTGATGCGGTCTGTGGGCTCTCCTGGATCTGGGACACTGAGCAAAGAGCTTGTTTTGTGAAAGAAGTACTTCTAAGAGTGGTGAATATGACTCCTCCCTGGGGAGGCCTGCATGAGCAGAGATTGTATGTCTCACCTTTTCAGGCGCATCTCCAATTAAATTAATGATAAATTGGTGCCCTGAGGTGGTTTCAGATTAAATGTCTCCAGCAAAGTGAAGCTTGGTTATGAATCAAGAGCTTTAAGATGAACCAGAGGTCATGAGAGAAGCTCATTTTCGGGTGCCTGGTTGATTTCTTATCCTAAAGGGGGAAGGGGAGAAGTTGTGTTTTAATTTTATCTAATTCAATTCACTGTATTACACTCCAGACAAGTTTCTGGGGACAGAATAAGAGCCACAAAGGAGATTGTTGCCTTCTTACTGCATTGGGAATTGGCTGAGCGAGGAAGTTTGTACCCATGCAGTAAAAAGTTCTTTGTGGCTCTTTCCTTCATTCAAGTGACCTACTCATTCCCTGGGGAGAATTAAGCTCTATTTTTACTTTCATGGCAGAATTTGCACAGTTCGATGAATACAGTGCTGGGTTGTAATTTAGGACATGTTGGTTCTTTTCCCAGCTGTCCTGCTGGCTGGCCTTATTGGCTTGAGTAACTCATTTCAGCTAATTGGATACCCTGGAGTTTTTATTTGACCCTAAAATCAGGATTTTAGAGATGCTGAACATCTACTTCCCCTTTTGACTTTGTCTGGAGTTGTGTGGGATAAAATCTTTGTGTAAAATAGCTAAGACTGTACAGATTGAATCTATGATATTGGAGGGGCCCAAATGAGAGGCCTTTTTCAGGTGTTTTAGTCTTGCCTATTGTGTCTTCCTCTTACGTCAAATGTCAAAAGGATTGGAATGAAATGATAGTTTGTAACTTTGAAGGTTTCTAGCTGTTAAGAAGTGAGATTTTATTGCATTGCACAGACCACAAAGGGCAGACACTACTTTTTGTACACGTGTCCTTGTCTTTCCTTGCCTGTACCTGCTTTTTTCCAAGCCAGCCCTCCTTTAGAAGTTAAACACCGGGGAGTGTTCATACTGTGGTTCTGGTGCCATCTCCTGGCAAAAATTTAGGATTGCCGGGAATGCAGCAGGCTGTGGGACAGCTGGGTGGGAGCTGGACCCACGGCCTGCACCCGTGATGTCTCATTGCTTGCCTGTGTTTTTGTGAGATTATTTTTGGCTTTCTCTAATGTTGCAGAAGATGAACCAGGGCTGTCATTCTTGGTGTTTTTTTTTTTCAGGGCTTTTCAACCTTCGAGGCTCAGATGTTGAATACAATCCTGTGTTTTTTGCATACGCCGTCATAGGAATGAACACAATCAGGTGCTCGTATTCCTTTCTTCTGTTCCTCAAAATGCGTTTTTCTCGGGGAGAGCTGTTCCAGCAAAGTATTTGTCTTTTCAAAACGCCTACACTTGGGTACTTTAGTGTCCTTTCTGAGCACTTTTGTCTTCAACATTAGTTACTCTCCTCCCCTGATCAGAGCTAGAGAGGCAGCCAAGAGCTGCACTCCTCAGCACCTTGGCTGGCTTGCTGGGTGACCTTGCTGAGCCCTCTATTTGTCACTCTGAGATACTGGGTAGGGCCCTTGGAGCTCTGGGTGAAATGTGGGTAAGAGCCAAAGCTGGCCTGGACACTACATACTTTAGGGAAAAGTCTAATTGCTGACTCACTTCAAAACTGCAGGGACTGTGCAGAAAAGTTTCAGGGCTGGCTTATGACAGAAGGCATCTTTCCTGTGACTGCCATACATATTGAGCCTCAGCAAGCACAGTTCTTTTAGAGGCATCTGTAAGCTGCTACCTAGATCCATCTAAGGTAAAACCTGGCTGGGTGAGTGAGCACAGGTTGTGTGTGAAGGTTGAGCTGAATTTTTCAACTCAGTGAAAGTGAGAGCAATGTGATACTTAGAACTACAGTAGCTTTTCTATTTTGAGATCTTGCCCTTAAAAATTAGAGTGGCTGTTATTTGCCTCTGTTACTTTCCTGTTTCAAGCACAGTGATGGGATGTAGCCATTTTGAGTGTGTCATACAAATAGAAATGCTATCAGCTCTTTCCTCTCAGTGGGGTGGTACATCTTAATTTCATTTAAGCTGTGTGAAAGCCAGTGGTTAAAATGACATAGGACAAAGTAGAGTGTATAATTCACAATCTCCTTTCTCCCTGAAATGTTGCCAGAATGGTTTTTCCTTCCTTCCTTTACTCCAGCCACTTTCAGATGTGGTCTCACCTATTTGTTCTCTCCAATTTGTTTCTCAGGCTCTTCATTGATGGTGACCGGATGATGGACCCACCTGTGAGGGAGCACTTACAGCTTGACTCCACTCTGGAGCCTGAGTTCAAAATCCAGGTGATGCCCTACGGATCTATCCTGTCGGAGCTGCAGGCTGTTGGTGCAGGCCTCTCACCCAAGGAGAAAGTGTGGCTCAGTGACAAAGCCAGCTATGCTCTGACTGAGGCCATTCCCAAGGTCAGTGGCTCTAGCAAGGGAAGATGTTTTTCTCTGCTCATTGTGGTTAGGAAGGATGTTGATGAGGGCACCTGGCCTCAGTTTCCACTCTGCAAAACCCAATGCAGGCTGGAGCTTGTGCAGAAGGGATCCAGCCATGCTGAGGTATCGAGGGGTTGTTAATCCTGGGGTTGCTCCTGCTGGAGCTGCCCTTCCAACTCGCTAAGCCGATTTATCCAAAGAATTGTCAGCTTAAGATAAAACAAGTACAGTGAGAGAGGGGAGGGAAGAGGCAGCAGGGTGAACTCAGGTCATTCTGCCCCCGGGTGGAGCATCAGCTTCATGTGGACAAGCAGCAAGAGCTAGAAACTTGCAGAAATTGAAGCAGGAAGGTTGAGCAGGACATCTGGGAGGGTGCATTTGGCTTGATCTGAGTGTCTGAAGGTGGTTGCCTTTATTTAATTTAGTGGCTTGAGGATATCAGACAATATGTGATGTCTTTTACTGAAGGCTGGAGGGACAAGGTGACAGTTTTTGTAGCAGGGAACCTTGTGAGGACGCAGATAACCTGCAGGCACTGGTTGTCCATGCACTTAGTACATCTGCCTAGGGACAGCTGTAGCATCAGAATAATTTCTGTACAGCCGTACATGCTATATCCTGCTACCCTTTTGAACTTGGCTGTCTGGGACTCCCACTGTCTGCTTCTAATAGCCATGAAAGAAGATACCTGGGGAAAGACACAGCAACTGTGGACAAATAAGCTGGTTTCCATACATCTTAGATACATCTCTTGTTTGCTAGAGATCACATTCTCTGGAATACCATCCAGTTTACAGTGATGTCTACTAACTAACAGAAACTGTGAGTAAATATACAGTTTTTTGTTCTTGTCCAGGGTTAAATCTTCAGACACCATCAATCCATTTCTAGACCTCCTAATACGGAATACTGACAGCATAGTGTCTATGGAGCATTCAGGATAAATTATTGCTCTTTTGACTTCAGAGCAGAAAGCCCCTTGCTGTAGTTGTAGGTAGTGGTCTATCCCCAGTTTGGTTAAGTTGCTGTAGTTGGTTTATGTAGAGTATTCATATGGAGAAGTACAGAAGGCCTGACCTAGATAAAGGAATAAAATGAGTTGGAGTGACATTATTTACCCCGTGAGCACTGGAAGTTTTGGTTGGTACTGAGTCATTACAGTGCTGCATGCCCTCTGTATGCAGTGGGGAGAGTCCCTGCCTTGAGGAGCTCTGTATGGTAGAAAGCAGGCAAGGAGGACTGAAATGTCTTGATTAAAAGCCACTTAGAGAGTCACTGAAAGAGCCAGAATTTTCCTAGTTCCTCCCTGGCTCTCCACCACTTCAAAGCACTCCAGGCTGGTTGCTCAGCTGGTGTGAAGAACACCAGTGCTGGAAGTCCATCTACTCTCTGTCTCCATCAGAGCCAAATATTGACACTGGCAAAAATCCATTCCATTATTAAACACAGATCTGCAAACCCTTTATAGATTTATTTACAGCTGCATGTAAATATACTTTTCACAGAAGATTAATAGTACTTACCAGTATCTATAAAAGGCAAGCCAACCTAAGAATCTGACTATTTCTCCTAACTGATAAAAGGACATTTCTGACTTTCTTGTGACTTCTGTAATTTAGTTTCTGCATTATGTAGTGTAATTGTTTTGCTGTTTTTAAGAATTTGGAAATTGTACGCCTATAGGATTTATGTGAAATTAGTCTTTGCAGAGGATCTACCGGACCTTTCCTTGAATTTGAGTGACATTTATTTGTATGCTGATGCATTTAAAATAGGAAACAACATGTTGCTTGGGCTGTGCTTCTTTAGGTGCTCATCCCATCTCCTGATATATAATGGGTAGAGCAGAGAACTGTGGGGCAAAGGACTTGGTTCTTCTTCCTTCTTCTGATGCCAAGTGAGATGAGATTTGGGCAAGTCACCTCAGCTGGTGAATTTCTGAAGATGTGCTGAAACCAGCCAAGCATTCCTGCTAATCTAAGGACAGCTGGTGTTTGAGGAAGTGTGCAGTGATAAGGGATCAGTTACTAGTTCTTAAGGCAGGGTGACCCCATCAAAGCACAGGAAAGCTTTGTCTCAAGCCACCGATGTAAGCTCCTTTCAGAACTGGCAGCGTGTAAAGCTGAGCTTTGCAAAGGCCTTTCACGTTTCTTGGGGCCTTGATGTGTTTGTCAGAGCTGCTGATCATTGACAGTGGTGTTGCTCAGTGCTTGGTACCTGGGCTGGGTACTTTGCTCCCTGCTACTTGAGGATGACTGTCAGGTAACAAGTCAAGGTGGCTTTTAGGTCTGTTTCCACAGCCTAAGTTCCACCATAGCATCTGGAATTAGTGATTCTCATTGGCCTCTGGGCCTTCAGTGTCCATCAGCACTAGGAAACCTATATAGCTCAGACACTGATATAGATATATGTTATTTAGGATATCCAGGTCTTCACCCTGCTTCATGACAAGCTGTTGTTTAGTTCTTTGGATTTCCCTATGGCTGTTCTTCCTTCAGTCAGGGACTGTTTCTCCTCTCTATTCCCCAGCGCACTTAGCTGACTATTGGCAACCAGCATTTCACAGTGCTGAAGGTTGAGAGAGGCTGCCAAAGCACAAACTGTGGCCAGGCTGAGTTATTAAATCTGTAGGATTATGTAGTCTGACTAATCCACAAGTAATCCCTGTCCTTCTGCTGCAGGCTTACCGATACCTCACCCCATATACCCCCATCTGCATTGCAAAAGCTGTGAAGAACGCAGCGGAAACAGAAGGCATGAGAAGAGCACATGTAAGTGAAGCCTTGAGTATTTCCTTGCACATGGCAACAGGTTTGCTTTACCTTTAGGGAAAGAAATAACATTCTCCTTTCAGTTTTAATGTTTTGGATAAAAAGCAAGTAAGAATTTGGATGGCAGGATAAAAAAGGTTTTCTGTCAGACATCTACTGCTGTTGAAGCAGGTTTTTTGCTTGTTTTGCATTCCCTTGAAGAACAACATTTGCAATAGTCTGAGGAAACAGCCTTGCTCTGTGGGAAGACGGTGCAGACTTGAGAAGTGTTGTTTGGAGTGTGGGCCCTTGAAGGGATGTTCTTTCCCCTTTGCTAGTTCTGTTGTCTTTGTCAGTGGAGTCTTCAAATTGTTGTCACTTGAATAAACACAGCCTAAAGAACACAGAGAAATTCTTCAACACATGGTGCAAAATGCAGGCCAAGATGTTCAGAAGCAGCCAGTGTCCTCAAAGCACTCTTTTAGTCATCATGACACTGGAAATGAGGCTGATTTCCCAGGAAGCTTCATATTTTCAAGCAAAGAAGCTGCCTGTGAAACAGGTTCATGGTGGGGCTGAACTTCTCTCTTGTTTATTTCCTGTTAGTTTTCAAGCAGCAATTTTCACAATAAGAGAAATGTGCCAGTTGAAGCAGGGCTGGCAGTTTTGGGCTTGTCCTATATTTTCTGCAGCTTCTTGGGAACCAGTGCTTTCTATTTCAACGCTTTCCCTATTAGTTACGGGGAAGTAAAAATAGTTGTACTGAGAAGAAGCACTTTGTCACCTGCCATCTGAAGACAAAATTGTGCCTTGCTCTTGTACACACCTCCTGCTTCTTGCCCCTGCATGCTGCAAGCATGTAGGAAAAAAAGGAACAAAAATGGGGGTCATAAGGCAAGAGAGCCAGAAGCTATGTGACAGAGACTGTGTGGTGGCTGTGTGCCCAAAGGACATGTTCCCCTGTCACATCATCAGGTGTGTTGTGAGGTTGCCTTCTGCCATCTGAGATGCAAGATCTTGGCTGTTAAAACAAAATAGTCTTGAAGGTCACGTGTGGGGTAAAGCCAGTACTTCACACAGTAAGATATGTCCCAGCAGTAATTATTATCATTCATATAACTCTCCACATACATTTTCAGTGTTTGTATTAATTACAGGGTGCAAAACCTGAAAATATCTCTTGGATCATCTCTTAGTTTGTGTTTCTGAAACTTACAGGTTGAATTCTTTTGTATCAAAACCTGTTCATACTGAGGCTTGATAAACCTTTCTTCTTCTCAATTCCCTTTTCTCATGTCTATTTTATCATAGATTAAAGATGCTGTTGCCCTGTGTGAGCTCTTTAACTGGCTGGAAAAGGAGGTATTGTATATTTTTTTTTAACTTGGAGGTTATATTGTTGTGTAAAATTCTTCATTGGCATAAACTTTTTGCTAGTCTTCATAGTGTCTTTGCCAAAAGTGGGGAAGCACTTGGGGGTTTATCTGGTGGTTTGGATATTTTTGCGAGGATTTCAATCACGCTTTCATCCAAGGCTGAATTAATTTTTTTTGAAAACATACTCCCATTCATTTTACACAGACCAAAGCTTGAACAAGTGAGAAATGACCTGAGCAGGCTTAGTGTAGTGTTAATGCTGTCTTGTTCTGGTTTGGTAGTGTAAATAATGAAATAATATTCAGTTTTATACAATACTTTAGAATTATTCTCATGATAATCAGTGTTGTCTACCAGTATGAACAAATTTGGCATTTATGAGTGGGAGGTGCAGTGAAAATGGGATAAGAACAAATTACTTGTGTATTCATTGGGTTAGAAGTACACAGTGGATGTGCAGAGTGCCAAGTGTTACACAGCACCTTACTAAGCTGTGCTACTGCATGTCTGAGTCTATTGACTTTATTTATGGAGAAGGCTTGATGACTTCCAGAAGGTGCCTTTTTACATGTCTGAGTACCTCAAGAAGTCAGCCTCAGGGGTTATGAAACCTAGCCCTAGCCCTGCTTCACCTGTTTTCCAGTCCAGGGGAAGTGGTGTCACAGGTTTGAATTTATCAAATGCCTAAAGTAAAGTTTAACACGCTCTGTTTCTCCTGCAACTGCTTCCATTCCTGATTTATAAGCATAAAATTTCTAATTTCTGTTTAAGCTTAGTGTCACCTGACTGTGAAGAGGTGTTGCCTTGTGAGATGTTACCTCTGCACATCCCAGTGAAGTTAGTACTGCACTAACTGCTCCCTAGTCAGGGTTCAGCAATCCTGCTGTGACAGCCTCCACTTCCTTCTCAAATGCCCTGCACAATATTGCTGGGTTTGTGTTTGTCATTACAGAGGAATGAGGACAGAAAACCTGGAAAGAAGCCACTTCCAGACTGGGTTTCCTAATGCACAGACAAGACCCAGTGCTTGAGCATATAGCATTTTCTTTGCTTGTTGCTGCACTAACCCAATCCATGTCCTTGTCCACCAGGTTCCAAAGGGAACAGTGACAGAAATAATTGCTGCAGACAAAGCAGAGGAATTCCGCAGGTAAAAAGTAAATCTACTCTGAGGAGGTTTTCTGGATAGCGGTTTTTATCCGTTGTTTTTATTTTATTCTTTAGAAATGCATCTTACTTGCAGATATATTTTACCTGAGGACAAACCTTTACTAATGGATTTCTTTGAACACTTGAAAAGAGTTGGGAAGTATTGGGTCTCTTGGGAGACACAAGTCCCAGCCCACTGGATCCTGTCCACTTTCCTCTTGAGATAGCAGTGAGGAGTGCTGCAGGTTAGGACACTTAAATACAAGACAGTTGCTTCCTTACCCAGAGAAATTTATGTAAAAGCTAGATTTCCTCCTCTTCTGATAGAGAAGGAACACTATTTGAGAGTTACTCTCGTGTATATCAGCAGGACCTCTAAACTGCCTTTGAGTAAATAAGTAACAAAGTAGAAATTGTTCAGCACATCTCTTCCTGGGTGGTTTGGGTGGTGAATTTTCTGCTTCTAAGGAAAGAGTAGATCCTTTCCACATGGTTGAGAGAAGAGGGCTTCAAATTGTACATTTCTTCTACCCTAATTTGCTTGCCCAGATTTCGCTTTCAAGACCAAGGGGAAGGCTGAGGTGATGTGAAATTGAGGATGGGGCACTCCAGGTGCCCTAGGTACCTGGTGTGCTCCTCTCACTTGTGCTGTAGTGATCACAATCTTTTCTTTCAGTCAGCAGAAAGACTTTGTTGAATTGAGTTTTGCTACCATATCAAGTACGGGTCCAAATGGAGCCATCATTCACTACAAGTAAGAGAAACACAGCTTCTTCTTTCATCCTTCAGCAAACATAGTTGGAATGAGCTGTCTCTCTTCTTCATGGAGTCACAACAGAGTATTCCAGGGAGATGTTGCTTGCTGTCTTTCTTTACTCCACACTTACTAAATAAAGATCTTTCCCTGCAGGCAGCATGCATGTATTATGATGCTCATCTGCTCAGGGCTGTAGAAAAGGGCTTTTTTGGGGCTAGAAGTCTGGGAAGGACGAGTATGAAGTGCCACAACTGTTCTGAAATACATCCAGAAGCAGATGTTGAGGGTTTTGCTGGAAGCAGCAAAGCTCTGTACTGTAGTGCTATTTGCTGTATACAAATCCTCTCCTCGATATGATCCCTGGCTGAGCATGTGTGGGATTTCCATCACTGCCACAAGAAATCAGAGCTGACACATCCAAGCTTGCACTTAATATGGTTTCTGGACTGCAGACGTGGGCTGGAGACCTTAAAACTGTGGAACAAAAACCTCTGTGTTTAACTGAACAGGCCAGTTCCTGAGACCAACAGAACGCTGTCTGTGAACGAGATCTACCTCCTGGACTCGGGAGCACAGTACAAGTGAGTGGATGAATGGTGCCGAACTGCCATGTTTTCTTTTCCCCATGACCCCTGCAGGGTCAGCTCACAGTTGCCTTGGCAAACAAGGCAATGTGGAGTTTGGAGTAGACAGCAGATCAGGGCTGCTGACAGGCCTTGCTGGGGTCGGGGACAAGATGTCAAAGTACAGTTCCCATCTGAATCTCATCTATCCCCAGTGTGATGGGAGTTGTGCTTTAGCTGGTGGTTTTGGTATAAAGTTGCAGGAACAGGGAGCAGGCCTGACTGCCCTGGCTTAGCCTTGGGCTGCCTACTCAGCAGCCTGCACAACTGGGTGAGGCACCTGCCCTGCCAGGATCTGCACTGTGGCCAGATTGGACTGATATTGAGGTCAGAACAAGGTGGGGCGAAGAAGCAGGACAGCACTGCCCTGTGGTGCTCTCTGCCTTTTCGGAGAGACTCAGAGTCAGGGTTCCCCATCCCAGTGGGCACTTGGGTCTTGGGTATGTTTTTGGGAAGACATCAGGTCTGAAAACTCACTCAATGGTGTTTTGACAGTGCCATTCAGTGGCTTCAGTTCCTTTACTGTGGAACTCTTGACTCCATGGAAAATGAAAGAAATGATGTTTTTAAGCAGTGTAAATAGATGAGAAGTGGCTTGTTCAGGAAGACGCAGGACAAGCCTGGCTGCTCCTTTGAGATGAGCTTTGTCTTTAGAGCTATGCCTTTTTGTTATGTCAGTCAGGAAGAGCTTTGAAAAAGAACCATACAGACATCCTTTGATAAGATTTTTACAAGGAGATCTTTTTCCTCCCCTCTGATGGCCTAATTAATGATTTCCTTAGTGCCACTATGAAAAGCAGCCCTTTGGACACAATATAAGCTGGACATCAATGGCACTTACCACAGCATTGTGACAGGGATACTTTGCTTGTCCCTGCTGAGAAGTTAAACCGTGGGTTCTTTGTGACCACGGCCTATGTGTGCTGGGGAAGAGCACAGGGACAGGAGTAAGTGTTTCAAAGGGAACTTGTTATTTCAAGAGTCATTGTGTTTTTGACAGCAGGCTCAAAATGCTATTTGCAGAAGGAACTTAGAGCCAGTTTCTGACGTATTGGATTAACCCCTATCCAAATGCAGGATGATTTGTAGAAATCTTAGCACAAGACATCCTAAGGATGAAAGAGATAGTATCCCCCCTTAGACTTCCCTTTCCTGAGCTGGTAGCTGTCATTTGTGCATAGGTATATGTTTTAAAGCTGTTAATGAATTGCCTTCCATACAAGTAGGCTAAATTTGGCCTGTTCTCAATGGACAAGTACCAGTTGCTAAACCTCAAATTAGTATGGTTTTTATGTGCAGTTTAGATTCTAATTTTTGAAGAGCTTTGGGATGCTTATGGTTGAAAAATAACAGTTTGAATTGTAAATCATTATTGCTGCATCTGGGGCATTGTGTTCAGGAATTTTTGAGATTAGAAGCAGTTACATCATCAGTGTTGTGTAGCATAGAGCAGATGAGATGATCCATTTATGAGCTTGGTTGGTTTGCTGCAGTGTGACTGGGTTTTCTGTGCATTCTCACTTTGATCTTTCTTTTTCTCCCATCCCTTTGGTTCCTGCATGTTTGCTTGCCTCTGAAGAGATGGTACAACAGATGTGACCAGGACAATGCATTTTGGCACACCATCAGCCTATGAAAAGGTAAGTTGGGATCACACGGTGGTTTGTGATCTAACCCTTATTATTAGAGATACTTAAATTAGTCATGTGCCCTGTTGCTGTGTAGTCAAAGTTCTCTATTGAGTTACCATTTATTTACCAGTATGTGGCAGCATTTGGATGAGGACTGAAAAGGAGACTCATACTTCAGACTTCCAAAATATAAACTGTTTTAGAGAATTGACACCCTTCTATCTTAAAATGCACAGCTCTCATCTGCAAAACGACATGTTTCCTCTGAGAAATAAGAAACCAGCTGACTGAGGATAAACGTTACTGTTTTGTCCAATAAGGGAGCCAGGGGGGTCTAATTTAGTATGAAGCTCAGTGTCTGATGCAAGGCTCCAGTCAGATTGTGCCTAGTGTACAATATAAAAAATCAGTCTCAGACTTACCTGAAAAGGTCTATGTTGGAAATTCAGCAATGTAGTTTTGTTTATTTTAAATTGCTCCTTTAACTTTTTATTAGTCTTAACTAAAACTAATTTCATTATTACAGTTCACTTAGTGGCAAAAATATGCTGTAGGATGTGCCCAGGAAGTAGAAGTACAGCCACAAAGAAAATCAGTCATGTAGATCACATGAATGCTGCTGCTAAACCTGCAGTCTGAGTTTGTGTTTCTCTGTAATTGCTGGAGAGGGATCTTCAGAGTGATTTCAACTCCTTCTGCTCATGGTTTGGCATGAGCAGAAGGTTTGGTCTTTGGCACTACCAGCCACAGGAGACCATGAGCAAGTTTTTCCATATCCTTCACAATTTGCTACAAGATGCAGCCTTTCTTTCCCTTCTTGGAGAATGCAAAGCTTTTTCTTTCCCTCTTTACTTACGGCACACATTTCTTTGACAGGAATGCTTCACATATGTCCTGAAGGGACATATAGCTGTGAGTGCAGCCATCTTCCCAAATGGAACCAAAGGTGGGTTGGTGAGTTGGAGTGTTTCGACCTCTGAAGAACCATTAAGTGGTCTGAGAACAACGTTATGATTGACAGCTCTGGGCAGATTAGGCAGATGTTGATGTAACTGTCTGTTTCCATCACAACCGTTTGGATTTTTGGATTACTGATGCCTTTTCTCTCAGCATCACCCAGTGCTGAAAATTCTGAGGGGGAGAGTCTGAAGGATATTGGAAATGCTCTGGCTCTAGGGTTATAGTGACTTTCATCAGTCAGTGGCAGTCTTAACGCATCTGTGACCTTTCTGTGCTTGGAGGCTGTCTTTATTCTTTAGTAATGGCCCTATCAAAGCGAGAGGTCACTTTCCAGCTTCATAAGGACTGTCTAATTCTCTTCCAGTTACTGTGGAATCTCTTGTATCAGTGGGAAAATGACACACAAAGGAGCTGTTTTGATTTTGTGCAGGAGAAGCTGCTGAAACCCAAACAGAAATTGAAGGGTGTCTGAACTTGGATACATGGGTGTTTACATGCAGGCAACAGAAATTCTGTGCCCTCTGGTTGAAACTGTGAAATGAGTGGCCTTCCAGGCAAGAAGCCTGGCTGATTAGTCCACCAAATACAATTGTCAGGACTCCTATTTTCAGTTCAATTAGTGCAGCTCCTTTTAAGACAGGTATTGAATTGTCTGTAGGATGTTTAACCACTAGATTATTTTCTGAAAATGCCAGTAGAACAAGCAGCAGTGCAATGTTTCTGTTACAGACCATCTTCTGAAGACCTGTGTAATGGAAGAGAGAAGGCCTCTCTAGCTGAGAAAGGGCTTGAATGTCAGAATTGCCAAATCTGCCCTGTAACTTCTAACCATCCAATGACTTGGTTTCTTTGTTGGTAGTGAGGCTTTTTGGGGGGGTGTTGGTAGGTTTTTTTTGTTTGGGGTTTTTTTGGCATGTTTTCCAGAGTGATTCAGAGTGATTATCAGTGTCTCTGAGGGAGCCTGACTTGATTGAAATCTCCTTCCTTGTCTGTCTATAGGTCACCTTCTAGACTCCTTTGCCCGCTCTGCCTTGTGGGACTGTGGCTTGGATTACCTGCACGGGACAGGACATGGAGTTGGCTCTTTCCTAAATGTGCATGAGGGTCCTTGCGGCATTAGCTACAAAACCTTTGCAGATGAGCCCTTGGAGGCTGGCATGATTGTCTCTGATGGTATTTAGCACTGGTGATTCTCTCTGGGCACTGGGGAGGGACCAAGCTCTTTAAGATGCAGAGGGAATAAATGTGACAGTGATGTAAAGGAAAGGCTGGATTGAAAGCTCTGGGCCTGCCTCCTCAGCTTGTAGTTTCAGTTGTCATTTAAGCTCACTAGGTAAAGACCCTCTCTTTAGCTTTTCACCTTCCATGAAGCACCTTTGCAGTGGGGTGCTGCAGGACTGCTTCCTGCTCTCTGCAGCACTGGCCTCAGAAGAGCTGTGCTGACCAGCTGGCTCTGGCACACTGTGGAAGAACTGGCTGCAGTACAAGGTGGACACCAAGCTTTCAGGAGATAATCCTGTCTTTGCTATGGGCTATTTGAGGCAGCTGTTAAATCTTTGCATGCCTTATTCTTCCAGCAGTAAATTAACAGCCTGCTGGGGTCTGCTGAGGGGTTTGCATTCCTTCAGGGTTGCAAAGTCCTTTCAGGAAGTCAGGGGAACAGTCTCTAAAAGAGTGTTTTGAGGAAGGGGTTACCCACCCGCTTTTCATGAAGACATTTGAACACAAGTATTCTGTGCTCTCTGTTGAATTCCAAGGAGATTCTGAAGCTTGAGGGCTGTCTGTCTTGTTTCTTCTCTCTTTGAGAACTTCTGCTGTCACCTTGCTCGGGGCTTCTGTGCAGATTTAGTAGCGTCAGAAATTTGTTTGCCTCTGTAGTTGCCTGATGTCAAGATTGCTTAGTGACTTCAGTGGACTAAAGACATAGAGGGGAAGTTTGGCCATAGGGGATAAGTACTTGCAGAGTGCAGCAATGTGGCTTAGTTAATTACTGTCTGTCTCTGCAGAGCCTGGCTATTATGAAGATGGGTCCTTTGGGATCCGAATAGAAAACGTCGTCCTTGTGATCCCTGCCGAAACCAAGGTGAATGACCTGCTCAAGTTGCACCTTTCTCCATGACTTGCTGGTTATAAAACTTAAAGTACTGGAACCTGAGGTGAAACGTGCTACAGACAGTTGAATCCTTCTCAAGATTCCTGGTCTCCAAAACCCCACACTGGTGAACACTGGTTCTTAAGTCTCCCTTGTTAATGGGGGCACAGAAGACAGCTGCAGAGTTTGCATGGGTTGAAATGTGTGTGTGAGACTTGTTTTAAATTGTTTTCTGTTTGTGTGTTGAAGCATCTTTTCAGCCCCTTGGAGTCCTTGCTGTAGAACTGGTTGATCTCAAGTTGAGATTTTCCTCTCTGGTAGGGAGTCCTCAGTGGCAGTAGAAACAAAACTACAGGCAGATTTTGACATTATAGTTGCGAGTCTGGCTGGGTTATGCTTTAAGAAATACCAGACTGAAAATGATCATATAGTCATCAAGCTGAAGTCCTGTATGATTTTGACCTTTAGAAAGGGACCATTGAAAGAAGTAACTGAGCTTTATATCAAGATTCTTTGCTTGAGCTGTAAGAAAAATGTTACTGTGAGTTGCTACCCTCTCATCTGAATGCTACCTGGGTTGTTTCATAGTGATGACATAACCAAGGAGTGAGTGTGATCCAGGTGGAGCTGTTTCTAAAACCATACAATCCCTTTGTCTTTCTGTTGCAGTACAATTTCAAAAACAGAGGGAGCCTGACTTTTGAACCCTTAACCCTGGTTCCAATCCAGACAAAAATGATTGATGTTAATTTGCTGACAGAAAAAGAGGTAAGTAAAACAGGTTTGCATTGCCTTCTTTGCACAGAACCAGCTTGTTCTGTTCTGTTTGCGAGAACCACTGGCCTTTGTTCCATTTCATAGGTCCAGAGAGCAATCCTGAGCACTCTGACTTATTTTTAAACTTAATCCACTTTGAAGTGAGGGGGTGAACTAAACAAGCTTTTCAGAGGTCTTTCCTATCTAAGTTATACAATGAAGGCAGTGAGGAGCCCACCAATTGTGTTGTTTTGGTAGTTCCCTTAATACGATACTTGCTGCTATCATCTCTTTTCCTACTCCTGCCTTAATTTGCTTCTGGCAGATGTCTGTCTTATCATGCTGTTTCCCCAAGGACTATAGTGATGACTGTCCCATCTTCTTGTGTCTGTCTGCTTGTGACCAGTCCCATTCAGGCACACCCCATTGTTCAGTACATAGGAACTCTGAGCAGACTTCTCTGATACTTGCTCAGCAGCATTTATTTCTTGTATACCTTCATATTCCAAGCTTTCTTTTTAAGTCTCCCACTACCTTCTCCATGGCATATTTCATCCTGTTTTTCTACCATACTCCTTATTTTACCTCAGCACATACTTTTTGGAATGATAACCCTGTTTTGCATTTCCCTTTGCTGAATAGGGTTGTGAAGGGTACCAAGATCTGCCCTAGGGTTACTGGTTCAGATCAATAGGGCAGCTTGTGCCTCAGGAGTGCATTGTCCAGTTACAATTTTGCAAAGCTATTTATTAAACTGTGCCAAGGTAGCTATTCAGACTTGCTGGAGGCAGTGATTTGCAGAGACTTTACTTGTCAGCTGAATTGACCCTTGGCTTCTCTGAAAACCCAGGACGAATTGCTTCAGTTCCTACCTTCATCAAATTTACAAGTCACTTCCATATAATAGAGATCTGTCTCTTCAGGACAAGATTCCAGCCCAGCCTAACAGCTTGGACCCAAAGAGCACAAGGGCATACAAATGTTTTTGGCTGTACATAACTTGTAAGGTCATGAACTCTCTTCTGTCATGAACTCTCTTCTGTGTTTGTGCTGACTGTCCTACCCTTCCCTTTCTCCAGTGTAACTGGGTGAACGAGTACCATCAGAAGTGCAGGGAAGTAGTTGGAGCAGAGCTGGAGAGGCAAGGCCGGCACGAAGCTCTTCGGTGGCTGCTCCGGGAGACGGAGCCTCTGGCCAGAGTTCAGTAGCAGCGCCACTGTCTGCAGTGTGTAGAACATCAGGACAGCTCCGTGTTCCGATCACCTGCGTCTTCCTGGACCTTGGCATTGCTGGGAGGATGTTCTTCAACAAGCATTTGGAAATCAGGAAGGGATTTCATGCAGTGTTTCTTGCCCCACAACATGTGCAGGTAATGTGGGGCTGAGGAGGGTTACTGTCTGAACAAGTGTTTTGGGGGGAGGGATTGAGCATAGAAAACAAACAAAATAAATCAGCACATTGCCTTTGAAACAGGGGTCTTATTTCAATAATGGTTCTAAGAGGCAATACTGGAATATTTTATACTGTCTGGTTTTTCACTGTGAAAACTCAGTATTTTTGCATACTTGGGTTCCAGTTGCTAAGATGTTACTCACACAGCAGGACTGATTACTGAATAAAAGATTCCAATCTGCTGTTTGCTCCATCTGTCTTCTGTTGCAGTCAGTGATGTGTTGGGTTTGGCAGCTTGAAGGAGGACAGGAACTCATCTTTCCACCCTTATGTGTGCATCCTCAGACAGGGAAGAAATATATATAGGACTGCCTGGTGCCAGGCACTGGGCAGAGGTTATGGAGAGGGCTGGCAGCAGCAGTCAGTTCTGCTTTGTGACAGGTCCTGGAAGGATATGGAGACACTCGGCAGAGGTTTGTGCGTGCAGAGCGCCCGGGCCAGTACTTCTGTCTATTGTTATGTCTTACTGAGTGCTTGTTCAGCCCATGGCAGTGCAGGATGCGTGGGCAGTATCACGGAATTGCAGCTCTTCCTGGACACAAAGCAATTAGTAAGTTAAAATAAATAAATATGCCCACAATGGACAAAGGCCGAACTCTGCGGCGGGGTCAGTCAGCGCGGCCGGGCCGGGCAGGGCGCAGGGACACCCGGTGCGAGCCGGGTAGTGCGGGCTGAACGCTTTCCTGAGGCATGGACGCTTTCACTGCAAGTGTTTGATCAAAACTCAGCTTCAGTATCAGGTATTAAAAGAGCAATCGGGTAACAGCAACTTAAATTCCTGATCTTTCAAAGAAATTTTCAGAGCAAATGGAAATGTTTGTGTACGTAGTTTTCTTTCCCTCTCCCCCCGAGAATTTCTGAGGGAAAAACTAATCTCTGTTAAATGGCATGAAATTAGTCAAGTTTCCCTCAAGTCCTGGAAATCAGAAGCAGTGTCATGCAGTCAAATGAAAAAGGACTGGGAAGAGGAACAAAGTTCCTGGCCTCCTAGCTGTTTTTTCTAAGAAGGTGAAAAAACAAAAGTGCAATAAGTGCTTTAAAAGGTCATTTTCACCCCCCAGCCTCTGCAGACAGGTACAGATATTTAAATATCCAAGTGGTTTCCCACCACCTATTGGAAGCATCAGCTCTCAGCTCAGCTGTGTCTGTGGGAACCCAGCTCACACCTCAGCCACGCCAAAGTGCCTCATGAGTACGCGCTGGCGCTTAAAATGGATCGGGCAAAAGCTTTCTGCCGAAGGAGCCTGCTGCTTCTGTGGGTACAGGATTGAAGGACAAGGGAGGGGTCTCTGCACAGGCTGTGCTGTGACAAGATGGGTCTTTCCCAGGAAAATCCATGTATGTTCAGTGAGGCTGAACTCGGGAGCTGGCAGCCCAGTGCCGCAGCCTCCCCTGGCCCTGTGGAGCTGAAGGAAGGCAGCTGCTCTGCAGGGCAGTGCTGGGAGCCCGAGCAGACTCTGCTGCTTGCTGCAGGCCTGGGGACGGGTGGCACTGCTCACCCAGGTGCTCCCAGGAACAACATCCTGGATCTCCTGGCAAAGACCCAGCCTAGATAGGTCTCTTCAAATGTAAGGGCAGGTGTTTCCCACAGAAAGGCAGAAGAGGTGGATTTCTACCAAATGGAGAAACACAGAAGCCAGGGAAGATTTTGTCCATGTAGCCTAAAGCCAGTGTGGCTGGCTTGGACACTTTAGTGTGAAGGGGAATTGAACCAAAATGTGAGCCAAAAGCACTTTTCCAAGTTTGAACAGCCTTATTAGACTTTTTCCTCACCTCAGTTCTCTCTTTACAGCCGGATGCCACCCTGGGACCAGTCCCACACCGATCACAGAAATTCATGGCTCACTCCCATCCCAAAGTCTCCTCCAATGCACAGTGCCAGAGGTGGGGCAATCCAAATTTGTGTTCTCCTCTAGGCACCGGCCCTGGGAGTCTCAGCAGATCCCTCCCACCATTCACTCCCCAGCTCATCCTCCCATGCCACACAACTCTGTGGGCTTCTGTTGCAGGGAATCTTGACACCAGCTCTTGGTGACAGCTGGAGCTCTTTGCTCCTTTCTCAGATTTGGCACCTTGGCAGAGGGACACAATGTTCGAAGGGCAGGGCTGCTGACACACATTCCTAACTAAGGCGTTCGTCTCTCTCCCTATTCACTCCTTGAAAACACAACTACGTTTTGTATCCTGTCCTGTCTGAGCTTTAGGTCTCCAATGGAAATTAGATTCTTTTTTTTTCCTTTTTTCAGGTTTTGATTTCTTCCATTAGTGCCTGCTTTCCCTGAGTGGTCTCTCCCTTCCCCTCTCTTGGTGGAAGGAAAAAGTTAAGGAAGAGCGGAGCAAGGAAAAAATTGAATGGAAACCAAATTCCTACCAAGTTTAGGTTTTGTTTTTGTATGAACCATCCACAGACATAGCCACAAAATTATACTCTTCAAGTGAAAAATGTAATTTTATTTGATTTTGAAAAAAAAATTCCACAGCGGCTTTTATTGTTGTTGTGGGAAGGCAGGAAGGAAGGAAGGGGCATTTTCAATAACAACATACTTAATGATCTATTTTTAAAAGCACTTTTAACCTAGTGGGCACCTTGTAGCTTTAGATCATGCTGCAAAGCACATTTCTGTGCTGTGAGACAGCATCTCTTACAGGGGTGCTTGTGGGGTCAGCCCATCCAGTCCCATCTCTGCACCAACCCAGGAGCTTGGTGGCTGCACCTCACCACCATATGATCCTGTTTCTACCCATGGGACAGGACTTCAGTGACTGCAAACCATACTCAAGGTCCATGTGGCCACCCTACTTTATATCACCAGAGCCCTTCCTTCTCTGTCCCCTTCCCGGATGTTTGTTAACGTTTGTGCTAGAAATATCCAACTACACTATTGCTGCATTTAGGGGCTCTGGAATTCTTTGTTCACTTGGACTAAAAATGTTACAGCAGGAGACAGACTTATTTGCCAGTGAAGGAAAAGCCACCTCAGCTTTGTGGTTCCATCACAAATCATGATACACACACTGGCAATAAGGCTGTTGAGGCAAATAAACCATTCCTCCTTGAGCAGGGGGATTCATATTCATTTATCACCAGCAACACATGCTCCTTCCCTCCATAAGCCAGGTGACTGCTTGGCTTCTCCAGTCACCCCTCCTTCCTCAATCTATGTGTATTACCTTAAGTGTGCCTGGTAGCAGTAAAGTTCAGTAGTTTTTTAACTTAAATGGCTCATAACTCACCTATAATGGAAACCCCACTATTGTTTGCATGACTATTAAACTGATCGCTTCCCACAACAGCTGTTGGAACAAGTTTTGATTTACCCCAGCCCAGCATTAGAAATAAGAAAACTTCTGAGAACATGGTCGCTGAGGGCCTCCTCAGCAAACCCATCAAACCAGCCTGACATGCAGGCTGCACACAGGGAAATAGTTGCCCAGAAACACTGAAGGGCTGGGGTGTGTTGTGGGGCGTTGGTGCTTGTTCCTGTGTTTCCTTCAGCAGAGGGTGACAGTGAGAGCCAGGTGGTGGGAGCAGCCAAATACCAAAGCTCTCCTGGGGATCCAGAGATGCCATCTTCTCTTCCTCAGGGGTGTCCTTGGGGTGGGGTGAGGCAGAGGACAGCATGGCACATTTTGGAAGATCCTCATGGTATGCTGAAACAGGCTCCTTGGTCATTCAGGCAATGGATAAAACCCCCACCTGCTTGTTGTCACCCAATGCCTGCAGAGGACTTGTCGTTGCCCAGCACCATCTCCTTTTGGCACTCAGTGGGGTGAGTTGGCTGCTGCTGCTAAGGATTGCTGACAGTTATTTTTGTTGCCTTGTAGCAATTCACACCTTCTTCCTGGAGTTCTCTGGCTTGTTTTTGGAGAAGAAACTGCAGGCCTGGACAGCTGGCAATGGTGTCTGGAGATCAGGAGTTAAATCACTTGCATGGTGTCACTGCCCTCAGCTTGTTTTACATGATTAGGACAAAACTCCCCATGGCTTTGGATGTAATAAGAAAAAAAAATGAAACAAGAGCCTCTGGAGGGTAGAAATATGAACTGTGTTAGTGCTTAATTAAGTTGCCTATTAACAGTTGTGTAGTGGCCTGGAAGAATTTTAATGTACCAATTAAAGGAAGGAGCTATCTCCTCGGCTTTCCACCACCTCTGGGGACACTGTCAAGAGCGAGGAGCTTGCAGATCAAGTGTTGTTTATTTTGTTGCTTCCAGCTTGTTAAAAATAGTTCTAAATTTGGGAAGTGGCAGATGCCCATGGACGTGTTTGCTTCCGCGAGGCAGTGGAGCCATGTCTGTCTGATGGGGATTCACATGGTAAAGAACAAGGGCTGTAATGCTGTCTGACCCCATAAACCCCCTCCTGTTTCTTGGGGTTCCTCTGTGCTGCTGCTGCAGGAGGAGGAAGGGGCCGGCGGCCTTAGGGCAGCTCCACACTGACAGTGGGGTGTTCTGGTTTGGCACATCCAACCTGGGCATCTGGGTGTCCCAAGTTATCCTGCCTGTTCCCTGGCTGTCCCAAGTTATCCTGCCTGTTCCCTGGCTGTCCCATCACCGTGTCACACCGCCTTTCAGGAGTTCCCCCCTGAGTTAAACCACAAGGATGGGAGATCCCCCTCCAGACGTGCCTTGTGCAAGGCGGTCAGAGAGTGTGGCTGCTATGATGCCTGAGATCCCTCTGACTTAGAGCCAGAAAGTACTTAAGGCTATTTTAGTGCCACCAGACATCAGCCAAAGACATATCAACAGACAGAGAGAAATGCTTTTTTTTTTTTTTTTAATTTAATTTAAATTGCTTGTATTTTACTGGCCTGAGGGCTTGTGAAGGTTGCAGGGGAATTGGTTCATCAGGGCTGCCCACTGCCATGGGCTGCTGGAGAAGCGTTGCCCTGCTCCCATGAGACACCATGTGCACAGCAATCTCCATTCTCAGATGGCATTTGAATTAAAAAAATCAATTTCCATCCATTTTTCATGTCCCTGCCAATGGATGGCGCTCTCTGCTCCCTGGTGTCAGGGCAGGGTTTCCCACAGAGTCTGAAGGTGGGCGGCCTCCTGTGTGCATGCTTGGCTGTGAGCCCTTTCTTGCAGCACTCAGAGCCTGTGACTGCCATGCACAAAGCTGCATTGGGCTGACCCTGTTTAGAAACCAAGCTGGGGCCAGAATGTTGTAAACATCTCTCAAAGCAGAACATTGCCCAGCTGAAGGGTGTGTACTGTGTGCCTTTGGTATCCCCCTGTCACCCCAGCATCATGTCAGGCTTCCCTGGCTGGGCACCTCTGGAGCCGGGAGGAGGTCCCCACTCACTGCAGCCTGTCCCTCTGTGCATCCCCTCTCCTGCACAAATGCTGCTCTCCCCTCTGTGGGAACAGACAGTGTCCTTTGCTTCCATCTGCTTTTGGAACACATCTTCCGGATAAACACTGCCACATTGCTCTTGAGGTCTGAATACAAAATGAGCTGGGGAATTTCAGACAAAGGTAGCATTAGTTTGGAGCACCATGGTCTTCCAGGAGGGGATTTAAGGAGCTTAGAGTTGTTGTGAGAATATCTCTGCTTCAAATCCAAACAGGCAGCTCAGTAAGTGCAAAGTTGAGGAATGTGTCCTCTTCTCCTTGTATTCTATTAATATTTAGGGCCGGGCTTTAATTATTTATTCCTTCAGGGTGTGCTTTTATCATCTCAGTGCTACAGAATTAGCTTGTGCACTGTCTCTGGGCACTCTGAAAAGACTTTTTCATCGTATTTGTGAAATTTCATATCTGAGAGGCCTTTTGCAAGCAAAATGTATGCCGTGCCATTAGTCAGAAAAAGCAAATCTTCCCCATCCCCACCCAGGGCTTCTTTAAGCCCACACAGAGCTCAGCCTCAAGTAGATACACAGGAGCTGGCCTTGGCTGGGGATGGGCTAATCCAGCACTTCTTGGTTAGAGATTATTTCTTTTTTTACACAAGAACAAGGATATATGTAATGATATGAGATAGACCCAGAGCAGTTCCATACACACCCATGACCCTTGGCACAGGCAGCTCGTTTGTCTGAGCTGAGGACAAATTGAAGTGTGCTGTGATTAAATACTCCAAATTGTTGACATCTGTGCTGTAAATACCTGACTTGTTAACAGCCCATCTTCCTGCTGGGGCACAAAGACCTGACAATCAGTTTGCTCAAATGAGGATAATCAGATCACATGTTTCTGAGTGCAGCTTGATCAAGGCAGGGTCTGGGAAGAATTCTGCCTTATTTACACAATATTTGGGCAAGAATAGTTTTATTTCGTTAAGTAAAGCCAACCATGAAATTGGCATTCCCTTTCTCCCTTCAGGAGGCTGAGTGCCTATGGGAACTCAACACTGCAGCAATTTCAGAGTTGGTCAAAACAAGGGACAAACAGAAAATCTTTCTTTTTTTCTGCTTTTTGAAAACATTTTGTAGGGTTATTCTGTTCTGGGATGAGATGATAAGATCATGAAAAGTTTTGCTTACAAAAAACCATGGAAAAATTATTGAGCTGAAAGAGTCGCATCCATCAAACATTTTAATTTTTATTATTATAAAGAAGTTTTGTAAATATTGGCTGTTCTAACTAAACTGAAAGGATTTGATTAGTTTTCAAAGCAAAAGAAAAAATATTAGCTAGAGATTTCCCATCTAGAACTTGTTGGAACAAGGTACTCTGACATTTTTTGAAACTGTGTTAAAATATTTTTTGACATAAACCTGATGAAACCTGGCCTTAAACTCCTGTGTGGGCTGAATTTTGAAGAATTTGAACTTTTCAGATAAGAAACACGAAAAGCATTAAAAAAATCCCTTGAAGTAAGACATTTTGCTGAAAAACTGCTGCAGTGATTGCACTACTGCTGAGAAAGAGGAGTATGAGCTGAGTGACATGCAAATGTGGTTTCATCCTATCAAACGGGGCTCAGACCTTGTGTTTGCATGAGGTACAGCTTACCAGGTGAGCAGCTGGCTGCACCATGCTTGTGGCCAGCAGCTGTTTGGGCATCCCTGCTGATGCTGAGACTTGCTGTGGAATCTGTGGGCAGCCAGCACTGACCTGTGAGCAAATTGCATCCCACCTGCACTGCCCACAGCCGAGCTGTGGTAGCACGTGTTTTGTCAACCTCTTGCCTGGATTATGGCAAGGCAGCTTAAAAGGGCTCCCCACCTGGGGCAGAGGCAGCAGGTGCTGTTACTGTCTTTGGGTTTCTCACAGGGGAATAAGGCCAAATGTTTCTGCTTGGCAATGCAAATAACCCTGGGCACTGATGCTTCTGTATTTCCCTTGCTGAAGGCCGTGGGTACCTGCACACCTCGTGGTGCAGGGGGTGGGATGGAGATGTCTCGTGCAGTTTGCCTTGCTTCTGCTGCAGGGTGGATGTGGCAGGAGGCAGGTGTCTGGGCCATTGCTTACAAAATATCCCCTCCTCACAAGTGCACTGTTTAAAGAAAAGTGCACTGGTTTTATTATTACCACAGGAGCAAAGTTGAGTGTTTCCATAACACCATGAGGATGAACTTCTTTTTGACCCACAGTAAGCAGCAAGTCAGGAATACAAGCCTCTTCCTGGGCAGGAAGCAACAGGTAAGACTGTGGCTATTCTGGGGCAACCAGCCCCTTATATAGCTGGGCTGAGATATAACATCTCCTGCATAAAGCTCCTCTGAAAGCATTGTAGTAACATGAGCAGCCTGATGGAGAGATACCTAGCTCTCTCACCTCTCCTCACAAGGTCTTTCTACCAAAAGCCACAAAGCCATTTTATATTAAAGGTTCTCCATAGCTACAAGAAGGCTCAGTGGGACTCAGTTTTTCTTTGTGAAATATCAATAGAGACAGGATTTTTGCATGCTCTCTCTTGCTCCTGCAGCAATGGCTGTAATTTCTTATGAGCTCTGGATTCTGCCAGCAGCCCCAGCTGAGCACCAGGGAGGTGCCAGCATTAAAGAGGGGGCAGTGTGGGCCCTGACACCAGGATGGAGAGCAGGAATGGTAACTGGCAGTAAAAGCTGACAACCATAAATTAATGTTGCTGTTAAGTATCAGCTCTCAGTAAAAATAAACCTTGAATCCTAGCAGGCACAGCTGTAAAATTGCATGGGTCTTGCTTTAACCACCAGCTGAGCACCCTGTGCTCTCTGCTGCTGTCTCGGGGAGGATGACACAGTGCCTGTCCATCTCATTTAACAAAAAGTGGAGATAAAGTGAATTCAACACTCAAGGAAGGGGTGTTGGCACTGTCCAAATGTGGGCTGTCCTCAGGGAACAGCCTTGTCCAGGAGCATTCCCAGTTGCATCAACATGGCCTGCGATGTCCTGCCACTCCTGTTCTGGGATGGAAGACGAGCTCCAGGGCAGGGCTCACCCATCCTCCCCTGCCTGAGTTTTTCCTCCTGAGCTGTGCAAGCCATCTTAGGAACAGCTGGGAAACCCGTCTTTTCCTTGAGCCTGAAGATTTGAAATTTATCTTGCAACGTGTGTGATCACAGGCTGTTGTGCAAAATCCGGATAAATGGGAAAGCTCCTGAAAAAGTAGGAGGCTTTTTCTGCAAGAGAAAAGTACAAATACTACGACAGAGGAGGCTGTCTAGAAGGTGTTCCAGCTCCATTTATCCAGTTCTCTGTGTGCAGAGGGACATCACTCGATCACAGCTCAGACAGTCTTTGTAGGGTGAAATATCAGGGACACAGACTTGCAGCAGGAGAAAAGAGTTCCCAACATGGCATGGAAAAACTGTAAAAATTCAGAAAAGTTCCAGCTGCTGAATCAAGAGGAGGCATGCAATGACACCAGACAAGCAGCACAGTCACAACCTCCCTGGTAATGGCCCTGAGTAGAGCAGGTTCCCATTACCTTTAAAAAACAAAGCAAGAGAGCATTCTCCTGCTACAGCCAAGCACTTAAAAGTGCATTTCATAAACATAGAATTTTTAATACAAGCCATCCCACCATTAATAACAGTCTGCCAGCATTACAAATTGCATGGCAGATACATGGTTTTGCCAGTTTTGAAACATCAGCTAATTTAGTTTTAATCTGCTGTAGAGCTAGAAATAGTCCCTGTAAGGATGACACTGTTTTGCATTCAGTGAGTTTATTGAGATGAGAAAACCAGCAAGCATTAATTAAAAGTGATTAATTCAGTAACATGCAAATGTGAAGGCTGTGTGGAAGCAACAAATCATGTGTTGCAGAACCAGAGTTCAGTTCCTTGGGTCCCCTGGGTTCACCACCCCAGAGCAAACTTCCTGCACACAGGGAGAGAGAACAGTCTGAAGGAAAAGTGCTGATACCAAGGAGGGATCCACGATGGGGTTTGGGCTGGCACTCAGCTGCCTGGGTGGCAGAAACCCATCAAGGAGGGTGCTGGGCAGTGAGGTGGACATCAGCCTGGCCAGGTGGGGCACTGTGGTCCAGAGACTTCATGCACAAGAGGCCTGAAATAAATCCTACCCAAAGAGAGTGCGTGGGATCTCCTTGTAGGAGGAAGGCAGTGTCACCTAGCTCTGCTGTATATTGCATACTAAACATGACTCTCAGCTGTCTGTGACATTTTCACGCAACTTAACAGTACCAAAGTGCTCTTAAAAGAGAGGAAACAGCCCAAGGAGACGAGCCTCTCCATAGCCCTCATAATTTGCTGAGGAATGGTCAAGGGACCTCTGTGAGCTCTGCCCTGGTGAATGGGGCAGCAGCAGATTGAAGCCCAGCACAAATTGCTCTCAGTTGCTGCTTGTTCCTCAGGCTCAGGATGACTTTTGGGAAGATGACAGCCATAAGTCTCCTCCATCCCACTGGGGAGCCCCCCACCCCGGCTGCAATAAAGAAACCACTGTAGTGATTTGCCCTCCACTTCTGAGGACCAAACCTCAGCTTGGTCTATAACACACACATTCCAGCTGGCAAAGACAAACTGGATCATTAGGAAAATAAAAACAGCGAACCTACAGACAAACACAAAAAAATGACCCTGGGATGCATTCACATTTTATGCATTTGCTGGGATAAAACCTTGAGTCTATAATATTAAATCAGAGTGTCAAAGAGATAGCTTATGCTAATTTAATTAAAGGCAGCATCCTGGCACACATGGGTAAGGAGCTGAATTAATATTGTGCACCACCCACTAATTTTGCCTGCCATGGCTGTGCTTAGTCTGGGTTGTCCTGTTGTGCTCTTGGCTTTGTTTGTTTTTTCAGGACAGGATGAGTATATCCCTGCACACACACAGTCTACCAAAATCAGGCAGGGTCATATTTAACACTTTTAAGTCCCAAAGCTCACAAAATCTGTGATAATTGCTCCTCTAGGTACCTGGGCACTAATTTTTCCGCCTGTGTTAGAGAAGTGGGAGTCCTTGCCTGCCTTCACTTCCTGTCAGGAGAAAAAGAGAGATTTCTCAAGGAAACCTGAAGTTAAGTGCTGTGAACTGCCATCCTCCATCCCTTTCCCTAAATATGAAACCAAATTGAACTCTTCTGGAAAACAAATCAACTTGTTAATAGAGTTTGAGACATCATAAAGGTACCATAAACCTTCAGCTTCGCATTTCACAAGTCTATATCCTAATTTTGCTTTGAGCATATTCTCTTCCTTCATGTGTGTGGGAAAATCATCCTTCAAGAGCCACAGTAGGGCGTGATTTCGGAAAGTTTGACCTTTACTCAGGTGCTAAAATGAGGCTCCATTAGCTGGCTGGCAGGGCCGGGGGGATGGTGAGCTCTGTCTGCCATTTGGGTGGAGAGAGGCATCCAGCCACTGCTCTCCTCCATTCCAGCCCTGTCCTTCCACTCCTGGCAGTTAGAAATTACAGGTGTGGATGTCCCTGTTATTTATACAGCAGACACATCCTAAATCCTCAAAGCAGAAACAAATACCTCTCGTCCTTGTATGCTGGATCTTGGCAAAAGCTAGATGACTCTTTAGGAAATTGTCTCGGGGTGCAACTCAAACCTCAGCCAAGCTAATAGGAAAGTTTTGGTGGATCTCAAAGGGATATGGATCAAGTGGATTCTTGTCCCAGGGTTGGATGCAGAAAAGAGCTTATGGCTTCTTTGTGCAATGCACTGCAATGTGCTGAACTTGCAGAATGTGTTGAAGTCCCTCAAAGTTTCTTGGCAGCACCAAGGCTGCCAGACAGCTTCTGAAATGCCAAGTCCTCACTGCTTCTTCTTTGGAGTGGTACTGCTTGTGAAACAAACCTGTTTTTCTTTCCTAGCTTGGGCTGTGAAAAGGAACAACAGGCATTTAAAACATTGTTGGGTAAAACCGGATATCAATCCATAATACTGATTTCACGTTTAGATCTTCAAATCTTTCAAGGAGCTTGTTGAATGCTTTTGCCCTCTGCAAATCAGACAAAGAGCTTGAGTCCATTGCAAGTGGAGTTACTTGGGGTTGAACCTGTAGCCTAATTTGAGCTCATCAGAATCAGAGGCAGTGTGTTTAGTGGGGCCCAGGCACTCCTCCGAAGTGCTTGGTGGTTAAGGGTGCCAAGAAAGTGTAGTTCCATTACTAACTGTGAGAATTGTGGAGGGAAGCGCATCTCTGAGGGTATGAGGACTGTCTTGCTGGGGAATAAGACTGTCATTATAAGCTGGACTGGGAGCAGTTTTGATGAGAAGAAAGTAAAATAGGGATAAATTGCAGTATAAAGTTTCCTCTTAGTGCTCTTTTTCCAGGCAGAGGAAGCACTAAGCACAAGTTCACTGTAAGACTGCAGTAATACCTTCTGCTGATAAGTAATAAGAAGAGCAAAGCATTCTCTGGATGGCACCTGTAACTCCTCACTGTTAGGCTAAAAATGGCTTAGGGATGTGTAAGTGCCTTTGCAAAGAAAACTGCTTGTGTGCAGAGATGTCTGTGTTCTGCAGCAGAATTGGCCACAGGGCCAGTTCTGCCCATTAGCTGTGAACACACGGAAAAGAGTTATCGTGGAGCAAAGTATCCAGTCCCACATGAGGGGCTAAGACTGAGCTCTTAGATAGTCCAGGTGTCAGTGAGAATGGGGGGTCATTGCCACCATCAGGGATATTACCATGGGACCTTTCTGGAGCGTGTCACTGATGGAACACAGCAGATCCATTTGTGTGGTTTGTAAAAGAGATGCTTCAGAGTTTTCTTAGCTGCCATCCTCCCTAGTTTGTAGGACACCTTGCTGCTGCCTTATAGCACTGGCAGAAATCTGGCACACTGCCCCTAGAAAAGGTGCAGCTGCAAACATCTGCATTCAGCAGACACGAGGACTTTTATCCTTCCATTAAAGCTGAGCTCCTCAGGTGATAAACACCTACTTTTGAGAGTTGGAGAAAGCTAATATGCCAAACGAGGAATGAAATCTGAAATACTTGGGACTTAGATTTGCACTTAGTCCTGCTTCCCACTAAAGGGTGTGAGTGAAGCAACTTAATAACTTACTTGTCTGAGGAGTATGTAATGTCAGACCCCCACAGGAGTTGGAAGGACTCCTCTCACCCCTCGAAATTTCCTGCTGGCTACCAGATATTCTTTTATCATCACACTTTAAAGTGAAAACATTCTACATTATTCTCTATGAACTGTATTGCAGTACATGACTTGGGAATGACCTGAATAGGAAGGTCTGACAGATTGCTTTTTCTAAAGGCTCTTCAGGGAAAAAAGCAGACATGACCCTCTGCTAAATTATACCTGTGTTAAAGTAGTGCATTGCCACTGCTATTGACAGCTTTGCACCTGGCTAAATGAGTGTGAAAGAAGGATTGGGACCAGCATCAAATTATTTTCCACTTAGCAGAACTGCTGTGGTCTCCACTAAGCCCAGGGGAGTTTAGAAAAGCCTCCTTGGTTCTGACCTCCTTCCCCCAGGTTTGACAGGTCATTAGAGATGGTGAATCATCCATATCTTCAATACAGTGATTTGGGGCACTTTGAATGTAAATAGTGTTCTAAATAAGATTTCATTATTTTGGACTACATCAGTGGGAATGTGCTGTAGATGATTTGTGAGAAAAGTATTTGAAGACAATTTGTTGGGTATGAGCTGCTGAACTCAAGAAAACTGCTGTTGGTCCATCCTCTGCCCATTGCACTAGGATCATCCATCCTTCCCCCATTCTGCCTTTTCTTCCTGTATGGGAATTTGGGATTTGTGTCTATGTCCCTTTTGAGGGGAGGACTTATAGATTCATTTCCTTAAGGCTGGGGAGGAATAGTGTTTTCCATTCATGAAAGTTCAGATTATTTGGCAGCCTGAAAACCTGAGTGCAAAATCCTGTTTTGTGTTTGGGTTGTGACCTGCTGATCTCTTCCCTGCTCTGAGGTGGAGGAAAGGATGCTATGGGGTCACACTGCCACCCACACTACTGTAGGAGCAAGCAATCCTATGGCCCTGCACATGAGGGTTATCAGCACTGTCCTGGTGCTTTGCTGCCTGACCCAGTGGGTTGTGAACCACCATGGGATCAGATCCCATGCAGTCACAGAAAAAAACCCATCTTAAAATCACAGAATCATAAAATTGTTTAGGTTGGAGAAGACCTCCAAGATCGAGTCCAACCATTAACCCATCACTGCCAAGACCACTACTAAACCATGTCCTTAATCACCACATCTACACTTGTTTTAAATACCTCCAGGGATGGTGACTCCACCACCTCCCTGGGCGCCTATTCCAGTGCCTGACCACCCTTTCAGTGGAGAATTTTTTCCTAATATCCAATCTAAAACTTGTCTGGTGCAACTTGAGGCCTTTTCCTCTCATCCTATCACTTGTTACCTGGGAGAAGAGGCTGACCTTCACCTGGCAACACCCTCCTTTCAGGGAGTTGTAGAGACCAACAAGCTCTCCCCTGGGCCTCCTTTTCTCCAGGCTAAGCACCCCCAGCTCCCTCAGCTGCTCCTCANTTCCCATCGGCAGAGGGACCCCTCGGACCGGCCATGGTCCCCCGGTGCTGCTCGCCGGGAGCTGCCGGCCGGGCATACACCACCCGTGCCCTGCAGGACTGAGCCAATGTGGGAAAGATCGGTGGGCAGAGGAAAAACAGATGAGGGGGAAAGGAAACAGCGAATAATCCAGTTTTCTCAGTCACCTGCTGTTTGTTCAGCGGTTTTTGTTGGCAAAGTGTTTGAAATTGTGAAGGTAGAGGAGTCTTGATAAGACTAAGGCCTGTTGCTACCAAGCTTGTTCTGTAAGTCTTATTCTTGATTTTGTGGGTGATAAGACACAAATAGGGAGTGATTACATGTGGGTTTAGGTGGATGCAAGGTGCAAGCCTTTTTGCTTGGAGAACAACATATTCCTCTACTATGCTGGTGCCTCAGTGGGTGTCATCCCCGTCTCCATCGTCTCCCTCCAAAAAAAGGAAGAAATATCCCATCAGTGTCCTGGGAGTAATAAATAGAGTCATAGAATCATTAAGNTCTTCTAATACTGAAAAGAAGTGCAAAGCCGAAAGTAGAAAACTGAGCCCAGCGTTGCTGCGCTGGGCCGGCGGTGCAAGGGCATCCCGGGCAGGGTCCGGGGTACCCAGGGCTGTCCGGGAGCCAGCGCATCCCGGGCAGGGTCCGGGGTACCCAGGGCTGTCCGGGAGCCAGCGCATCCCGGGCTGGCCGGGCAGCTCTCGGCAGCGAAAGCGCAGGGGCATGCCCCGCTCCGCTCCGGCCGCCGCCGCCGCTTCCCATCGGCAGAGGGACCCCTCGGACCGGCCATGGTCCCCCGGTGCTGCTCGCCGGGAGCTGCCGGCCGGGCATACACCACCCGTGCCCTGCAGGACTGAGCCAATGTGGGAAAGATCGGTGGGCAGAGGAAAAACAGATGAGGGGGAAAGGAAACAGCGAATAATCCAGTTTTCTCAGTCACCTGCTGTTTGTTCAGCGGTTTTTGTTGGCAAAGTGTTTGAAATTGTGAAGGTAGAGGAGTCTTGATAAGACTAAGGCCTGTTGCTACCAAGCTTGTTCTGTAAGTCTTATTCTTGATTTTGTGGGTGATAAGACACAAATAGGGAGTGATTACATGTGGGTTTAGGTGGATGCAAGGTGCAAGCCTTTTTGCTTGGAGAACAACATATTCCTCTACTATGCTGGTGCCTCAGTGGGTGTCATCCCCGTCTCCATCGTCTCCCTCCAAAAAAAGGAAGAAATATCCCATCAGTGTCCTGGGAGTAATAAATAGAGTCATAGAATCATTAAGGCTGGAAAAGATCTCTAAGATCGAGTCCAACCATTATCCTAAATTAGCAATAGGAAAAAACGCAGAGCAATCAAAGGGCATCTGCTGCGTCCTAAGAAACTGCTGGGCTTCACTATGCTAAAAGCTGCAATTATTAATGTAACAGATAATGGGGTTGATTTGAAACCTTTAGTGAAGTCAGCTGTGGCATTTCTTTTCACCCCATCAAGGCTAAAATATGAATTACGGACTTGCAGAGAGCAGTTCTCCTTAGAGGGAGTGCAGCTCCTGGTTTTGAAGGAGAACACAAACTCCCTGGCTCCAGCTCACTCTGAGAATGGCCCTTTGGAGAGGAGTTTGCTGTGCAGCCTGAGGGCCACGTGCTCAGGCTGCTCCAAAAGCTCCCTGGGCACCCCTATGAATTCTGCATCTGAAAATGCTTCAGAAGTTCTTGTCTTTCCACTGTCCTTCAGAAACTGCCAGTTGGAGGGGGAAGAATTTTAAGTGCATTGATCAAGATCTTTTCAGGAAGCCAAACACTTTTTTCAGTTTGTTACTCTTCCTTTTTGTGAAGGATTTCCTTTCTTTCATAATTACTGACTGCAGTGTTGCAGATGTGCCTCAGAGATGCCAAATACAGGTAGACAGACCTGAAGCCTGAAGCTTTATCCCAGCTGAAGTGGAAGGACAGGTCCCTGCCCCGGCTGCTTGAGTCATCTGTATTCATCTGTGCTACAATGATCCTTCCTGCAAAGCCAGCCATGTGCCTTCGGTACAGCTGCGTGACTAATCCTTAAGTAATCGTTTATTTGGGGAATGTCACCTCTGGATGTGCAATTTATTGGTCCATAACATTTTGAAGGGAGCAGGTTGAAATAATCTAATTAGCATTTCCTGAATGGGGATAGGACCCCTTCCCCTTTTCTCCTTGTCCCCAGCAGAGTACAAGGAGTACATGGTGTGCATGTGAAGAGATGGGGATCTGAGTTTCAAGGAGATGAGGGGTGCCTGAAGGCTGATTGCAGTGTGAAGGACAGACTTGGGAGGAAACACAGGGAAACACAATGTGCGAAAAGCTGCTTCGCCTGGCTGCTGGAGCTGCCAGATGTACAGCAGTGAAGCCCCCAGAGTGCTTTTTGAAGATGTGGTGGGAGCCATAATACTGTGCCTTGCTCAGTGGGACGCTCTGTGGCTGGAGAACACCTGGGCTTCTCTGTCTGAATGCAGCACAAACGTTTCAAATACTCCTGAAATGTCCAGGTCATGACCCTCCAGGTGGAGTATAGATGGGTCTGGATGTGTCTCTCCTGTTACAAGCTGGTATGTTGGGAAAGTCGCAGCACAGCCAGCTAGTCTTTAAGGGTGCCAGGAAGACTGGCAGCTAGGAAGGATGTTGTACCTGGAGCCAAATCCCATCCCAGAAACCCCCATGGAGTGGAGAACTTGCCTTCTCAAAGGCTGGATCCTGAATCTAATGCTCCAGCTTTCATGTACTACTTAACACCAGTGGAAAAAACATTTTCAGTCCAAATTCCTCCTGTTTTTTTACTTCATGTATTTTTTCTCCTCTTTTAAGACAACTTAGGAACGCATCAGCTTGAAGAGGAGGGTGCCGGCAGTCCCTGGGGCTGGTTCCTTGCTCTGGCCTGCATCTCAAGATGTGATTTGAGTTGCTGATAGAACTCAGGGAAGATCCAGCCCATTGCAGGACTGGTTGCTATGACATTTTGTAGATCACCATATCAGCAGCTATTGGTGCTAGAGTAACCTACATTCTGCTTTGTGTCTGATTAAAGCCTTTTTGACAGGAGCTCTATGTGTTTGATGTGAATATGGATGATTTGGGCTTCACAAACCAGAAAAATCTCTATTTACCCAGTGGTGGTAAAGTATAACTCCTGTGGGACAGCTTTGGGGTTCTCACGCCTTTTAAGGGATGAGTTAAAAATAAAGATATTATTTATTCATCTGTTGCTTCCTTTGGCAATAATATTCATTGCTTATATTTTGGCATAGTGGGGAAGAATTTCTAGGTGAGGATTTGATTTGACGAAATGCTTCTAAAAATCCTGACTCCCACAAAATGAAGAGTGGGCTGTTTTTTTCCTCTAGTGTAAGATAAAGAGATCAAAACTAGGTATTTCCAGACAAGGCTGAAAGTATGGTCCTGTCCTGCTCACTAAAAGCTGGAGATGGTCAGTGGGTCATCGGTCAGTTGTCCCAGGGGCATTATATGTAAGACAACTTTGCTGACTTTCAGTCAACCTCCTTAACACTGCTGCAGTGAAGGAAAAAATAGCTGGTTCAAATGAGGACCAAAATCTGGATGCCTGGTTCCAAGAGGACTTTTAAGGCAATGCAAATGTTTCTTAAGGCTATTTTTTTGCATTCTAGTTCAAACTGCTGTCTAATCCTGTCTAGCATCTGGTTCTTCAGAGAAAGGAAAGGAAGAATGAAATGAAACCTCCCTGTAGACCCAGAGGATTCAACGAAACTGCAGTTTTTCTTGTCTTAAAACAAGATTAGCAATCATTTAAAGGACAATTGACAGAAGAAGAGTGTGGGGCTGCAATCATTTCCATGAAGTTATCGATACGTCCCTAGGCATGAAATCTTCATTTTCAGTGCCTCCCATTAAAAAACAGCTCAGTGGGGTCACCACGAGGTCACTGACATTACGTGCATTGGTTACTTGTCCCAGCTGATGCTATTACCTATTTTGACTTTGCCCTTTGGCTTGCCTTTGGCACTTGAACTGCATTAACCACTGGCGATATGAATCAGTGCTCAGGACTGACGATCTCACAGCCACTCAGGCAAGCTGGAGATGTGCCGAATAAATAATCAAAGCTACTAATGAGGCTGCATAATGCTGGGGGCTTGCAGGAACTTTCTTGCAATGTGGTTGTGTCACAGTTATTTGAGAAGAAGAGGAGAAACATAATGTTTGTTACAGCAGAGAGAAAATCCAACTAGAATATTTTAAGTCAAGTGATGAGCAGCAATGGTGTTGTTTAGATTTTCTTGCCACATGGCTTATGATGTTCATTATTTATGATAGTTCTGTTGGAGCTGCAGTGGTATGAAGAGAAGAGCAGAATGATTTTTAGAAGAAGTAAAAGCTTTTAGTTGTAACAGAAGCTACTGCCTGTATCTAAATCCACTTCTTTTCATTGTTTTCACATAAATGTCCACATCTGCAGAGTGATTGTGCAAATTGCAACCGGATCATCTGCTTTTTTTGGCTAGAAGTATTCCTCAAGATAGCATTTGAAAGCTATAGGCTTATCTCCTCCAGGAACTTCCATGTATTAAAACATCAATTATCAGCTGGAACTTGTGACAGCCTATTGACTACCAGGGCCACTAAAGAAAACGCTGCTTCCACACTTTGATTCACCAGGAGAAGGGAAAGAAAGGAGATGCAGAGCTCACATGCAGCACTGGGAACAAATTGTCGCAATCCTCAGTAACCTTCACCACTGGAACCTGCTGTCTGTTTCGTGGAGGGCAACCATGGTCATGTCTTGCTATAACAAACTACCCCTGAGCACATCTTTCCTCACCTGGCCAGCCAGCTAATGGCCAACCACCCTGCCTGTCCTCAGTTTTGTGCAGTCTTGCTGTAGGTCATGGCCAGGGAAGGAGGAGAGAGTAGGAAGCTTGAAGCTTGTCCTTTTCTGCCCTGTGCTGTAACATGTATTTTCAGCCTCTTGGTCTCTCTCCCCAGGCAGAAATAAAGGGGAGGGGAGAAAATCTCATTTGATAGAGGTAACTGGAACAGTTTGCCAGGTAAAAGCCTGTGGGACAGCAGGCACACCTCACCAGTTCTCTGCAGGAACTTCTCATCACATTTTGAGTATTTCTGAGAATCCTCTCCTGTTTCCCCATCTTTCTAAATGCTGAGTCTGGAATTTTTCAGCTCCCCTTCAAAAAAACCTGAACAACCATGTGTGATATATGGTCCCTTCTCTCAATCTGTTTAATTTTGCAAAATTTTGCTTCAATCACAAGGACCATGGTCCCTCCTCACCCACCCTGCTGGGAGCCTGCCAGTGCTGTGACTGCTAAGTCCACCTTGGTGCCTCCATGTGTTGGCAGGGATGGAGGACATAGCACATGGGACACCTTTGTCCCTCCCAGCCCTGGTCTCAAAGGACCTGGATACCATTTTGCCTGGCTATCCAGGGCATGCTGCCTTTGGGCACAGCTTACACAGCCCAGACAAGTGAGGCAGAGCTACCAATCAGTTTAAAATCCTCAGGCACCTTATCCAGAAGTCAACTCATTATGCCCCAACCTCAAAGTCATTAGTCAGCAGTGGCCACTTTTTTCAATTATGGGGTTTAAGGGATTACTGTGAGTCATTACCCCGAGGTATTAATAGCTGCATTGCTTCTGAAACGACTCAGGTAAGGAGGTGGTGCAGCAGCTGCACCCAGGGCAGCAGGGAGCCGGGAGCACAACCCTTTCTTTTAGTCTCTAGAGCAAAACTGAAAGGAAAATATGCCCTTGTGTTAAAAATTCAACTCATTCCACAAGCTTTTCACTTTGTCTCTCGAGGGGTCAATTAAAGCTTCACGGTCTTTCCTGCCACACTGGCAAAAAAAGATCTTCGTCTCCCCTTCCTTTGATTAACTATGTTGTTATAAACAGACGATGCAGCACAAGCAAAGGAAACTAATATGCCTTCCCCCCAGCCAAGGTCCTTGGAAATGAATCCATTAATTTGAACCAGGGCACCTCTGTGCTTGAAAAGGTGCAAAGCTGGCACACAGCTAAAATCCTGCTGGAGTTTAGGTGTTGTGGGGGCAAGTGGCCTCAGATCTGGGAAGCCACCCCTGCACACACAGACTTCACACATGCGCCTTGGCAAGGGCTTGCTGAAGTGGTTTGCTGCAGATCCTTCCCCCAGTTTGGCCTCTTAGTTCCACAAAAGAGATGCTCAGAGCAGGCATTTAAATTTTTATGAAGTGCTTGCTTTATTATCTTAATAAATCCTTGTTTGGTTTGCAGAATGCATCCCCGTTGAAGTTAAGAGTTTATATGAAAATTAAAACAGCACTATATCTTCTTAATTAGACAAATGTATAGATAAAAAGAAACAAATGTCAGCTGGCAGTGGAATTTAGCTTTGCTGGGAGGGCTATTTTATATTTCTCTCTCAAGATGCTTGCAGAGGTTAATGACGGTTCTGCAGGCATTCAAAGGGGCAGCAAAACTGTCCCTTATCAGTAGGCAAAACACAGGCACCGTCCATTCTTCTGTGTTGAGGATCTCATCTGTGCTGAATTATTTACTTCCAAAAATAAGTTACATAATTGTTATCACATAAAAATATAAGCATATTTAATTTTTCACAGGTGAACAGCCAAGGCTGAGCCCATGAAGCCTTTGCTCTGGCACATTATTTAAGGTACACTAACTTACAGGCTTAATTGGCGAAAAATGGTGGGAGAATATTGATCAATTAATTTTGTATTCAGATTGTTTTTGGCTTTCAGAAGTAAGACATTTAAGAAGGAGGTCATAATTACTTCTTACATCTCCTAAAGGCTCCAGCTGTAAATCAAGGGAAGTCATCCAATGTTCTCTACAAGACAGCTTTTTTTTTTGAAAGAGAGGAAGAAAAATTAAGCTGAATTGTGGGAATAATTTTCTTCCAGTTCAGAGCTGGCTGCAGGGTGGATCTCAGGTTGCAGTTGCTCTCTTAGCTACACATGCTAGAAGAATATCTGGTTCTCAGAATGAAATACAGCGGGAGAAGCTACTGGGTTATAATGTAAATTCTTGCAGTTACTGGCTCTGATGTCCAGGGTTTTTGTAACGGGTTTGGTTCCATGTAATAGGTTGGGATAAGTGCTGTTTTGCAGCAGGTCTAGTGCAGCAGAGATGGGCCTGGCTACAGGGCTCCTCATCTTCTTCCTTGGGATGAGGTGGATGGAGACTTGGCAGGAGGTATCAGTCTGGAGATCTCCTACCAAATTGTTCTGAGACACTTGATTTTACAAGGAGAGCACTGGCTTCATGACCCTGCCCTGGAGCATGAAGAGACATGGCAAAGCTGTCACTGCAGCGGCTGAAACAGGGGTAGAAAGCAGAGAACAAAAATGTAATACAGAGTTTAAAGATGTCTTCTTAAAGCAGATCAGACACTTTCTGTTCACTGTACAGTTTAAAACACTACTGTCAATGAACTCTTCTTAGAAGGTTTCTCGTCTTGACTTCTCATCCTTCTTTTAAAACTTTCTAAATTAAGGAATTTGTCATGCTTCTAAAGGGAACATAACAGATTTGAAGAGACTTCCACACTTGTAGAATGAAATCAAGACCATCAAAACAAAATCCCTGATTGGGCCAGTCATTTTGTTTAGCAGAAGTTGCAGGCAGGAAGTTTAATGCAGTCCTGGTACTGGCAGGGTGAGAGGAGACCTGCAAATATCATTGTGCCATGGGGTGCATTGGTAAATAATCAGAGAACAGCCTTTTGGGGGAGATATCCTCTCCTAGGCACACAGCAGCAGCCATCATTAGTTTTGTTGCAAGTGTATCTTCCAAATGGGGAGATCAATTCTGAATATTTTATGGGTTTAATTACACCACCCTGCATGTGATGCAGAGAATGGGTTATTAGGCTGCTGGATGCTAATTTCCTTTTAGGATGAGGTTTTTTTTCCTCATGCTTTTCCTGCTTTAGATAGCAAAATATTGTGTGCAAGGAGGCAAAAATTCATGGCTGCATTGAACTAGCAGTTAGGCTTAAAACAAGAGCTGGCAGAGCAAAAGGTCTCCACTCTTTTCCAATATGACTCAATAGCTGAATTAGCAGCAGCAGATGGATTTCAAAGGGCTGGGAAGGAATTATTTATCACAAAGTCATTCATATCTGCTGCCAGAGAGATTCTTCTGCAGTTCAATCAAAAAGTCCCTGGATTTTGATCTAACACACATGGATGGTGCTCAAGTGGGTATAATCCAGGCCAGGGGTGTTGCCTGTCCCTTCCATGTCCAGTTCAAAGAAAGAGACTAAGCTTGCTACTGCAAGGTGCTGCCAGACTCACTCCCAGCAAGTCAAAGCCTGGGTGTTGGAGCTGCATGTAGGGCTGAGTTTCTACCAGTGAAACAGCAGCAGTGATGTGGCAGCTTTGTCAGACAGGGTCTGGGCTCTCCACAGTATCTCAGCTCACCCACAGGCAGGTCAGTCTCTCTGTGCAGGCAGGTCAGTCTGTCTATGCAGGCACGTCTGCAAGCCCTTGAAAAGTCAGGTCTAAGGAAACAACCAAGGCACTGTGAGCTCAAACCAGAGCTCTGATGAAGAGTTTGTCTTTTCCCATCTGAGCCATCTGTCTGCCTCTCCCCTGGTATCTTTTACCAGATCTTTCAAAGCCATTTATTTTGACAGTCTGCATGATGACATGATATAGCAGAGGCTGTCTGCTCCAGCAAGTAATGACTTCAGATATTTTGCTTTGCATGTGGGTGCAAAAGGCCATTGCCCTCAGGTTGGATAGGTTGGCCTATCATCACATCGAATCTCATAAATGAAACAGGATTGAATAATAGAATCAGCAATTGTTTAGATTGGAGAAGACCTCTAAGAGCATCATGTCCAACCATTAACCCAGTACTGTCAGGTCCATGACTAACTTGTCACTAAGTGCCACATCTATATGTCTTTTAAATACCTCCAGGGGTGCTGACTCCACCACTTCCCTTGGCAGCCTTTTCCAGTACCTTACAACCCTTTTAGTGAAGAAGTTTTTCCTAATATCCAATCTAAACCTACTTTGATAATCCTAAGACCTTGTCCTATTGCTTGTTTTGTGGGAAGGGAGACCGAACTAGACCTCACTACACCCTCCTTTCAGGAAGTTTCTGGGAGTTATAAGGTCTCCTCTGAGTCTTCTTTTCTCCAGACTAAACAATCCTGGCTGACTCAGCTGCTCCTCACAGGACTTGTGCTCCAGACCCTTCCCCGGCTCTGTTGCCCTTCTCTGGACACATTCCAGCACCTCAAAGTCTTTCGTGTCGTGAGGGGCCCAAAACTGAACCCAGTATTCAAGGTGAGGCCGCATCAGTGCTGAACACAGGGGACCAATCTCCACCCTGACCCTTCTGGACACACCATTTCTGATACACACCAGGTGCCATTGGTCTTCTTGGCCACCTGGGCGCACACTGGCTCATGTTCAGCTGCTGTTGACCAGCACCTCCAGGTCCTTTTCCCCTGGGCAGATTTCCAGCCACTCTGCCCCTAGCCTGTAGTGCTGCGTGGAGTTGTGTGACCCAGGGGCAGGACCCTACACTTCCCCTTGTTGAACCTCATACAGTTGGCCTCGTCCCATCAATCCAGCCTGTGCAGATCCCTCTAGGCTGACTTCATCTCAGCATCTTCCAAGGGAGTGGATCTGGTAATTGAAGGAACTCTCTTCTGAGACTGAACAGCCTGAGAGAGGCTGCAGAAGAACATTTGTTCTGAAATTTCCAGCTGTTAAAACACAAACATAGACCTTTGGGCAACCATGGGCTAGGTAGGGGATCCACCAGGGCTCCTAGAGCATGGTGCCTGATCTGGGCCCGCCTGTGAGTGTTTGAGCTGCTTTCCTCTCCACAGCAGGTTCTGCTGCAGTCCTGCTCTGTTTAAAAGGCCTGTGTACTGCTCTGGCAGAGGCTGTGCTTCAGAGGATGATGCTCTCAGCCCTGAGTTGCACTTGGCTGAATTCAAAGGAACTGGTTATGGCTGGAAAATAGCTCTCTTCAGTTCCATCATTTATCAATGACACACATTACACTTATCTTCTTTGGGACTGGATTTATAGTCTGATAAAGTAAATGGCAGTCTCTTTGTTGACTTAAGAGGATTTTTGGGTTCACAGTTATGACTTGGTACAGTAAAAGTATACTGCCTTTACAAGTCAAGGAAAAATAACCCATATTCAACTAAATTTTACTTTTCTTAATAGTCTGCATTCTGCATTTGGCACTGTTTCTCATAACTGCTGTCTTAGGATGTCTATTTTGTAATTGTGCAGAACAGATAGTTCTTTTCTTCTCCAAATAACTTTCAAATACATCTTTCAGTTGTGTTTTTTGCTCATCCAGTGCAGCTGAAGGCTTAATGCATATCGACCCTTAGCAGATCTGCCTTTTTAAGACCTGCTTGGCTTTCTTTGTGAGTATTCTTTGTGGGGCAAGGAAATGACACTTGTCTAATATCACCTCCCACAGCAGGAATTTCTGTAACAGATGGGGTTTCTTTCCCTTTCCATTAAACCTGTGTGTCCTCACAGACCCCTGTGAACACTGAGGGATCTGTGTGTAAATCAGGTGTTTCTTATTCACATCTTTAAAATCCTCAGTCTTTTCCTTTTTCCAGATGGTATTTTTTCAGGAGTTCTTTACAATCTTGTGTGCATTAGCCATGCATTTGGAAGCTGAGTTAAAAAGCTTTTGGAGAGTAAATCTCTAACGGTTCCCAGTCTGAGGTTCTAATCTTGGTTACAGTGTTGAGGGAGGGGGAATTCCAAAGACTGTTAGCAGAAACCTGGGAAGTTTCCTGAGAGGCAACCTGGACCAGTCTCTTCCTCCCATCCTTCATCTTACCTCCATAGGGCTTGCTACTTTTGTGCCCATGAGAAAGCCGTGATTGTTATTTCTTACAAACAGGGAATCAAGTTAACAGGGTGGCTTGGCAGCATTCCTCATTCCCAGAATCATGTAGTTTCTCTTGTGTGTCAAAAAGAAGATTGTCTCTCCCTGTAACTCTTCCCCTCTCTTCATCGATCTCCTGTTGTGCAGCCAGGGGAGAGGAACAGCTGCATTTGCGTTCCTACAGATCATCTTCTCATATCTTGAAGATATTCCCTTCCCAGCAGAAGAGACAATCTCCATCTATGCTTATATGCTTATCTTTAATCTCATTTCGTTGCCTATGATCTCTTTTGTGATTTCATTAAGTGTCCCTTATGCTTATCTTGGAGAAATTTAGAAGAGCATAGGAAGATCCATGTGATGAGGAGGTGATGAGAAAACGTTCTCTCAGAGGTACATATCAGGTAGGGAAGAAATAATGATTGCAAGATATGTGAATACTATTGCTATGGGGGTCAGAGTTAAGGTTAATTAAATGTCTTCATTGTGCATTGTCTTCCCCTTAAGGTGTTTGAGAGCCTTCTAAGAGAACCATTAACTCTGAGCAGCCAAGGTTTTTAATGAATATTTTTATTGATTTTGCTTGCAACAGGTTTGCTCTTAGCTTACCTCTATGTATTCCTCATGTACTTTGCCTTGAAACGATATTTAAATTTTCCCAATTCAGTATTACTAACTGGTACATTTTAAATCAGATATGGCATGTAAATATTCTTACTTTTTTAAGAGAAAGCCATCAAAGTGCACATAGTCCTTTTTTTTTCAGTCTCTCTCCAAACATGATATGAATAAAATATTCTGGAAATTACATGCAGATAACTAATGTGGCTCCTACTGAACCAGGCAATTAAACCATCTCCATATGAATTGCTTGGTGATATGCAAAAGTATACGTTTTAGCATTTCCTGCATTATACAGGATTTAAGATTAAAAAGAACATTGCATCTAGATAAAGATCTGAAAATTGTTGGGTCTCTTGTTTATAACCTCCATGTTGCTGTGAGAGATTTAAGCAGATATTAAGTATGAGCATTTGTGATTCATTCCTTCTGTATGTATGAGCACTTCCTTTCAAAATGCCTGCTTCTCATTTTGCATGAAAACTACTGTTTCGCTGCCACGGAAATGAGAAATTGTGAGAATTAATGGAATGATGAATCTCCATTGCTTGAAGACTTTCAATCAAGGCTGGCTGTCTTGGAGAGTTATTGTTCTCATTGTAGGAGGAACTAGAGGAGGTAGTGACCTATGTCTTTCTTTAAGGCCCTTTTCTGGCCCTAATATGATGTCTCTGATGCAAATGTCTTGTTTTACACTCAGTCTAGCCAGATCCCCTGGAGGTCTCAGCTCCTGATGGCAGTGCTGCATGTGTCTTTAGGAATGCTCTTGACCTGACACTGGTTTGGTTAGAGCTCACTTGGGACAACGGTATGGGTCTCCTCCATGATATTTTGGTTTCTCACTTTCTGCAAATCTTCAAGTAACTGCATTCTGTGTTTAGGCTGTGGGGCACAAGACCTACACAGAGTCACTGATTCTCCAACCTGAAGATCCAGCTGGAGCATCCATGCTGCTCTGTGAGCCTCTTCAAAAGACAAATGGGCTGGGGACAGGGAAAGGGAAGTGCAATTTTAAACTTGTGAGAGGTCTTGTGTGTCTTACCAGTGTTTGTTACTCATCTGAAAAAACTCTCAGGTCTCTTCTGTATTTACAAAAGGAAATGTTCAGTTCTGCTCCTGTTCAAACAATCTATCAGCTCCGTGTTATAAAATACAACAGTACAGATCTGAGACCATTAGTTAAAGACATAAAGAATCACACCCCAAGTTGTAAACATAAATTTTTGTGAATTATTTTTTTATTGAAGTGTGTTCAAGAAATTTGCATATAGATTAAACCCTAAATATACCAAATGTCAGTCTGTTTACATCCTGATGCCTTCCTGTTGCTTCTGTGAATGGAATGCATTTGGAGCTGGAGCATTCTCCTCATTGCATCTCTAACTAAAATACTGCAGCAGTGAGGGTTACAAGGGATCCCTACAGGTCACAGACATGCTTGGGAGATCTTTGACTGGTTGGGACTTTAGTATGAACTTGTCAGAATTTTAATGTATGTTGCCTGAAAAGCTAATGAGACTCCATCTGGAGAGTTATAACTGATTACAGGCTCAATTATTTCTCCTACCTGAACAGCTCAGTCCTTTGTTCATACTCCTATAAAAAATAGCAGCAGCAGCAACTCAGCAGCTTCTCCTCATTTGAAGGAGATATTCTTTGCTGAAAGCTGTTATTCCATGGACTTGTACCCCATACAGGCAAGTGTCTTTTTTTTTTTCTTTGTTTGTTTTTTTCCCCTCTAAATTTCATTTCTTGGGCATTTTAAATGCCTCCTCCCTCAAGGTGATCTTGTAGTGGTTAGCGGTTCATCAGGATGGATGTACAGATGATATCGATATCCTTGCCTTCACGGATGGGGCAGTCTAATCTAATAGCTGAGGCACCTGAGGGGTCAGAACAGTGGGATAATTTAGAGTGATCACTTCTAACTAAAATGTGATAGCACTGAAGGAGAAAATAAAACCTTATGGGGCAAAAGAAGGTAAAAAATACATTTGAGTTGTTTGTACGATGATATAACAGCAGGAATATGTCCACAAAACCTTGGTGATAGAGCCTGGCTGTCAAGGCAAAGGATTTGAAATCTGCCTTGTAGACTCACTATTTCCTGGTGCAATCCCCTTCTTTCATCTTTCTGTCTTCATCTGGAAAGGAAGAAATGACGTTATAATCTGACAAACAAACGTTGCGCACAGCACCTGCTCTGTGTGAGGTCAGCGCCGTTTGGGTCCCTGGGTCACAGGAGTGAGGTTGAGCAGAGGTGATCATGGCACCCTGACTATCTGGAGCAGTTCACTGCAGGATTTGTAAAGCAGATGGAACAGAGGAAGTTCCTAAAAAAAAAAAAATCTAATAACTCATTTGTGAATTTCAGTTGATGTGTTTAGTCCTCCATCAGTCTGAGGGCTTGTTTCTTATGGGCACCTTTATTTTGCATAGTACCGATTGTAACATTTTTCTTCCTGTCCCTGTTGCTTTATTCCTGTGAGCAGTAGCCAGCCTGTGCTGGTGACCAGGGTCCTCTCCAGTTCAATAGGGGTAGAATATCATCACTTCTGTAGTGAATTGGGCTAGGTCTGTGTCAGCCTTTCTGCTGGATGATACCAAGATCACTGAACCATGGCAGGCTGACAGGGTGATAGGCTGCAGTTAGCAGCTTCAGCCATGCAGAAGAAACTGGAAGATCTGTGTTGGTGAGGGAGCAGGATCTACATCATGATGAGACAACAGATACAGTCAGATGATGATGATGGTGATGATGAGGGTGTTGGGATCTGTGTCCTCCTTCACAGGAATGTAAAAGTAGTTTTTGACTTGCTGGGAACTGGAGGAAACTATTCTGTCCCAACAGTAAGTACTTTGAAAGAGATGAAAAAAAGTCTTCCTTGCTTGGCTAAAACATCCATCTCAGATGGTAACTACCTCTGCCTGGCTCTTGCAGACAGCCAGAGAAATGTCTCCAGGTCTTCAAGGCAGCCGTGAAATGAAAACTTTCTCCTAACAGATGATACATTCCCCTTATTAGTTACAGCCTGGTGGCCACTGTCAAACACATATTAATTATTTCTCTATTTTTTTTCCTTTTTAACACCTGCAAGAAGCTTTCCCCTTCCATAAGCAGCTCTTTATTGACCAGCAGTTTGTTATTGATTTCTATATTCAATAAAACTCGTGGTAAATGGGGACATTAAATTATTCTAGAGTTCTCACTTTTAAAAATGCAAGAGAAAATAGGACACCATGATGTGTTATGTTAACAAATGCAAGATAGAAGGAGAAACTTTGTTGGGGTGGACTGCCTGAAATTTGTCTGGTTTGGCTGCAAATAGACAAAATTTGTTCATTGCATGTGTGAGTACATGTGAATACTTGTGCACAGAGAATCATGTGCACATGATTTCCTCCTGAGAGAACTGTAAGTTGTCTCTCATTTGAAGCCCAACTCCATTCATTCTCATTTGGATGAAAAATAATTTATGAGGTCATATGATATTCATTAGGCAGAACTTTGAGAACAGTCTCTCAGTCTGCTGTCAGACCAGTCATGGAGTGTGATGTGGGGCAGGACTGGGGAGTAAATCTAGTTTAGGTTATGACACTGGTCCCTTCTGTTCCCTGGCTAAAATGAGGTGTCTCTTTTCCTCAAGTTTCCTTTCAATGTGATTCACAGTTCAAAGCCCCTCTTAAGTGCCTCTGGACTGTGCTTGATTTTCTGTATGATTTTGTTATTTCTTCAAACAGGGAGATGAAAAGTGGGTCAGGTAGTGTAAAGGCAACTAAGCAATCTGCTCAATGGGCAAAGTCAGCTGCAGGACAGGGGTGTCTCTGGGGACCTCTCTGAATGCATGCCCCTTACTTACAGTAGGTTTAGGACTAGGAAAAGAAAAAAAAAAGCCTCTATTGCTTTACCCTCTGCTTGATTTTTTTTCCCTTTTAGCACTCTAACAAAAAATATGGGACTCCTGATTCTCCTTCCATGCTTGTGGCAGTTAGGACAAATTGATTTTGAGCTCTGTGGAATTACATGGGAATGGGGGTAGGGAAACAAAATGTTTCTTTTCTTCCTGCTCTGGTCTTCTGTAATTCTTTCCAGTCAGTGGATTCTTGGATATGAGTTAAGGAACCAGCTGTAGTGACCTGGCTTTGCTTCTACTGCTTTCTTGTCTGGACAGGGAGCCAGCATGGCTGTTCTGTGAGTACAGTATGAGCTCCATACAGCAACTGATTTATCCTATTGTAGGTACAGGTATTTCTAAACAAAACTAAATGGTGGCCATGATTATTTATCCCAGAGGGTCTGAAAAGTGCCAAGCACAGTGACATTGGAGTGATGACAGCAGTAAGAACCTGTCCAGTCCAATGCCTCTGAGCAGTGACAGTGTTGAGCCTGTGGATGTATGAGCACTTCTCTCACCGTGCTTCATTAACTAGGTACCCCACCCAATGCTTCATGGGCATCTTTCGTCTCTAGGCAGCTGCAGTTCCACAAACCCCTGAGGTTTCTCGATGAGACAGCTGTGGAGCAGTTCCTGGTGCTGGGTGAGAGGCAGGAGGACCATGTTTGCAGACATCTGCTCATGTAACCTGTCTCCACTGATGCACTCTGCTCTGGTGTGGCTCTGCCCTGGAACAACCTCTGCTGTTTGGGGTGGATTTGATGCCATATGAGAAGGGTAGAGCAGAGCTGAGCAGGAAGATTTCCTTTCCAGTTAATTTCTCTTTCCCCAGAGACACTTTCTGCAGTCTTTGAGGTTCTCAGCTCAAGGCTTAGGAATGACATGGTGTTTGCACTGTCACGCAAAGTTGGGATTTGAGCACGTTGAGACACTGATTTCTTTGTTATCCACCCCACTTGCTGCTGGCTTTGGTTTTGCACCAATTCCTCAAGGGAGAAGAAGTAGGGAAGGGCTGGGTCAGACAGGGCTGCAGCTGGACCCTCTCTCTGTGGACATAGGGATGCAACCAGCTGAACTCCTGCCTTCCCTGGGCACAGAAAATGGAGGCACAAAAAACAAAACTAAAACCCATTTGAAGCTCTAAAAAACTGAACTGGGAAGACCTGAAAGGGAGTAAAAACAGCACAAAACCCTGCTCCTTTATTCCTGAACTACATGACGCTGGATGTTGTGGTGGGCTACTATGGGACTGCTAGGACCAAACAGTCTCAGCAACCATTGAAACCCATGTTTGCAGCATTTGTCTTCACAGTATTTGGGGCCTGGAGAAGAAACAGGGTCAGAGAACTACAACCCAGCAACTCCCTCCATCACCAGGAGGGGCCCCAAACAGCCATGGCATTACCGCTGCTGTGGTGTTAGCACGGCTGAGCTGAGGGAAATGTCCAGGTCCCACTGAAGCATCTTCTTCCCCTGGAGGCAGATGTGAAGGGATAAAAACAGGCCACAGCACCTGGTCTCAAGAAATGCCCGTGCTTAGCCCAGCCTGCACAGAAGTGGGGAGGAGGAGTGGTGTTTGTGCCCTGGTAGCTCCACAAGCTCTGCAGCCCCAGCACACTTTAACCCCCCTCCTAGAGCTTGCACTGCTCCTCTGTCTTTCCTCAAACAGGAACCTTGAGCCTTTTGGGCCGTTTGTCATTTTTTATGAACACGCCAGTTCACTTGAAATTCTCCCACACTCTGTTCCTCCCGGCTCTCGCTCGGTCCATTTGGTTGATTGCCGCACGCTCCCGTTAGTGCCGTGTTGGGCTGCTGATGTATGTTTAGCAACTCTCTTTAGTAGACTTGTTCTAAAAAAAAAAATACAGTGTTAAGAATTTCTGACACAGTGAGCTGAAGATATGTATTTCAGGGTGGATCCCTGCTCTTGCCCTCCCGCCTTCTCATTGACACTGCACAATGGGATTGACAATAGAAATTTTTGTTCCGTGTCCCTGCATTAAGGTGACTTAAACAGGGCTGGGTGTTTGGCAGTTAATTATAGTTTAGCAACCGTGCTGTGTGATGATTGGAGCAGCTCTGCATATAATAGATGTACTCAGGTAATTACCTCGTCTGTTTAAAAAGGTCTCACGGACAAATAAATTTCCCTTTCTCGTTTTTTCCCCCCTTTCTGAGAGGAGGGGAGGAGCGGAATGCTGAACAAACAGTGGGTGTATTCTGACAGAGTCCTGACCTACATCATACGCAGCCTGACACACAGGCACGCAGAGGAGCAGGTCTGGCTCTCTCCTGAGCTGTGGTGGTGTGGCCAGACCCAGGATTCCCACCCTGCGGGATCTTCACGCTACAACTGCACTAAGTAATAGCAAAATCTTTTAATGGGTTACGCTCGGTGCTTTCATGATATGAACCCGTCAGGCTCCATTTCCTTCCCACACGTATCGTGCTGTTTTACAGCTTTCTCATGCCTTGGGTGAGAATAAGCTTCCTCTTGCTCTCAGCTTCGGCTGGAGAACTATTTTATCTCTCGCTCGCAGCTCTCCTGGAGCAGAGAGGCTTGGCCGGCAGCTCCCTGCTGGCACTGGGGCAGCCCCACAGTGCAGGGGGATGAGAATGGCAGCAGCAAGAAGTGCTCTGGGCTGCTGACCCGGTGTGGGCAGGGACAAAATCACACAGGTCTGGGTCTGCAGGCACTAAATGGGGTCAAACTGTCCACTGCTCCTGCTGAAATGATTGCTATGCTGGTGGTGCAGGGAAATTGCTGCAGATTGGGTTTAAAAGGGAGTGAGCTCCTTACTGCTGGGCAAAGGAGAGAGTGCCTTGCTGTCCGAGGTTACCTTTGAAAGAGCCGACCTCTGCTGGCAGGGGCTCGGATCCAGGCACATTCCCATCGTGTGGGTAAATGGCACTGCTGAGCAGCAGCAGCCGTAGTTATTCACAGAGTCTGCTTTGATACACACCTCGTGTCTTGCACCTGTGGCATCATCCATGTCATGGATTGCCAGGAGAGTGAATCGGCCAAAAAGCTTCCACTAATTAATGCAATAAGTCATTTTCTACGTTCAATATAACCACAGATACAAAATTTTACATCTGGGACTAGAAGGAATCATTTGCTGGAATTTCTTTCCTTATGACTAAATTTCTAGTCTTGAAGTCTCCTTAGGAAAAGGAGTAATTATGAGAGGTCATTTGTCAAAAAGGGTTCATGCATGTGATTAATTTACTGCACTTCATCAATTTACCATGTATCAGCTGGAAGATGGAGACTATTTGTGTGTGCCTTGCCCTAAGCAATACATAGGGCTACGCTAACATGAATTTACATAATAATATATTTCTACAGGATGAATTTTCAAACCTGTCATGAAAAGCCAGAGATTTTTCTGGAATCACTTTTATTTTTCGTCAGTTACTGTGCTGTTACTGTACTATTACTCTATTACAGAGCTCAAACTGTAACCTGGCAATATTTCCTAAAGGTTGTAGTGCTGTTGTTTAAGTCAACCTTCCCTGTAAGATGCTTTTCAAGCCATATCTTATTAGCAGATAAGGTTTTGCCCCCCAGCTGTCAAACATTTCATCCTTGGTTTCATGAAGTCTCTCTGTCCAGAGAAATTCTCAGTCATATATAGAGTAAAATTTTACTCCAATTAATTTTACTCCAATTAATTCATTACTCCTACTTGTAAAGAATAACACTCTTGTCAATGTTCAATATTGAAGACTTTTTTCTCATTTCACTGACTTTATTTTGATGATTCTTATGTAATATATGTAATGAAATGCCTTGTGCAGGGTCATTCTGGGAGAGTTCTGCAGTAAATGAGTAAAGGCATCATCAGTACAGTTCTGCTGAGTTCACAGAGCTTTTGGATCTGTTCCTAACTTTGTGTCCATCTCAATCGACTTCAAGAAATTCCTGTCATTCCTTGATCTTTAGACATCATAGAGTTTTTCCCAAGACTTTCTTTTATGTGTGGTTTATTTGCAGAAGGGGGAATTCTGGTGTGTACAAACACACAAACACACGTGTGTATGCACACACACACACAAGTTTTCTACACATGCAGTGTTTCAAATAGACTGGAGAAAAAGCAAGGTTAAGGTGGGAATACCAATTCCTCAGATATCTGGCACTGATATCTAATTGATACATGGTCTTATACGATGTCCTTTTAAAATTTATGTTTTTTATAGACATAACAAATACTGCATTTAGCTCCATGTATGCAAACAGTTTGCCAGCCCTGTCTTGCAACCTGTGAGAGCTTTGCTGGAGCCTGATAAACCAGCAGTGTTGTCCTCTCATTGCAGGTGGCCCACTTGAATCCTCAGGTCAGAGCAGCCCTTGAAGATGCCAGGAAGGCTGGGAGCCACCACCAAATGGTTCATTCTCAGTGGACTTAGAGCAATACTGAAAATGGGAGATATTATGCATTTCTAGCACGCATTTTTTTGTCTTTCAGAGTGTTGTTTTATTGCTCTTATGTATTTTTATTGCAGCAATGACTAAATACCCTTTAGTACTGGGAGATGACCCAAACAATGTACATTCTAATAAGTAAAACAGAGGAAAAGGAAATATGGTTATGCATATTTTAAGATGGTGAACTTATAGCAAGTTTAAGTGGTCTTTTCAGTATCATGTAAAAAGTGAATAATGAGAAAGGAGTAAACTGAGATATCCAGAGCCTCAGCCTGGAATTCTAATCACAAGATCGTCTTTCCTGATCTAGTTGCACCCCAGAAGTAAGAAAATTTGCTAGTACATTTAGACAGTTCAGGGCAATATTGTCCTTGTCACTCCATAAAGGGGAATATTTGCATGCAAGGGCTTCCTTTGTATAGGGAGGGGGTGGCTTGGATGGGAACCAGAATCTCAGCCTAGGATTTTTTGTATCATTCTCCCTGAATTTTCCATACAGGAAATTGAAAGATCTCCCAACCTTGTGGGGTTTGCCTCTCCATTATAAGGATTAAAAAACCAGCAGTGTTGAGTCCTTATGAATTGATGAGGCTTCACCTGCTGGAACTGCATCTTCCCTGTGCAAAAGTACCTGTACTTCCGAGTAAAAAAGGACTTACCTCTGCTTTAGACCAAGGTATTGTGCTTGTACTGAAATGTCATCCATGAAACCTGGGCCAGAAGAGACCTCTTAGGTTATCCTGTAATTGTCCACTTCTCCTTCTGAAATGACCATTACTGGAGATACTAAAAGGCTCCTCTGTCACCTTTGTTCCTTTTGCCATGCTCTGGCCAGCAACCACAGGAGATAAGCAAGAGGATGGGGAAGCCTCAGGCAGAATATTTTTGGGACTCAGAGCAGCTTTTCAAGTAGGGTTGTGAGATGTGGTTAATCTTCTTTTGATCTTCTCCGAGCTCAACCCAAGTGGGAATTCATTCAAAGTATTGATGATGTAAGGTCTATTTTACTCATCATTTGACAGTGATGATACCAGTTTTTATTATGAAATAATTTCATAACACTTCCGAGTTGATTTGCATTAGGACGGGACACCTGGTGGGAAGGCCTCAGGATTTGATTTCTCTTGGTGAAATAAACTTCCACGTCCTGCAGTGTCAGAAATCACATGCATAAAAAGTGCTTCCTAGGGCTTTCAGCTCCTCTCTTTGAGCTGAAAGGCCAAGAAAAAACATGCACATGTGGGCAGGAGGCTGAGAGGATTTAGCAGAGACAGGTTGGAGCTCTCTAAAGGTGAGGACTCCCAGGGACTTTCTTGCCAAGGCAGTTACCAACTCTTGCTCAGCCAAGTCAGAAAGGATTGCTAGATGAGAGTGGCCTTTCTGCTACAGGAAAAGAATGTTTCCCTGTTTATTGCTCTCTCTTTTTCATGAAGCAGAAGCCAGGTCAATTAGTTGGAGGAGGCTGGCAGCCTGCTGGGAAATCTGCAAAGCTAAAACCAGCGTTAAGAGAGTACTTGGATAAATTGCTGAATCTGCTCTCATTAACATGTAACAAAAATGCTTAAGCATGAGTTTAGGCATGATAAGCTTAAGGGACTTGTTAAATTACGTAAACTCTAGGGCTGTACAAGCACTCTATCTCTCCCTGGAACAAAGATGACTGTGAAGATACCAAGTAGACAATGTTATTAAAGTTCATTTGTTGCTTAGTTGTATCAATCATACTATTTCTTGACATGAAAAAGAGCAAGAAATTTCAGGACCTTTTGGTTTATATTTCTCACACCTCAGAAACTCAATATGGAAGTAAAACTTTGCCTTTTGAAGCAAAGTATGTGAACAAAAAGACACAAAAATCCACAGTCAGGATTTTCAAAAAGTATTTTGAGGACATCATAGAGCTAATGACAGGCTCAAAGGTTTTCAATTCCCACTATAATTTTGCAGATGGAGGAAATATGATTAGTTCAGAGATGACTGAAGTCCCAACATTATTGCGTTATTATTTCACCTAATACAAATCCAAGATCCCTGTAATCCTCTTCTATCCCTTTCCTCAACAAACAGGAAAAGCAGACGGGGTGGTTGAGATCTGCAGTTATGAGCAGACACAGAGCAGCAGGGTTGGAAATTTGGTGTCTCTGCCAGCTGTTAGCGTTAGGTTGTAAGCAGTGCAATAATCCCATGCTTTTTCCCCTTTTCCTGGGACAGTGTATCCTCATCTGACCGTGAGTGAGTGGATCAGTGCATTGTTGTCCAGGATATTTTACAGGTGAATTGTTCTACCTGCTGCTGTGGTTCTGAGGGATGAGTCAAACACCACAGCATTGCCTGGGTGGACCAGTCCCAGGAGGGGGCTGTAAAAAAGCAACTTGTTTTCAGGCCAGCAGATGCAGCAAATGAGGCACTCACTGGATGGTGATAAAGCTGGAAAGGACCACTATGGACAGACCATTGGGAAAGTTGCCAGGTTCAGCTGGACCCTTAACGTGAGAATCCTGACAATATTGGATTGCACCTAGCTCCTGGAACTATCAACCCAAAGCAACACAACCAAACAAACAGAATGTATGCAAAAGAAGTGTTACTAAATTAAGAACAAGAGACAACAGAAGTTGTTTCCCAAAACAGAGTGAAACGGTCTCAAAACAAAATGAAACAGCAAATATGTTTGTGCATATATTCCAGGATGATCCCTTGTGTGCTCATTTCTCTTATAGTCTCACCTCTGCTGCTTAGATGATGACACATGATCTTATCAGGAAAGAGGATCACACAGCTGTTGGAAGTCACCATCAGAATATCTTCACTGTGATATATTACTGTTCTGAAGGCAAAGATATACTATAACAGCTGTGTGTCTTCATTTTTATCTGAAAAATAAATAAAACATGTATGGAGTAATATTTATAGGCTTGCAATTTTATCTTATTTCAGTTACCTGCAGTGCAGAAAAACCCTGTGTCCTCCATATTATGCTCAAGGAGTGATGACGTACCTGCTCACAATCAGAAGAGACATTTGTCTTTTTTATTTCCCAATAAGCTCATAAAATTGCAAGTATTTTGGTCTGCCTGCAAAGTCTCTATGTAAAGACATGTGTGCATATTTGTTTTTAGAGTTGACTGAGTAATTGGAAACAAATCATTTATTTAACGTTTTCCTTCAGCTGAATCAACAAAGAAATGCAGCATAATTGGGAAAGCAGGTTTGTGCCTCCCAATGCAGAGAACCTTTGAGTAGGATTGATGGAAAAGTTGTCAGAAAGTAATTTCTGAAGAAAATGTCCTTATCAAAAATCAGGGAAATGAAACATGTTTTCTGTTTTTCTTTCATTCAAGCAAAAGACTTCACTGAATTGTTATTTTATTTATTTATTGACAAAAGCATCAGGGACAGAGGAGTGGGAATCAAAACCAAGCAATTCATTTTCAAAGGCTGGGGCAAGCAGCTGTTGGACCAAGGAAGAGGGGACCCAACTCTGTAGTGAAACTCCAGACAACCTGTAATGACCTGGGGTTTGGGGACAGGATTTGGATCCCTGCTGTACAGTTAGCAACCTGCCAGTCACACGTAAGAGATCCTCACACATCTAAGATGGGGGTGTGACATTTGGCTTGGAATACTGCTTCTTTCGGGTAAAACACAACCCTGAGGAACACCTCCCACAATACTGGATTAATTATAGAATTGAGGAAGAATGTATTTGAGAAGTCACCTTACGTCATTGGTGTCTAATGACAGAAAAACCAGCTGTTGGTTTAAAGCACTTCTCGGCTCCAGTGGATCATTTTTTACTGGAAATTAAAACTCTCCATCTCACACCAACAAATATCTGCTGATCTTTGATAACAGGGTCACTCTTCTGTTTCACTGCAAAAACTGCTGCAGGAACCATTGGCTGTGTGGTCTTATCAAGTTGCTAAATGTGGAGCTCCACAGTGAGTACACAGCATAAATGTGACTGCTAATTCAGTATCTCTCCTGGTTCTGAGCTTCCTTCACGTTGCCTTTACCTGGTCATGGTCCTTCTCATCTAAACAATATCAGTTCATTACAACAGGACAAAATTACATATTCATATGTTTAGGAAAGAGCTTAGCATTGAATGTGTTTTATGCATCTCACTGAAAGTTATTTGCCATGCATGCCATTGTCTGAAAAATTTATTTGGAATGATTATGATAATATCTCTTGGGGTGCATTTATCATTCATGCTTCTCAAGTGAGTGCTGTGGAAAACAACAGTTGACATATCTGTTTCCCTGTTCAATTAGCAACATTAGCTGCTCTTAAAACATTAATCTTACAAGCTAAATTGCAAAAGAATTTGTGGAAAGAAGACTGTCCAGAGTTACAGGGATGCAGGAATGCAAAACCTCTTTGCAATGGTGCTATAATTCAGAGTGAAAATATTTTTAACAATAAGCATGCTGTAGTTATTTGATACCTTCTGTCTTGGGATTCCAAAGTATCTCACAAGCCTCAAACTAGTGCTTATGTTCTCCCTAATGTTACAAGGCCACATAGAGAGAAATGATTGATTCCAGATGGCTGGGAGGATCAGAGGAGTTAGAGAAAGTCAAGTCTGCTCTCCTTTTCCATCAAACTCACTTTTCTTGCACTCCCTGCTCTATTCATTACCTGAAAATATTCCTGCTCCCTCATTTTACCCCAACCTGTTCTTCACCCCTTCCACTTGTGGGACTTTCTGGACAGCTATTCATTGAGTTGACTTCCCAGAGGGTATTCAGGGACATGGCCCCCTGCGTGGGACGCAACTGGGACGCGTTGCCCACAGCTGGGACATCAAATATAAAGTTTGCTACTCAGGATGTGGGGATTTCAGGATGTGGCACTTTGAAAACCAGATTGCTTATTTATAAGACCAAAAGTAGAAACACGTTGCTTATACTGACACTGCTGTAAATTAGTTTCATTGTCTTAGGCATGGCTTGAATGTATCCTGTGAGTGCCAGATATGCAGGAGCTACTTTACCTGGACACACACGTCCAGTGAGTGGCTGGCAGCAGTGCTACATGATTCATGTCTTCTGAATTCCCGTGCCTGTGTCTACTAGGAAGGAGTCACTGGCAGTGGCACCCTCAGCATCTGAAGACACAGACAATGCCAAAATCGAGATGGAATTACTGAACTTTGGGTACCATTCTCAGTTGCATTTGACGGAAGCATGGCAATACTCAGGCTCCAGATGTGCTGAAAGCAATGTCTCAGTGCTGACCCAGATGGTCACTTTGTCTCTTTATATTCCTTCCTCTTATGTGTTGTCTTACCAAGGAAAGCACTGAGGGCAAGGAACATATTTTTAATCTGCATTTGCAAATGATCCAATAAGGGCATGGCTTATGAATGAGCCCTCGAGGCACTGCTGCAGTAACATAAGTGGTAAATAACAATAATTATGATAATAACGGAGATTGCATCTATTAGCAGAGACACCAATAGAGTTCTAATAAGAATCACAACTGGGTGATGCTTTTTAATCAGAATTAATGACGTGTGTTGAAATATTTTGTAGCAGGATGCCACTGATTCAGCAGCTGTGTATCTAACAGAATCTCAGAGTTTTCTCTAAGTACATTCAGGCCAAAGGTAATTAGTTAGAATATAGATAAGGAAATTATTAAAAGTTACATATTCCTTTGAGAGAAAAATCTATTTATCTACCTCTCCATCTATCTACCTATCTTTCTATTATCTATTTATTACTTAGTATTAGAATGGATGTGAATGCATTATTTGCCACTAGAACCATCAGAAAATGCTAATATATGTGTTGCTTTTCCAGGTGTGTGCATATGTATCAAGCACAAAATATTTAGGTATTTTACCACAATGTTGTCATCCTTCTAAAACACTGAAACACAGGTTACCTTGAAAGTGCTGCTAACAGAAGCCATGCATTAAGCAGATAACTGTCAAGATCTTATATGTCAAAGTAATCACCTCTGATCAGTAAAAAATAGTAGTAATGAACATAAACCGCCATTTTACCACAAGCTGACCTACAGCTCATCACTTAGTACAAAGCTAAAGAGAGGACTACCTCACAGCAGTATGGGAGTCAAGATTTCACGTGTTTTCTGCTGAATGTCACTGCTCCCTCACTCAGTAGCCTGTCAGCACCTCACAGCACTGTTGTGCAATTAAACAGCAGCAGCAGCAGCAGCGGAAGGTGGTAGACAAGGGACTGTCCATGACTCATTCACCCTTCCTTCCTCAGGGGTCTGTCCCCTGGTCTTGAATGGAGAACACAAGCACAAAGCAGTGACTGCTCCTCCCCTCCATTGGCAGCTGGGCTGCCCATGTGTGAGCCCCTGGTCTCTGGTAGGATTTCCCTCTCCCTACGCACACTCTGTCATCGATGGATCACAATGCTGCTCTGCTGTGTCTCTGCTAATGAGCAATCATGAGTTTCTTGATGTAAATCTCCTTGCATCCCTCCTTAATGATACTGAGTTTGTTATGATCATTGTTCTTCTGACATCCCATCTATTATGGCACCATTTATTTAGCGAGGGCTTTTTTTTTTTTTAAAAAAAAAGAAAATAATTATTCCACTCTGTTCTCATTCCAGATGGCTTCTATAATTAGTTTAATACTTTTGCAGATGTTGTATGAAAACTTCAGGATGTGAGCCAACAATGGGGAGATGAAGCTAATGAAAGTGAGTTTTCAGCTGATTATTCACAATGTGGAAATAAATATATTCTGTGTGTCAACTAAGTGCAATGCAGAATGCAAAGCATGTATCTGGAGCTTTGATTGCACCAAATGGTGTGTGTTGTATCAAAGTCTCTGGCTTCAGGTCATGTTCATGTCCCATGTTTCAATGGGCAGGAGGCGGGGAAAGGCCATAGTCTTTTCTGCTCAAAATACCAGGGTGCCATGATCAAGAACAAGAGTGGAGAGTCTCATTTCCAGTCCTTAACTGCTAACCATTTTTCAGCCTTACCTGGATCATTTCTCTCCCTGCTTCAGTCCCCAGAAAGGAGGATGTCCCTGCTTGGTTTTCACGTCTGCTTTCTTATACTTCACTGCTTTTATAACAGCTGCACCACAGAAACAGACATCCTGCCCTTCGTTCATATGGTAATGAGATGATCACATATTTGCTAATTTTTTGGGATGGCAGTTATTTCATTAAGGGCAATTATTCATTCCTCTTTTGAATTTCGATTGCAACAAAAAAAAAAAAAAAGGAAAAAGAAAAAAGAAAAGACACTTGAGAGAACCTCTCCTGCATTGGAAAACGGTGCTTCCCTCTGAAGAACGCCAGTACCCATATATAAGTTCTCCTGGATAGGTTTCAATGTTAATATCCTTGGCTGAAAATGCTTAGTGATTAATAGCATTGACTGGCTAGTTAAATACACGATCAACCTGGGAGCAGTCATGCTTCTCAAGTAACAACAGTAATTGACAGAATGTTCAGCAAATAAAACTAGTTTAATGCTGTACTAATATATAATTAAAATACCTGTAACTCTTTCCCCCAGTGGGGATACAATGCTGCCACAGAAATGCCAAGCATTTCAGCTTAAAAAAAGCTACGAGGTTTAAAAAGCCTGATTTTTCTTTTTGAAGCCTCCCTCCCCCTCCACCCCATAAATAGCCAGGGTGGTAATTTTGTATTCAGAGGTGCCAGCAAACACAAGACCATTTCAGTTTACAGTTGCTCCCACACATTGTGCCTGCAAACAGGAGGCGATGTATATTTAAAGAGCTGCTTATTGGCGTCCTCCCCCTCTGCCTGAAACGTATCCCACCTACAGCTCGGGAACATGAATTATTTACTGCCGAACACAAAGTGGGGGCGTTTAGCCACGACACCCTGATGGCGTGAGTAAGAGAACTGAGCCTCTCCTATGCATCTCCTGCCCCTCCCGCTGGGCTCGCCCGTGCTGGGTTGAGCGCTGTGGAGGGCTCTGTGCAGCCTGTCCGTGCCCCTGCAGTGCAGGGATCCTCCTGCTCCTATGGAGACATCGGCTCAATATACTTCAAACTTATTGTCCTGCCTTTAATCCGCCCCCACCCCTCTTCAGGCACATCCTAGAAGGGATTTACTGGCAATGCACATTCAAATGGAGCGCACGCCTTGGGCTTCCAGCGCTCTGCAGCGTTGTGGTCCAGATCTTTCACGGTCCCTGAAGGCAGGAGCAGGGAGGAGACATTAACCCTGTGTCAGTGCATTGCACCGAGCTGCCAGACACAGCAGTGTGATAATCTCCTTTCTCCTTCCGCTGGCAACACATCTCCAGTTATAGCAGAATTACGAGGTGTAGTTCCCCCAGCATTGCTGGCGCTGCAGCAGATATTAATCAATGTGTGCTATCCATTGAACTATTTGTTTTGCCCAGATATGTTATTAACCTTCTTTCCATCAATCCAGTGAGGGCCAGAACTGTTTGGAAGTATGTGTGTGTTCACTGCTTTCACAAAGGGTATAGTAAAAAAATTAAAACTCTATAAAACATCAGGTCAGACTCACACCAGTATAATTCTTCTGCAGCTTGTGAAAAGACCAAAGGAGGCCTGGAGTCCAGTCCTTCCTAGAGAAAAGCAATAAATACGTGCTGAATTTTGTATCTCTGTTACAACAAGAGAAAAAAGAAGAAATTAAAATAATTACCTTTGTTAATTAAATAAGCTTACAGAACAAAACCATAATCAGAAATAAAACAATGGTAGCACAGGACTATTAATAGCAATATTTTGTAGTATGGAAGCAGAGGAATCAGGAGCAAGAAATGCGAGTGTCTGAAATCTAAATGCTGTGCAAAAATAGAATGAAGCATGAATCCTGTCCTAAAGACTTTACAGTCTTTGAGCAGAAAAAGAGGGATCTTTCTCATATTTTTTCAAATTAGGAAAAATGATTAGGATGAAGTGACATTAAAACTAGACAGAGAGTCTGTGATGCCCATGAATTATCTCCAAGTGTTGGGAATTGTCTGCTTTTTTTAAAGATTAGCCTGTCTTTCTCTGGAGAGAAAAGAGACTCCAACAGAAACAGCTATCAGCTCCTTAACTGAAGAATATTGAGAGGACATGGAGAGATGCAATGAGGATAAATTGTTGGAATAATGGAAAGTGAGAAATTTGTTTGATTTTATACAGTGATCATCTCACTAAGGCTTAGGGTTGCTGTTAAATCTTTGTATTGCACAAAAAGAGAAAAATAATATATGTATGTTCACAAATATATTAAAATAAATCAAAATTGCAAAATATTCTCCATTTTATGGCAATTTCTGTCTCAAAAAACCAGCTCCTTTCCTCTCTTTTTATTATCATCATTTCCTGGCTGCTGCTTGGGTGCTTTGTGCAGCACCGTTAGAGAGCTGACACCTGTTGTGATGCATCTATTCTTATAAACAGGCCTATCTTTAGTACCAGGCTGTGCCTTTTTTTCTCATGTGGTTGTTCATGTTGTTGTTTTCCACCGGTTTTTCTTTTTAAGTTAGAAAAATGCAAAAAACAAAAAAAAAGTAATCAAGGAATTTGCAGTCATTTTGCAGAGAGTTACTTGATTATGAGAGTGCTGGATCTGGTGGTGAGAGGGGCAAAGCTGTAGACCCAGGTGTGAGAGAGATGTTGAAATACTTTTCTTGGAAAATTTTTCTTCATTATTCAAATCAAAATCATGAGGACAGAAAAGCTTTAGGGGAACATCATACCAAGACACTGTTGTAGCAATGCCCTTCATAAATTCAAAGTGTGATTTAAGCAAACTGTTTAGTCTTTTGGCGGTAGATCTAATGCTTCCTAGCTCCCCAGTCCAGATCCATTGCTTTTAAACAGTCCTCTGGAGTTGTTTTCCTGACCATCTTCCTAGGCTGACAAACCCTTTGTGCACTCGAACACACTGATCTGTTCATTTGTGTCTACCTTCATAGAATCTCAGAATGGTTTTGTCTGGAAAGCACCTTAAAAATCCTCTTTTTCCCACTCCCCACTGCCATAGGCATGGACACCTTCCACTAGCCCAGCTTGCTCTAGTTAAGATCTCAGTGAAAATTGATTATTTATCATTTCCATGGGTTGGCAGCAGGGACCTTTCACTTGCCACTATCATCAAGATGAGGAGTCATCCAAGAGTGATTTGCTGCAGGTATTTGTGGAATGGTTGCAAGCTTGAGAACAAAATAAAAACGTGATGGCAGGTGAAAATAGCAGGGCTGATCACTGTCACTCACCTTCAAGTCTGACTAGCTGTGGAAGTTTTGTCTGAAAATCCTCCTATTGGCTCAGTATCACCTTCCTGATCAAATCTGCTGTGTGATACCGAAATGTTGGTGACAAGTGATCCTCTTCAATGCAATTTTAGGCTCAGTGTACAGCCTTGCAGAACCTCTGATTTCTTAGCACTAACTGCACAGTACACTTCCTCTTTAGACAGACATTTTGGGCACTAAAATGCTTAATGCTCCTCACCTGCATAGAAGGTCCTTCAAGCATCAGGTAAGAATTGATTATAAGGCAGATCCACAACATGCCATTAATGATTTCAGTCCTGAATTATCTGAATGGTTGAATCACTTTTAATGGTGGAAGGGGACTTAGCTGACAGGTTAGGTCAAGGCTGATCCTAAACCTTGAGGTAAGCAGCACTCATGTCTGAATTTCATGGCTTAAATATTGACTTTATGGGCCATATGATGGCTCCTATGATGCATTATTCTCTCTTTCACATTGGACTTGATCTACAGTTAATGGCTTAACGCCTTTGAGTCGGCACTTTTAGCAGAGGTGACTGCATTTCTCTTCACATGGCTCATGAACAGATAATCAGAGCACTGAATAATACAGCTCATCTTCTGTAGGCATTACATTTCTAAGGGAAAAAGGCTGTGGCATGTTAAACAGCTTTTAGGGATAGTTTCTTTTAATGTTATATGAAGTCATTCTAAGAGTGATCTACACGACTACAGGACTGTTTTTTGAGTTGTATAATTCACCTGTATAAAAAGCCTTTGAAATTGAGGAGCAAGTGTATATGGATCTACATGTGGCAAGTGGCCTCTAGAATCAAACTAAAATCTAAGGTTCAGTACATCCAGATCAAAAATGGATGTCCTGCTATTGCCTTGGCTCAAGCTACATCAATTCCCTGTCTAATCTCTGATAAAAATATCAGAATTAGGACATGATTTAACATCTGTAACTACTATAAAATTGCGCATTGTGGTGCTTTTAATGTCATGAGCATGAGATCTCCATAAGATCTTCTGCTCAGAGAGCAGGCAGAGTCAAACTTTTCTACCAGAAGAAAGTCAGCACACCAAAATGACACAGCCCAAAAGAGAAACTAAGGATAGAAAAACCAACATGGTTTTATACTGACTTGAGTTCAGTACAGGAGATGGATGAACAAATGGAAGGACCTTTAAAAAAAGAGCAAGGTTCTGTGTTGGTTCCGGGGGGGCTCTGGGTGAGGTGCTGTGACACCAAACCGACTCTAGCAGAAAGTCACTCGGCAGCTGCTGCACGCTCACACTCACACACAGACACACACACANCAGCACTGTTGCCCATGACAAAGATGCAGTGAAGAGGGGCAGTGACAAAGACCCAGACCCCTATCGAGCTCCAGCTTAAATATGGGGGTCGAGAGAGCTGAGAGTATGGGCAGTACATAGGTGGGGCTAAGGTATGGGGACGAATAGGAAACTAGTGAGGGAGGGACTAAGGGACAAGGGTGAATGGGGAGACAGGGAAGGGAGAACATTCTGGATTATAGCCACATAGGGTAGAAAGGAGCAGGGGAAGCCAATGGGCCAATAGGAGAGACAGAGCCAGGGTACATTTCTGTAACAGAACAGGGCATTGTGAGAGAGACCTTTGTAGTCACTTTAACCTGGGGAGAATTTCTCCACTTAGCTCCAGGGGGTTCTTATAATCCCTGTTGCCATGGGACACCTGTCTATGACAGTTCTGGTATTTATGAACTTCACATTTTGGGAAGGTTGTTTCAGAACCTAGGAAAGAGATTTGGTCATGGACCAATTAAAGGCTGAAGCTTGGAAATTGTTCGGTGTTATGTATAATTACTTTTCGTACTATATCAGGAAATTATTTAAATGCAAATTAAACTATGCTGCCAGAAGGTAGATGTATAGCTCTGAATAGACCTGTTTTAGAAAACAATGTAATTTTAGGAAAATTATCTCCCTTGTCCTGAAGAAAAAACAACTGCTGTGGAATTAGTGATACAAATAATGTATTGGTAAGATCAGTTAAACATTGTTATTCTCCAGGTCTTGAGCTGCTATAAAACTCCAAAAATGAGTAACAGAGGTTACCTAAGTAAGTCTGAAAGGAGACTTTTGAAGTGAAACAATTTAGCTGGATTTTTTGTAAAACAAGGCATATACCGCCTAACTCCAGCTGGGTGGGAGGGTGGATGGAAAGCTGGGAAGGTTTTAAAGCTTAAAACTCTCTTTTTTTGGTTCTCAAAACTAGAGGCTTTGTACCTGCCAGCCACATTGGTCTAATTTTGTAACAATCCTCTGAAACTGCTTGTCATTTTGATTGGGGGATTCCCAGAAACCACCGAGGTCCCACAGTGTGCCTCTCTGAGCCACGCCATGAAAGCCTAAGGAGGTCCTTCTAGGACCTTCAAAGGGAGGAAAAGGAAAAAAAAAACCTCACCTGAAAATAAGAAATTAACTCAGATTGATGTAGAGAGAATACCACAGCATACTGGAAGTGGGGAAGTAATTTGTTTGGCTTTCATGAGAGGACTGAACTCCACTGACATTCCATTTCCATCCATCAAGGTTTACTGCAGGACCATTGCAGGCCATACCATGAGTCCAGCAAGAGTCAGGCTTGTGTGAAGAGTCCAGGAATTTAACAGTTCTTGTGGCACATTCAGACCTTCCTTTGCTTTCCCCGGGGATGTTAAAAAAAAAAGAAAGAAAAAAGAATGGTTTTTTTGTAAATTCACACGTTTAGGGGATCAAGAGAAAGCAACTCTGGTTGGTTTGCTCAGCCTGATTTTGTACCATCTTATAGTGTGCATGATCAGGTAACTCTCAGTGTTACAAAGTGGGGTTTATTCCTTCAAACAGGTTTGTGAAAGAAAAAGCCCAATGATTACGCAGAAATAATGCCAGCATGTGTGGAGTGGGGATGGTGTTAGCTCCTGTCCTGTTGGTCTTTCTGTCAGCCCTGCTGGGACAGGCTTGGTAACAGCTCAGAACTAGTTTTTCTGTGTCCAGAATCTACCATCAAGGGCAAAATCTGAAAAAGAGTTTGAATCCTTGGTGGATACAGGTCCTTCTCAAATTAAAAAAAAAAAAAAAAAACCACAAAAAAACCAACTCAAACCAAACCTACAAACACTTTTCCCAAAGAATACTGGAAGCTCCTATCCCCACAGCCTTTCTGATAATGCTCAGAAAAGGGGGACACAGTGATAAAACAAATGAAGTTGTCCCTGTGGACTATCCTACAGACTCCAGAGCAGAGTGAGTTTCCAGGACAGCAAGTGATTTAGCACTGCATCTGACACACTTGCCCTTAATGTCTAGGAGTCTGTCACAGGTACAAGATGTGGGCAGGGAGCCCGGTTCCTATCTGCTCAGAAATTCTGAGAAGAGTTGAGATACAGCCCCTAGTAAAGGGGGATTCAGCTGTAGGAATAACACAAGGCAGGAAAGAGCAAGGGAAATCAGATCGAGATCTTGCTGAGGATTGGGATTCCACCAGGGTAAGGGAGCCATCAGATACAGCAGTAACAGGCAAAAGGGAGAGCAATTTTGTTATGTTGATAGCACCCAGCATGGCCCCTCTTGGGCAGGGAATATGTGCACCCTTGTGCCGATACATATGGCCAAATATTTCTCTGGGGTGCGTCATAAAGCACATAATTGCAAGGCATTTCCCACACCTCCCAAGGAGCTGCTGTGGCAGCTGCTGAAGGACAAATGCCAGTAGCAATCAGCATCTGGCTAGCAACGTTTCAAGCAATTGTTTGCCCAAGGAAAAGTTCCCCTGTTGCCTGTGGTGCCAAAAGTGAGAGTGTCTGGGACGAGATCTGCACCCTGAAACCTGAGGTGTCAGCGTGCCTTGCACAATGTAGGGAACTGGGGACCAATCTGCCACCTATTCCCTTCTAATTTCCTCATTTCCAGCAGCCTGGACCTCTGTCTCCCTGGCATGGGAGTGTTAAGAATGTGTGGGACAGAGTTGAGCTTTGTGCGTGCTTGGACACCTTCCTGTCCCTTATTCCCATGGCTTTGAAAGGTTTTTTGCAGGTTCACTGCGTTAAGAATGTCTTTGAGGGCACTCAAACCCATCGTAAAGACACAAAGCCATAAATGTTGATCAGGTTACAGTGGCCAGGTGTGCACCACATGCAAAGAGCCCTACTGGAGATAAAAGTTTAAATTACTATGTTGCAGATTCAGCAGTCTTGTGGCGTGCTGAGGCCTCTTTATGTCACCCTGGCAGCAGAAAGAAGTTTTAAACCATTATTTTGCCTAAAGAGCCTCCTTGAATAGGCCACAAGTATGTGAATGCTTACTCATAGTTGAAATTAAACTGCCTAACAGTAAGGGTTTTGCTTTCCAGAGGCGGTGGGAAGTAGAGGGTGAGACAGCTTCCCCACAGGAATGTGAATGTGCTGCTGGGGGGCAGGGAGGCTCCTGCTGCACCATGGGGCAGACTGTTTTCACGTAAGTGTTGCTCTTCCCCCTTTCTCCCAAAAGATTGTTCTAAAAATGAGACCTTCATATCCTCTGAGAACAGTTATGTGGGAAATAAAAGGTAATGTGAAGGCAGGGGATCGTTCAGCAAAAGTCTGTCCGCAATTTGGTCAGGGAAACACTGAAGCAGGAATCAAGCTCCCTGTGAAATGACGACTTCAGCTGACAAATCAGCTCCTTGTTGACGGTTTTTGACAGTTTGGCCCTGGATGCCTGTTCTCACAAGATTTTTGTTGTTTTGGCGTCTCTCTCTGGCCTGAAAGACTTGGCAGAGGAAGGTCATGTTTACCTAGCAATATATAATTTATATAACTTGAATTTGAGGGGGAGTCTTTTGATATGAAATATGGATTGTACTGCAAAGTCTGACAAGCTGTCACGCTGGAGGAAGGGACCCTGTCCTTTGTTTAGCTCTGCGAAAAATACAGCAGGATAGTGATAAACACAAGATGTGTGCTGCCTTGGGAAGAGGCTAGACAGAGCATTTCAAAGGTGTGCCCAAGGCTGTTACAGATCAGCTGAAATCTTTCTGCCTACACAACTAGGACACCTTGGCACCTCCAAGGTCCTCTTCAACCCCCACCTGTTAAGTTCCTGGCTTTGTTTTTATGCTGCTCAGGTATCTGGTTTTAGGCTGCTCACTTAAGAGAGAGTAGAAAAGCTTCCAGAGCATCCTCATCATGGAGGAATATGTATCTAGGGAGAATCTATGATTCAGCTTCCTTGGCATCTTCTTTCTTTGTAGGTAACAAGAAATAGAGGACTTGGAAGTTCAGGCAGCCCTTTGCACTTAGCCAGGCATACTAAGTGATGATCATTTACTGGTCACTGACAGTGTGTGAAGCTCAGGTCTGGAGTATTATCCACACCGTACACACTACTTTAGTGAAGTTATTGTTACTATTGCTTAATCAGGAAAGGTATTCTTTAATGACCTTCACATCTGAGAGGAAAAAAAGTTTAAAAAAAGTCAGAACGATGAAATGTTCTCTTAAAAGCTTAATTAAAATATGAAACCTTTGATTTCAGGCAATTAAAATGAGACATTTTGTGCCTTTAAATGAAATGTTCCGATACTCTAAGCAGAATATGCTTATGGCTGGAACTGTCTTCAAGATTATAATGGTCTGGATTAGCAGTGTTTCAGATGTGCACCTCAAAGCAAAACTGAGATTTTGCTTCCAAAGGCTAATGAGAGCTGAAGATTTCTCTGCTGCTGGCTGTCGGCATTGGCAGCTGCTTATGAAGCTGAAGGACATAGGTGAAAAAGCTATGGAAAATTTGGAGAAGAAAATGTAAATTATGGTGCTTCTGTGGAGTTAGATGGCCAAGTACAGGGGCCCATAAACATTCGACTGAGTGTTCAGGAACAAGTTGAGATAGTCACTGTCCATTGGGAGCAATGCCTTTTTTTCCAGCTGAGCCATTCATCTGCTCAGCCTAAGGCATCCCTCAACATTTGGGTGAGGGCAAAGGGAGAAGATGAGCTTGGTTTTCAGCCAAATCTCAGCTCTGGAAAGTAGCTTTTACCTGCCTAAATTTAATCTAATTACACATGGTTGTAGCTTTTGCTTTTACACCCTGCCCTAAAATATTGAATAGCAGCATGCTACGTAATTAAATATCTGTCATGCCTTCTCCCAGATCTAACAACACTTTGGGGATATATATGATGCATGATTTGTACAACCAGTTAGTAAAAACTTTGTAAAGCACTTTGGGATTCATCTGAATGAAAGGTATGACCATAAATGTAAGATTGTTCTCATTATCATTAATATTCTTTTATGAGGGACCTTATCAAAAGCATTTTGAAAAGCCAAGTAAATTATATCTACCAGGTCACCTTTATGTACTATTTTATTAACTTTTCAGGTGAGGAATTGCTTTGAAGGAACAATATTTCCTTACGGTGACTGAAGTGGGTTTTCTCCCTATTGTCATTTATTTCCCTTCATTACAGTGACGTTATGGGGTACAGCTGAGGTCAAGGGCCTGTTGTGCTTAGGGCTGCACAAACATGAAAGGCAAGAATGGTGACATTTTTGGAAACTTGAAAAAAAATTAATAAAAAATGTAATTAAACTTTCTGGTTTTGTCCACGCTGAGATCCTTGTACTTGTGTCCTGTGTGGTACCAGCTGGATGGTGGCTGCAAGGGCTGGGGGATCATCTCCCAGCCAGGGTGTTTCTTCCGCTCTTGGGGTGTGAGCCAGCCCAGGGACCCTGTGCCATTCCCCCCAGTGCCGGTGCTGGCTGCCCTGGGAGCACTGCCTGGATGGCAGCATTTCCACAGGCATTGCAGGGTTCTGCTCCTGCAGTGCTCCCAGGGAGTTTTCCCTTGCTGTTGTTGCACAATAGGAGCCAGCACTGAATCCTTCCCTTTGTTTTCAAGGGGCATTTCAGCCTGTAAGGCAAGTGGAGCACCTTATTTGACAGGTTCACTATTGTGTGGTTTGTTTTCTCTACAGCCTGGGCTGGGAACCAGCTACTCCAGGTGATTTACGACCCCAATGAGCTCCCAGCTGCATAACTCCTTCCTCAGGTCCTGTTCACCTTCCACAGTGTTAAAGTAAATCACTGCTGAAGTCACTCTCTAATTTCCCACAGAAAGTGGCGGAGACAAGGAATCTCTTTAGTTACATCCGTACAAATAACTCAGGCCAAGGTTTTATTCCTGCTTCAGCATCCTCTGATTTCCAGCCTCCCCCTCTCCCCACAAAGATAGAGGGCTGTGCAGAAGAAATGCCTGCTTTAGCACATCTGACAGCAAGTAACCATGGAGAGTGGTGTCTTCCAGCAGATACATATATTTGAGTTAATTAGGTACAATAAAGCTGTCACATAACAACAGCGCTTTCTAAGTTTCACTCATTATGTGCCTGGTTGGGGGTTTAATTTTTTTCTTCTCTACTGCATCAGAAATACCTTGATATTTTTTTATAGACCTATATCTCTATGTCCCTTTCCTTTGTAGCTTGTCTGCATTTACTCTACCCTCTCTTCTTCTCTTTAGTCAGATCTCTTTTTAATTTTTAAAAGAATGTTTATTTTCCATAAGCCCTGCTCAGCCGTGCAAATTTCATTCTTCCTGTTCTTATTTTCAGATCAAAGGTCCAACCACCATCTGCCTCTCTAGGACAGATTCTTAAATAGCCTCCAGACTGATTACATTAGCCAAACTCACCCTTGGTACAACTTCTGGGGCTGCTAGAGGAGTCACTCTAGGAACAAATTTGCTCTGAGTTGTTAAAGAGTTTCACTATGCCCTTGAGCCTTCTGATAATAATTTTTTTCATAGTTTTAAAATCTAGCCTTTTAAAGTTCACCCTCACTGCATTACCCCTAGGAGAGTAACCTTCTATTATGATATCAAACCTAATTGCACTGTGATTATGATTACCCACTGGATTTCTTACTCTCACCTCCCTTAACTCCTGTGCATAATTTAGCACAGAGTTGAGATTCAGTCCCTCCAACAAAGGACTCCTCTGAAAAGCAGTCTTTAAATAATATCAATTAATTGGCTTTTTATACCATGGGCTTTTCAACTGATAGGCAGCAGAGGCGTGGAAGTCAGAGCTTTTCCACTACTGACTCAGTGCCCTCCAGAGGGTCAAGCTGCGTTGTCCCAGTGGTGGTCCTCAGAGCCATAGAATCATGGAATGGCCTGGCCTTGTGCTGTCCCCAGGGGTATCTGCAGCTTATCCAGGTGGCCTTGGCACTGGCAGAATGGCAACAGGGAGACAGAGTAATGCCTCTAAAAGCCAGAAAAGTGAAAAAGCGTGAGGTTTGGAAATTAAATCTCTCTACATGATAATGGGCAAAGGATAAGAGGAAGGAGGGAGGTTGTGGGGTTCAGTGCACTTTTGGGACGGATGTTTGGTGACTGCAGTTCTTGCAGCACATGGGCAACGTGTTAACACAGCTGTACACCCCACTGAAGCCACTTGGACCTTGCCCTCAATCTCCTTTTCTTCCCACAACTCTTTATAATGAGCTTGATGGCCGACCAGATCAATCTGGTGATTTCCAGGAACTGAGACCAAATAGAACAACCTGTGGGGAGCTTGTTGATAACTTCAGATTGTAACAGCTCTTGGTGACTGCACTGGGTCATTACAAAAATGTTTTCCCTTCAAGGGCTCCTGGAAATTCTGTGGAAATATTTAGGGCTGAAGACAGAAGTAAATATTCTGGTCTTTTTAGGTTTCTGAGTGGTAGTACTTTAGCTGAGTTTCAGTCATCCCTTTTATAAATAGTGGTTAGCAGAAAATGCAATTCACAGAACAAAAAAATTAACACTCATTTTCTTTTTTTAAAAAGCTGTGGTCGCTGCAAAGAAATGAAGGAAATAAGAACTAGCTCATAAAGATTAATTCATCACAGGAGAAATTCCCTCTATGAGAGGTAAAGTGTAGTAGGGTTCTAACTGCTTTTGATAAACGCAAATGAATATTTTCTGTTTGCCCTAGCGACTGTTAATATACATATTTATCTTAATGCATTTGGAAAAAAAAATTAGCTAAAATAAAATAAAGTTCAATGGCTTGTTCTAAATGGATTCCCAACGTTGGCAGAAAAAGATGTACAAGGCACTTTGCTAAACGCTGTTTGAGTGTAGAGCAGTGCTGCTGAAAACAACATAATGGGCTATTGCCTTTCAGCTTTGCAATTGTGGCTGCACGGTGCTGTTGGGCAATCTCCTGCTTTATGTGTGGGACGTGCTGAGCAGAGGCTGGTGCTGGTACTGGGCCAAGCAGTAGCTGTGCTTGGATTGATACCAGTCCCGTTGTTTCCTGCTTTTCACCTGTCCCTGATGTGAAGTCCTCCCTGCTGATGGTTCATGATTTCCTTAGAGATGGGAGGCGGCATGACAAGCTAAAGCACTCACAGAAACATTTAGAAGCCGCAGGCTTTTATTTTTACATGGATCTGACATGCCACTTGAGTGTCCTCTCTGTTGTCTCTGGCTGACAGTTCAATATCTCCCTGGTCATTTTCTGTGGTTGTTGTTTGCAGCACTCTGCTTTCAGGAGGTGGTCATGCAAGCATTCGGATTTGTTCAGACAATCACATCAGCCTCTCAGTGGTTGCTCAAGCTTTCTCTGTGCTCCTTTTCCTTTTGAATCACTTGTTCGCCAAGATGCATCCTGTGCATTTACACAAGGACCTTAGGCACAAATCAGCTGGGATTTTATCTCTGATATATCAAGAAAACACATTCTCATCTTTAAGGACGTGTTGTAGAACGCTATGCAATAAACACAGGAATAAAAATCACAGAGTCATTTAAGTCCAGAATAAAAAAAAAATAATCCCACTGATTTACTGTGCCTAAAGGCTTCCTCTCCCTGCAGTGGATGTTTTTATTAGTACTGGATTCATAGAGAAATTGAAAAGAGAAATCCAGCCTGGCACCATCAGACTTTGTCTCACCATGCTTGAAGCATCTTTATCACCAGCATCTACAAGTCCAGGATGACATGAATAGAAATAAATAGTAGACAGGCATCCACAATAAGCCACATCCCACCCTGCCCATCCTGCCAGGCTGCTGCAGGCTCTGTAGGAGAAGGGTGCCAGTCCAGGGTAGGGGATTACATGGGTCTGTGGCCAGATGGTACTAAGGGGTAAGCTATGTTCCCAATAGGTAGCTAATGCATTCCTTGAAAATCTTCCTCTCCTGAAGTAAGTCTAGCTAAACCAAATCAATTGAAGAGCTTTCAAGGATTTAAGAGTGTACCCAGTCTATGCAGTGGGGGATAATTTGTACAATCAGTGGAACAGAGGGCAGAACTGTGTCTGAACCAGGAAGCCAAAGGCAATAATAACTAACGTGTATCCATAAAAAATTCATGGGAAATTTCATCTTGGGTAAAAGAGAATGAATAACTATGTTGATTAAGTATTAAAAGTTCGTTTTATTTTTAGAAGTACTCAGAAAATTGAAAACATCTGGGAACATTATGCAATTCTTTTTACGTAATGTCTTCCATTTACATTTCATCAGTGCCATCAGTTTAACCCTGACCTGTATGGAGGCAATCCACAGGATCCAATCCTCTTTCTTGCTGGGCTGCAAGAGGTGGCTGAGTTCAGGCCCCTCTCCCTCTGTGGAAAAAGCCCCATGTGTATAAGTGATGGTCTGTGTCAGAGCATAATGCCCAAACCTTCCTCCACACATCTGACTTTCACCATCCACGAACAAAGTTGTACATCCCACTGTACCAAGTTTGAGATGTGAATGGCAGGAAAATGTCTTAATCAGTTCAATCTGTTAAAATGTTGAATCCCTGTGAATTTGCCCTGGGACACCCCATAGGATTAGATGTGTCCCCTGTTAAATCACAAGCAAGAAGCTTTCAGAAAAAGCTTAGATCTCCAAAGATATTTTGATATGTCATGACAGAGGTTGGCATCTTGAGGGTAGAAACTGAAGTGCCTTTACGGGTCTACTGTCACTTCTGCAGTGACAAGCCCAGTTCTGTTGATACTTAACTGCAAGATATTTTACTCAGAAATGCTGTGATATTATTCTTTTAATTTTTCTTTAAGGAGGTGAAACACAGAGCCATCAAGAGTATTAAGTGTCAGACTGGGCCTGTGGGGTTGTGTTTTCCCTGGGAGAAAACACCAGAGAGCAGCTGAGAGCAGGCAGAGGCGGTAATGTGGAGCTCCAACCCCTCCAAAGGTCTCTAGCAGAGGGTGGAGCAAAAGGACAGCAATTTTTTGGATCACCTTCCACCTCCAGCAAGCATCCTCGCTTTGGCCCAGAATTCTGCAATTTCCATCAGGTACAAATAGACCAGAGCAGATTTATTTTGTCCGTCATTAAAAGGCTCATTCACAGTCATTGCATCAGCTCTCAACATGGGGGCGAGACCCTGTCCTACAGGGAGCTCTATTCCACACCCCGTGGAGCAATCACCTTTCAAGGACAAGGCTCGTCATTTCCTCCCATGCAGAGAAGCTGCCAGCAGGAGGAACCTGGTTTCATTTGTGTGCATTTTCGAGACTGTGGCAGGAGATTAACTCATGTAGGATCTACCAGATGTCTCTCTGTGGAGTGGGCTGCTTTGAAGAGCAAAAGAGTTCTTCAGTCTATGCCTAACCAAAGGAATGAATCATACACCTGCGCACTCGCCTTTCTTTCAAGGACATGGTGCCCTGTGGAGGTGGGGGGTTCTTTTCTTGCCTGGAGAATCTCACATCATCACAGGCAGAATATTAGAGGAATGGGGAAGAGACAATGCATTGACTTTGCTTTATAGCCTGCCTCCTCCTTAGTCTCTCTGGCAGGTCAGATAAGCTCTGTCTAATCTTGCATTAAAAAGTTTTACCAATGTCTGCTTTCTTTGTTTCTTTTTTTCCCCCTCTGTTTTAATGTCCCTTAACACTTGCTCAGCTAACATAAGGTCTTTCACCCTTTAAGTGCTTGCAGACGTGCTTCTCTGGCTGATTTCCAGTGAAAGGAAAGTAGATGGCACACACTGAGAACTATCTGAATCTAAGCAGAGGCTTCCTAGAAAGTCTAATTGCAGTGGGGGCAATTCAGCTGGTCACACTCACATCGCTGGCTGCGATGTTCCCAGTGAGCTTTGCAAGGTACCTGGCACAGGAAATCGTGCAGGGACAGTGGCATTTGCAGGGTGTCTCAGGAGCTGAGGGCAGCAGTAAGGTGTGGAGTCCACCCTCAGCCAGTGCTGAGCAGTGTCTGGAGCTCATGGTGACAGATGGGTTGGATGGGTAATGGGGTCTGGTCTTTCTCATTGCCTTCAAGGACTCTGATTGATTTGTCCAGCTTGCCATGATGAAGTCATTAATCTTGATGACACTTTCTGCAGCTCAGCCTCTGGCATGCCAGAGTAATTCTTTTTGCACCTGCCAACAGACAGGTCAGATAGCAGCATATGCACTGTCTGGAAGCTGTGGACCTGATTTCTAAGAAAGGTGTGATTGGAAGCCACTAAAGGGAACAGGTCAGGAGATAACCTGCCTTTGGTACAGACTGGAGGCAAGCAGCTTGTTTCCTGTAGTGAAAGAAAGGAAAGCCTGGACCATGTTTTCAAGAGTTCATAACATTTGTGTGACAAATCCAAGACAAATACAACCAACATTAATCCAGCGTGTAATGGTTAAATGTTTAAATTTCTGTCCACTGAAAATCTACCTTTTTGTTTTTATCATGGCTCTGACTCTGGAGGAATGAAAGTTCAAATGATTGACCATGAATCATGGTAAAGTCCACTGCTAGCAAGATTAGAGTTAGTAGATTATTGATCAGTGTAATGTTAAGTGGTAAATTAATTTTTCCCCATCAACTCTCTTAATGGATAGTTTCTTTTTAAGATGTAGCAGGGTTCTGCATTGAATTAGCTTGGAGAGTTATATAATAGGAACAGCTGGTAGATTCAGCCCAGCTCACTACCAGAGCCCTCTGCATGCTGTTGTTCAGACACATTTCAGAGCTATTTTTTCCTTTACCACTGAGACTAGTAAATCCTTTGTTGAGAGCCGGGACAGGTTTGCAAACACTGAGATAAGAGGACTGTATCTCCCTGTACCATCGCCCACTGACACCTGTTTGCGCTTGACTAATTTTCCAATTATACAGAATCTTTTCAGTGCTGTGATGGGGCGTCCCTGGAAGAGAGGTTGCCAGTAGTCTTGCTGCACCTGAGGAGCTATCTGAATATGTGATGGCAAGCAGCTTCTGAGGCACAAACTTAGGGAAATTTTGTGCTTATAAAGGGGATATTAATAGTGCTGGAAAAATTATTTGTTCCATGCACTTCTAGGAATCAAGTGACTGAAGAGGTCTCTACTCCATCATTACAAGCACCCCTTGGACACTAAAAGCATCCTTGACTTACTCTGCTCTGCTTATATGGCACAATATAATTTACAGCTTCCAGTTTTTTGGATGAGACCCCTTAAGTTTTTAAAGATTCCCAGGCTCAGAAGGGGGAGTGAGGGTGACATGGTTTGACACAGTGTAGTTATCTTGTGATGAAACATCTGGCTCTTCTTCGGGGCCTCAGGGCTTTGGTGGACATTTGACACACTCTGCTCCTGTTACATAGATTTGGTCTGGCTACCAAAGGTGGAGTTAGTGTCCACCTTTGATAATCCACAGAAAGTGAGATCAAAACTTGTAAGTCTGGTCTAGAATAAAATAATTTATTCCTTATACTAAGATGTCAATATCTTATCTTGATTTGCAAAGCCTTATTCTGTGCTGACCGATGCATTATCACTGTGCAAGCCCAGAGAACACCAAGACACCCTATACTTTCAAGAGCTTGCTATGCTATCCATAGCAGTGGGTGGATATGAGATATATTAATGGGAAGAATCCATGGAAACTAACCTGGGAAATCAGCAATGACCCTTGCTCAGCCAAACCTCAGAAAAAATATGTTTTTCACCCTTGGAGAATTTCTGAGATGAGAATTTTTTCCCTCTTCTAAGATGGAATGAAAAAATCAAACTCTTGATGTGTTTTTTTTTCCATCTAACCAATAAGCTGTAAATAAATACATAAAAAGATACTTTCAAACACTTTATTTTGAGCTCTTGACATTTTCCAATGTTTAATTCCTCTAAAGTACAATTTTCAAAGCAATAAAACTGCATCCCTTCTCCCTTTGCCTCAAATCTTCAAATTACATTTTGCTGGCACCTCTTGCCTGGCTCTGTTAATAGGGAGATGTTAATTAGCAACCTTAGACTTAACCATCAGGCAGAGAGCAGCACTGGTGGTTTGCATGGGATGGGTTTAGTTTCTTTCTCCTGTCTGTGGATGCCAGGACCCCTTGGCCAAGCCATGCTGGCACAATGATGTGAGATGCTGATCCAAACACTTTTCCGATTGCCCTGGCTGGGACATGGGCATGAAAACCCACTCTGGCTGTGACTGCTGGTTTGTCATCACAGTTCTCCCTCCAGAGAGATTTTCCTGGGAGATGGCAGCAACCCCTGGCTTATGTCCTTTTGTCGCAGAGGGCCTGGGGTGACCCCTCTCCTGACCATCTCTCTGGAGAATGCAGTAACCTGTTGAGGTGGACCAGCAAAGCAGATTGCAAAATTCATCTCCTTATGAGGCTTCTCCTTCTGCCCCCGGCTCAGGGTACCACCACAGTTCGTACCTCAGATAAAAGTGGTGCCATTCAAGAGACATTCAATTCTGTGGTTTCTCAAAGGATCAGACACCTTCTTTTGGTGACATGGAATTTTATTAATGCAAACATTACACACACACTCATGCATAAACATAGACATACATATTATATGACAATATACATATATGTACATAAAACTGGTGTTTATGCTTATATTTGTGTTCATACACACACAGAAGAGAAAGGTTAATGTGTGTTTTGCAAAGACAGAGGACACTTGTTTGTTCACCAGGAAAGAAGGAGGAATCAATATGTTTGGGTAAGGGAAATGGATTACCCTTAAACATCCTGCACAAGACAAAAAAGTTTCTATTTGATGTTGATGCTGATGTGAATCTGCTGTAAAGGTCAGTCCAATCACTCTGTTTTGGCTGTGGCCAGCACAATGAAACACTGTATTCAATCTTTCAGAAATTTGCATGTATTTTTCTGCATGTTACTTGCCTTAAAAGCAAGTTTACCGTGTGGAAGTAGAAAGGGGCAGGTGGATGTGGTGTTTCTGAGTAAAAACAAATACTTTTTGTTTCAGCTTCCACTTATATTTTTCCTTTAAAGAGATTTTTTTTTTTTTTTCCCCCCGGTTATTCCATTTGCAATATTACAAGTTCCCAGACAATAAAAATCCACTCAACTGTAATGCAGGAGTAATTTAAGAATTTTGGATCTGATATTTTTCATTTTTTTAGACCCCCCTGTATACATTAGGATGTTGAAAAATTTCAGGTGTGTGCATATGTGTTCTGTCGGTCCAAATTTAAACCCCTTCTCCTGGTGATCCAGATGTCTATGCAAATAAACAGTGTTTGCAAGGAGTAACTCCATTAACAGGCAGCAAGTGTTGGCTCAGATCTTGCTTCAAATAACAGTGAAGGGGAGCACAAGATGTGCTTGAGATTGCAGACAACCTGGCTTTCCCATCCCAGGCTAATTTTGGAAATGATTTTCCAGAGTAATTTCAGATAAAGAGGCAAAGCCTTAAGCATTTTAGTGAAGTGAAAAAAAATCAATTATTGCTCAAGGGAATAGGAAAATTTTATTTTTCAAGATTTTATTTTTTTAGATTTCTGCCCTCCACAAGCAATAAAATTTATAAAGAAACAGTTGTTTAACACCTCCTGAATGCAAAAAAACCTCCAAAAAACAACACCTCACAGCAAAATTGTGGCTGTGAAATTATCACCAATATCACTGAAACAGAGATGGGCTGCAAACGGCCTTTTCCTGGCATCTTTTGCAATTTTGACAAATTTACCAGGTATACTGAGCTGAAAGTGCATGGTGAGCATACATTTAGAAGTGACAGTGTTGTACATAAAATCAGCACCATGTAAAAATCCTTCTGTTACTTATTTGTACTTTTGAAATGCATGTAAAGGTGCCGCTGACTTTTAAGGCCCTATGCTGTACAGCACCATGATGTGGCCACAGAAGCCTGAGCATTTGTTTCCATGAAATATTTCCTGATGTTTGCCTTTTGGCAAGGATGGGAGCAAGCTGAAACAGCAGTGAAATAAATTTTGTAAGTAATAAAAAGCCTAATACCTTGTTCCTTTCTTCAGTCCTGATAGTTTCATTATTTGCTTTACTTGATTCGAGGCTGCAAGAAGGAAACACAAAAGGAAATTTTTTCGATGAAGTGTCCAAAATTAATACCACTGCCCTGACACAGCAGCAGCAGTGACATAAAAAACAAGTAATGCTTAGCTACAGAGTTTTGTTTTCAGACAGATAATCAAAAGGGAACTTGGAGAGATAATCAATTGCAAAGAGACCTGGTGGTTTGAACAGTATCCCAGCTGCAGTTGGAGGCACATCAGATGGGAAAGTGCTGGTGGGGAGGAGGGAAAGTTCTTGGGGATGCTGGTTGTGGTGGCATCTGTCAACGTCTCTGCTCCCATCCAGCCACAGGCCACAGCATCTGATGGCAGAGCCTGGTGGAGTGAGGGGGACAGGAGGGGATGTGCAGGGGATCCACCAGGGCTGGGTGCTTGTCCTTCTCCTCTGCTCCTCTGCTCGTGCTGTGGGACCCTGGTCCTGCTGCAGCATTTTCTGAGTGTGTCGCTGAAACTCTTAAAGCTGTGTGAAGTGACAGAGATGTCTCCAGCTGCACCACATATGGGTATCAGATGAAAGTGCCCAGGTGTATAATTAGATGCCAGCAGTGGCAGGGTGCTGCAGAGCAGCTGATGTAGACATCTCACCTGGAAATCTATTACTGCCGAGGCTCAGCGTGTTATCACATCTTTACTTGAAGGAAATGAAGAACAATAGCAGGAATCTTAGGGTTTTTCATCTGCTGGTGTTCACGCACCTGAAGTAAGGAGGCTGTGGTGACTGCAACCTGATTTCTCTCCTGGCTTGGAAAGAGTAGTTGGGGTGATAACCAAAGAAATGGTTCTCCTCATGTCTCTTACGTACTCCCATGTACTTCCTGCAAACAGTAGGGAAACTGTGTTTCCCAGAACAAACTCAGGGAGAAACTCACTCTTGGGGAAGACCTCACTACTGGCTTCAGCTGCCTGACAGGAGCAGAGAAGTGAGAGAAGAGACTGTGAATACAAAATTGCAGAAATAGAGATGCTCAGATTTTTTCCCCAGCGATAGTGGTCAAACATGGCAACAAGGGTCCAAGGAAGCTGTGAATTCTCCATGCTCAGAGGTATTCAAACCTTGAGCAGACACAGCCCCGAGCAACCAGTGCTGAGCTGGCCCTGTCCTCTGCAATGGTTTGGACTGGAGGCCTCCCAGCTTTAATGCCATTGTGGAGAACAACATTAGGCTCCTAAATGTCTCAATTCAGGTGAAGTTTTTCAGCAAACAAAAATGGCAACAAGATCGTTTCCCCTCCTCCAGACTACCTTTGTGAAGAAATGTCATACACTTCGTCTGGAAAGGCCAGACTCCACATGTAGCCTTTTGGTTTTCATTCTGCAGAAGTCATATCCTCCTTCATTGCCTGTAAGCCATTGGTTTAACCTGTAGCTCCTTGGTGACCCTAATCTAAGTATCACCAGATCAATCCTTGCTAAATTAACCAAAACAGATTCCATGACATCACTCAAGCCTCCGTCCTCCAGGAGTTTTTCAGGTTGTTAGCAGAGGGCTGATGTTCACCCATAGTCTGCAGTATCACCATGTTACTTAGTTACATTAAAGTAATCTTAGAAAGGACTTACTGATGACTTATACTCAAATGTGCAAATAATATGCTTGTAGAACATTAAAATGGCTCTAATAGTGTGGTAATAAATTTCTTTTTTCAATATAGATGATTAGAAATTTCAGTAGTTAGAAGCTATTAATGTACTCACCATAAAGCATGAAAGTCCATCCTCATGAAACCCTAAATGACAGTACTGCCTATAAATTTTACTGGAGGTGGAAAGAGCAGTAATTATATGGCTGGCATTAGATGTAGCTCTTTCTGTGGAGTGGCAGATCTTTTCCTCCTGTTGTTAAGCACTATTTTTGGCCATAGCCAGTAGCCAGGGTATACTGTAAATAATATTCTTTTCTATGATGGATTTCTGCACAAACAGAAAGAAAGAGATTTTTTATTAAAAGAAAAATTGGCAAACAGTCAAGTGTGGATGGCTTTGAGAGTGGCAATGCAATAAAGAGCACTGAGCATCTGGTTTAATGTTGTTTGACTGACCTATGTGGATGGTGATGACTGAAAAGCCCATTAGCTGCTGGCAGTGAAATGTGTCTGATATTATCATCCAGGCACTAACATGGATGTGTTGCAAAATCCTGAACTCCATTGGCATTCTCACTGGCAGGAGTAGTGGAACTACCAGGGAAGGGGTAGTCTTGTACGGAGATTAGTTTTTTGCCCAAATAATTGAAATGTTGGATAAATGGAAAAATATTTATGATTTTTTCCCTGCTTCTCCAGCTTGGGCAGTGAAATGAGATGTAAGTACAGTCAGGGTTGCTTCCTGCCTCCCATACAACAATCATTCTGAGGTACCGACGGCACATGGCTTCCTCCTCTATAGCCCACTTTTGAGCCTCTCATCCAAACCAAGCCAACCTTGTATTCTGTAAAACGCTTCACAGAAGTATTTGTGTCCTTCTCCAGTTTTATGACTGCAGTGTACTTCTTTGACAAAACATCTATTTTTAAATTCAGTTCTTGAAAGAAGTTCATTGTGGCAGGGCAAACTATTGTACTTCTTAGCAGGATTCTTCAAGTAGCAGGATCTAATTCTCAGGCTGGCACACTCAAGTGTTTGCAACACAGATCATAATGGAAAGCATCTGGCTGGCAATGCCTTCTGATTTCTCATTAAATAAATGAAAAATATTCAACACAATGTCATATATTTCTGCTGGAGCTAAAAATACTTAAGATGATATGCCTCTTCTACCCCCCATGCTATCTCTCTGATAGCCTTTGATCATGTACATGGAGAAAAACAAACAGAAAACAATCATTATCAGAAATATAAATAATCGACCAATATGATATATGAAATAATTCGGTTTTGCTCATCAATCTTATAAACTGCTAAAGTACAAATCTGTCAGTTGGAAAATAGGTTTTAGGATAAATTTAACATGTGAAGATCATGACAAGTTGGATAGAACTGTCTCTGCATATAATATTGCTTAGTCTATATTAATTTTTTTTCTTTAAATGTTGAGTTCTAATTCAGCACAGAAGTCAGAAGAGCTGTTCTTGGGCATAGAAATTTTTGAGAGAAAATGGAACAACATCTTCTAATGTTCAGGATGTCTTGAAATCTTTCACTCCAAAACTTTCCCTGTGACATCATTATACCATCAAACCCCAGTGGTGAAACATTTGGGAGGACTAAGGTCTTCTGACAAATAGAATGACACAAAGGAAACCTCAATAGTTTCCACTTGAAAGGATTTTTTGCAGAAAGCATAGTTGTGGGAATGGTTCATTAACCCAGTATATCTTTTCCTCTGTTTTCTGCATCACTACTTCAATGGTCAAGCTATATGGTGCAGACCTCAGCAATAAATGTTTTGCTCAGAATTATTCAAGCATATAACACAGGGAACGTGCAAAAAGTCAGCTCAGAGAAATTTGATTTAAGGTCTTGATTTCCTGACTCTAGAAGAAAACTCCCTAGTGAGTGGTAAGAACTGGCAGATTTAGACGACAGATGAGCAGGCAGAGGTTTGGGAGATCAAACCCAAAGACTTTTATGACTTGGTCAGAATTTAGAAACATGTGAGAACCTGCTCAGTGTGAAGGAGAGGATACTGATGCCTAAGGAACACAGGCTAGACACCTATTTGTGATTTATGAGTTATATCTTCCTGGAAATGTGGCTTGTGTGTTGCCCTACCCCTCACCAGCAAAAAGGCTCCCTGTGAGGCTCCACACTTCTGTAAGCTGGGGTGATGTATGGTGGCACTCCATAACCCTTTTCTTCTGATAACCCCTTTCCCCTTATGATGAAATGCCCTTCTCATGGGCTGCTTCTGATGTGAAAAATACCACTCACATCGATTTCCAAGCTAAAACTATCTTTTCTCTTCTTCTGGACCACTTTGTCCCCACATGTCAGACGCAGCCAAGACCAGATGCCTTTAAGAACATCATAGAATGTTTGGTGGATAAATGAGTAGCTGCTGCCAGCGACATGAGATTACACAATCTCTGTGAACTCAGAGCCCTTTTCTCACCATAAGTCACAAGGGTGCAACATTATTAAACCCATTAGGCATTAGGCAGCACACAGTGGTCTTAATTAAGGTAAAAAGAAAGCACCCACCCTTTTCAGAAAATTGATGCCTCTGAATATGTTGCTTAGGGTCACGTTCAAAAGACCTGGTGCTTCATCAGCCTTTGCAAGTACATTGATTTCATCCTGGCCAGAATTTAATAACATGGAAAGTGTCCTCTTACCACTGCACTGGGAATATCACAAGCTGTAATTAGTTAATGATCGTCATGTTTCAAGTCTCTTTGGATGAATAATTTCCTTGTTGAAAACTAAAACTTCCGGTAAACCAAATTACTCCTATTTGGTTGAGGATTGTTTTGGGGAAAAAAGGAACAAAAATGTTTGTTTTGTTATACACAGAAGGCATCAGATTTTCAATTTGATGGAAACAACCCTGGCTGTGTTTAACTTAAAAACAAATAAAAGTAAAGCAAATAACATGAAACAAATTATTCATTATCTTGGTAAACAAAATATTGTACTTCACCAGAGAGCTTGTGAAGAAAAACAATGTCTGGGATCAACCAAAGGAATATTCTGATTTTATTTTTCATTTTTAATGAAAAAAATTGCTCACAAAGCTGTGGGTGCTGGGTCTTCAGAGAATGTTTCTGACAGAGAAGAGAAGAACAGAGGGTTCTTCCTTGTCTCCTTAGCTGGAGTGTTGTGCAGGCTCCCTGACTGGGCTCACTGTGAATGTTAAATGGCTGAAGCACTGTCTTATAACGGAGCTTAACATTTGCAGCCTTGCAGGGCTTTAACAAACACAGGGACCAGTGATGGGATTGATGTCAATTTAGTCTTCTATCCTCAGCTACTGATAAAGATTTCCTTTACAGTCAATGGAGCCAGGGAGAAAAATGTCCAGTGAAGATTTATCTCACCCCAGGACAGACACCTAAACGGGATCGGATTCCTCATGGACATCCCTTTCTGTATCTACTATGTAGGGTGGTGGAATGCATCCTTTGGATGGGTTGGAATACTTGAGATGAATCTCATTGTTATGCAGTATTCCTTATGCCAGGGAAATTCTGTGCCAGGTATTTCTCCTCATTATTGCTAAGTAAAAATGAACACCATTAGCAACCTGACATTTTCACTGAGAGGATCTGGTTCTCGTTTTACTTACACAGATATAAAAAAAGGTGCATCCTCATTAAATCCAACAGATTTTATCTAGTATAAAGCTGGTGGAAGATAACAAAGGTCTTTTCTGTTCACTGTACATATGATATGAAGAATGTCTGAGCACAGGCCTGGAAGGTGTTAAACATAAAAAGCAGTTCATCCAGATACCTTTGCAGGCTACAGCAAATCATTGTTTCCAGACAATGCTTGAATTATTTTTGTATATAGAAAGATTTAGTTAGTTGTGGGTGTGTTCTCATCTCTTACCATACATAGCATGGTATATGCGGGGCAACTACATCATTTTCTGACACCATGAGAATTAGAATTTTCTTCCCAACAAGGAACTGAGGTTCTTGCTTTAAGAGATGATTGAGAGGAAAACAAGTTGGCACTGAACACTCCCTAAACTTTTGAATATGTTAACAGTAGCTGGAGAGAAATTACAAGATGTCTTCTACAGCACCTTGCCCTTAGCAAGTGATGATGGTGAATATGCAGCCACAAAAGTCATGGCACTTCAAGCACTCTGTTCCCTCAGAGCAACGAATGAGTGATTCAGCTCTGTCTTTGTGAGGGAATAGTCTGTCTGCAGAGCCAAGGAAACAACAGTGTCAGGGTGAGGGGACCCAGCAGGTCAGGATGGGCAAGACATCTTCTCTCCTTGCTTTTCTCTGCCCCCTTATCCTTCTACTTTGTTTGCTCCTGCTCTTTGGGAACAGGGGCTGTTCCTGGCTGTGTGTCTGCATGTGGCAGTAACAGGCTCACCGCTGATGGATTTTTTGTCATAACAAACAAACCTCAATGAATAATAATAACAATAATAATAATAATAATAATAATAGTGCAGGGCAGAAATGGAAAATGAAAGCAATTGACGACTGCATCATGGAAGGTTCATTTTTTGAGGACCAGTCTTGTGGTCTTGTCCTTCAGATGGTTGGTCTCACTTGTGTGTCACAGGGTCTTTGTGCAGTGATAACGAGCTGAGGTATGCACTGAGCTAATTATACAGTTGGTTGTGGTCCAGTGATGACTTAAATTTGCAACTTATTAGAGAGTTTATTGGATTGCCAACCCAAGCATTTCTTAGAATAAACAGTTTTCCCTGAATTTTGCTGAAACTTCACATGCTTATAAGATGATGGTTAAAGGCAATAAAATTTCAGCATGTTAAATATCATAAATTTTGGATGTTCAGTAAAGCACAACTAATCTAGTTTTAAAGTAGAAGGCTTTCCTCCAACACATGGAGTTTGCTGAGGAAGCCAGCCCTTAGTCCAGCTGGAGGCAGAAAGAGCAGGATGGATTTGGTTGCAGTGCAATATCCAGATTGTGCTGGGGACCTTGGCACCTGGGCTGTGCCTGCAGACAACTCCCCTTCCTGCAGCAGCTCCTCTGCAGCGACATTTGGGTCTACAAGAGAAAAAAAAGCCAAGAAATACGGAAACTTCTGCTCCTCCTGCATCTGAGACCTAGTTTTAACCTGGACTAGGTTCAAGCTTTGTTGGAAAGGACAAATTTGGAAATTGCTTGGAAATCTGTGAAGTCTTCTGGGTATGTAGTCAGATTTCTAGCTGAGCAACAGGAAGTGAATTCTGATCCCATGTACATATCTACAGCTTTCTGTGGATCAGGAAAGAAAGTTTGGTCTTATTGTTGAAGAAGATTGAAAAATGGCATTTCCCTTGAGGAATTCTGATATTTAGACACTTGTTTTGGTGACAAATTGGGATGAAAAATTAAAAGATCAAAACTTTTGGAAAACAAACATCTATTGATCTATAAATGTCAAGTTGCATTGTTTCAACACATTTTATTCTAAGATGTTTTGACTGTCACTGACCGACAGAATTTGTTTTGTGCATTGGCACTTTGGAACTTGGTTATTGGTGGTTGTCCTAGGTTACAGTGTAAAACGTGACCAAGGGCAGGTATTCTGTTACCATCTTCATGGGCTGTTGGAGCAGGTGGGGCAGTGTTTGTTATCTGCTACCATGACTCATCCTTGATAACTCCCTGTGGGAGCTATCTCTGTTAATGGGCAATCAAGAACCCTGCCACATGACTCATAGATAACTCGCTCTGGACTATCTCCTGTTAATGGGCCCATCAATGCCTTGCCTCATGACTCACCATTCCATTGTGAGATGCTCCACCCAGGAGGAGAAACTGAGAGTTCCCATCTGTATATAATCAGAGGTTTGGAACAGCACAGGCAGCCCTTACGTACGGGACTTCCGGAGGACAAGAGCTACACCACTGGACCTTCAGGCGAAGACCAGACTCTTTTTCTACAGGATCACTGCTTCAACAGGACCACTTCATCTGGACTGCCATCAACACCCTGACCAACAGGGTGCCAGGTTGTATTCTGACTCCGTCAGTGATTTTTCTTCGTACTATTGCATTTATTTCATTTTTCCTATTAAATTATATTTCTGACTTGGAGTCTTTCACTGGTTTGCTTTTCAAACCTTCACAGTGGTCTCTGTGCCTGTGCTGGCACCATAATATTTTGTGCTGTAAGCCCATGCTCAAGTTATGCAAAACTGCATCTCAGTGCCTCATGGGGTTTATAGTCCAATGAGGGCAAATAACCTGTAATGAATGATGAAAAAGTGATGAGGCTCACTCTCATCACTCAGATGCAGAGTTTTAGGGTGACTAGGTCCAACCAAACATTTTCCTTTTCTTTAAACACAATTATTTCAAAATTATTTTTCTACCAAAAATTTAGACTAACATGGAACTGAGTTTTCTGGGGTTAAAAGTTCAACAGGCTTTGTGTTTAATGTTGAAGATTCTTATAGTTTTGCTCTGAAGTTACTCAGCTTTCAATACAGCTTCACCTATTTCTTTTGTGTTTGTAGAAGTGAAATAATGTAGTCCCTGTGCTGCCAAAGTTTTTTTTTTCCAGCTGAGATGCAGTAAACTCATCTTTCACATTTTGTAACAGCCGTGGGTATGATTTTTGCTTTAAGCCCACCTCAGTCTTGTGACTTCCCTCACTTTTAATCTATCTGTCAGGTTTACAGGGTATATTGATACTAGCATTTTTAACAGACTTCTAGGGCTGCTATAACCATGACAAGGATTGCAAGGGCAGGCCTTAACTTTTGGTAACCTAGCTGATATGGCTGGAGGAGCAGAGAACGTTTGGACCTTCTTCCCCACAAGGCACTTTTGATGTTTTTCAGCTCAGTCAGTGGGTCTAATAAAGATAATTTCTCTCCTTGTTCTCCTTATACAAGGAACATGTACAAGGAAAGCAAGCCTTGTTTGTAGCCCATTCAGTGTAATGGCAGATGCCATCCTGACTCATTGCAGGCTGTATAGCAAATATCCTTATGGAAGTGTGAGATTTAGGTTATCCCCTTCTGTTGTGCCAGAATAAAAATGTCATCAACAAAATAAAATCCTTCTCTAAAGGAGAATATATTCTCATTTAGTTCCTACACCACTTGTTTTGTTTCCAAAAGCAGATCTGTACTGATTGTCTAAGTTTGTCTCAGCCAGATTTCAGAGGGGATGAGGATATCAAGCTTTCACATTTTCCAGGGAGGCAGGTAGCAGAGCAGAGGGTCTGCAGAGCTCACCATGGCAAATGCTGAAGGATCTATGCAGGAGAAAGGCAACTCAAGTGTTGTGAGGTCCCTGTTCCTTGACAGGCATCTCGGGTGCTCCCTGGGGCTGGCTGGAAGCAGGAGGGTCTCACCCCTGGGGACGATCACCTTTGACCGCTCTGCAGCTCGCACGAATTGGCTTCTGGTGCTTGGAGTGCCTCTGGGATCAGCTGGGCTGAGATGTGTAAATATTAGACAGATAACACGCAAAGAGAGGAATCCTGCTCTTGTCAACAAAAATCAAGTCATGCCTGAGCTTTCTCTCAGAAGAAGGAAATTTTACTGCCTTGTGTCTTTCACAGAACAGGGGATTTGCCCTGACCCTGGTGGTACTTGTGACCCCTCTCCAGGCCATCAGAATTTGGGCACTGCGCTGTGGCCAAGGCTGAATCATCACTCCTGGCTCTGCTCCTGCATCTTGATGCTCTGCACTTACTGTCACATTCTAGGGTACATTTCTTATTCAGAGTTAAAACTCTTGAGTATAAGTGATCAGTTCTTATTGATTTGAAAAGGCTGAACTTTAAATAGCTGTTGTTTAACGTCCTGGAACATTAATATTAGATTAGAAAGATGTCCCTGACTCGGTGCCCTGAACATTAGAAAATGTATGCATCAAACAATTCTGCTCTTCCAGGACCATTTGTGACAATATTGTCCTGTAATAATGAGTTAACGCTTGGGTTAGGGTTCCTTTTGCTGGGCTAGACAGAACGAGGGAGAACAATCTGATCATTCACCCCAGTTCCTCAGTCTCAGGAAACTGCAGCAAAGACTGAAGTCAGAAGCACCCACAAAGAGCAAACACCCTGAGTCTCCAGCCTAACATACTCAGAAAATGTTTGTCAGCATCCCATGACGAGCTTAAGACCTTTCAGAAATATTAGACCAAAACCCTCAAAAACTCCTTTGCATTACAGAAGAGAGTAGTAAATATCATAAACTGTTGGTACAGTTTGTTATTTTCCTTCTCTTAGTAGTTTTCTTAAATAAATCTGAACTACATATTTATTATTATCACCTTTTTTCTGGTCCAGCAAGTGCATATATATATGCACTATATCTATGATCCTTGCATGCACACTACCTCTGAGTGGGTCTGTATACGTGATTTATGTGGATGCACACTCCTATACCTTTTAGGTGCTGTCACTTTTCTGTTAAGACAAGTAATTTCTTTTTTGTCAGTAAAATTTCACATAGTAGGAGTGTGGCTTTTAGGTTTTACTGTGAAATGTTTTTAAATGGTTCCAAATCTCCATTTTCCACAGCCCCCCNTGTTTGGCACATTACCATTTTCAGAGCAATTTATTATACTACCTTTTAAAGCAGCAGGTAGTTGGAATCCTGGTTCGAGTTGTGTGTTGTCTCTGCATATGGCAAATGTGATGAAATTAGAGTTACTGCATGGTGTCAGTAGTTAACTTTCAGGTGCAAATAAAGGTTGTATTCATGTCTCATAGATGCAACCCCTTTTGAATTTTTCTTTTTCCATGGCATATTATTCCACTCACTAGATAATAACTCTTCCTGTAGTCACCATATCTTACATAAATTATTTCTTTCTAAATGTCATAGGTGGCTGTAATGATCAAGTGAAAGAAAATTGTGCTACAGAAGGACTTAGTAATTAAAAAAGCACGACAACAAACACCTTCCAGCCAAGCAGAACAGCAAACAACTCATTATAATTATTCCAGCCTGTTTGAACCTGCCTTCCACTCGTGCACTCAGGCAGAGCTGCAAGGCACTTCTTCTCCATCAGGCCTGAATCAGTCTTTTGCTCACTTCTTATAATACTGTGTAGATAAGAGCTCTTCAATGGTAATTTGCTTGAGTTCTTAATAAGGAGAGATTTTAGAAAGCAGGGACTAGCGCAGGCAATAAGTTAAATGTGTCCATATCTGTAAGCAAGCAGATCAGAGTGCTGATTCTCTCTCCTCTTTTCTTCCTTGTGCTTTAGAAACTGAAGCAATTAAAGGGCTTGGGTGCATTTTGTTTTCCTCTTGGCTGTTTAAGCTATGTGTTCCTACAGTTTGCAGGATGCTGTTTTCACAGCTGTTCTCCTGGATTCGTGGCTGTGAAGCAGGTGGCCCTGCAGGAGCCCGAGGCTGCGTGGCATGTGACACTGAGCTGTGCTGCTCCGAGGGACTGCAGTGGCTGACCGAGGTCACGGCTGGGCACTGCCCAGACAGAGCCCCCCAAGAGCTGTGTAGTCATCACAGGATGTTTGGCATGCTCTCTATGTTTGGGGTGTTCAGACAGATTGTTTCAGTGTACTAGAGTGTTATTCTCAACCTGAACATGAGCTTCCCAGGGTGATCCACAGGACCTGCTCCAGTGAGGAGATCTAGGATGAGCTTAAGTCTCATTTAGAGAAAGAGATATTTTGAGGTCAGAGATGACTAAAGTGATACCATGGCCAGCACCACCTCTCCTGGGTTAAGGAGTTTAGGTATCAAGGAGCTCACAAACAAATGAAAGGGGCAGTTTGAGGACAACATCTTGGCTCCGTTGTTGTATTCACAAACTATCAGAAATCTGTGCTGTTATATCATGATAGCAAGATGGGAAGGTGGGCCCAGTGTTGCTGAGGTGTGGTAGGGACATGTCTGCAGTCTGATTTGTGAACAACACAAAAGGCAGTTTGACACTGACCTTTATGACAAGTCATAGGCAGGAATGAAAATATTTGGGGCATTCTTAAATGGAGCTTACCAAATTGTGGCAATTAGGACACAATGAGCAGCAGCTTGGCAATTCTTGAAGTGGTGCCCAGTTTAACTGGGAAGAATCGTTTGGGTTGTGCACTTTCATGGCTGGGCTGAGATAAGCCAAGGAGGGAGATGGGTTAGTTTTGCAATGAACTGTGCAGTGGGTAATGTGCACCCATTTATTTGGGGACTGCTGGTGAAATTAATCAAAAGGCCAGATAGGATCTATGCACCAATTGCATTCCACTCAAACCTTTGTGCACAGGAATAAATTTCACCTTGTCTGACCCACAAAGATGTGTGAATACTTATCTTCTTTTCTTTAAGCATTTATTTTTATAGTTTCAATTAGCTAGATTTTTCTTTTTCAATAGTAACTTTCCTTGATGTACATCTGTCTCCAGTTTAATACTTACCAGTAACTTGACATGAATGGCAGAGATGTCTTTTGTTTGCAGTTTAATATGGAATCAACTGAAACATTTTCATTTATAAAGTGAAATCAATTTCTTCTCAAACCTTCTGCAACAGAGGTAATGTTTGCAAAATGCTTTGAAGATGAAAAGCACTACAGTATATAAATATTAGGTATTTTTTAATGTCTTCATCATCTCTGCTTTTAAAATTAATACCAAAAAAATCCTATTAATACCCAAATGCCCAGTAAAGTGCATATCCTTCTTCTAATCTTAATGCTTTATTTTCATCTATGAATCCTCTTAATCTTTGAAATTAATTACCATGATTAAAAATGGGAGATGTGTTTTCCCAGAACAATCAAATTGTTCTGTAGCAAATTTTCATATAAGTTTTGCATCATTATTTTAATTTCTTTTGATATTAAAACACAGACACACACACTCACATTCCTGGATATAGCATCTACTCACTCTTTGGAGTAAGAGGAAGTCTTATTTTGCTTGTTGCTGACTGCGGACAGAAGTGACCCTGTGCAGTCATGACCTGAGAAGGGGCACTGCCTTGCCTGCCTCAGGGTCTCCTCTAAGGGCAAAGGCCAGGGCTGTTGGCTTGTCAGCCAGAGCTCAGGAGAGCACATTCATCCACCAACCAAGAGAATTGATTTATAAAAATGAGACCTTCAACAGACAGGGCATATTCACACTGCTGATGAGAACGTTCCACTGCCAGTGGAAGGGAATCAGTACAGTCACAGTTACCTATAAAACTGTAATTTGAGTTTAGCCCAAAGACATGATTCTTTTAGTCCTCATGAGCCATCTGATTTCTACAGCAGTAGCAGAGAACCAAGTCTGAGAATAATTTTATTTTGTTGGGGAAGCAAAATGGAACAAAGATGGATACTTCAGTGCCTGGCTGGTGAACAGGGCCAACACATGTGTTTCCTGGCAATCAAAGCAAGAGAAAATTCTCATTCCAGTTGGGTTTTGTTCCAGTCCTCTCCAGATATTGGTGATATTTGAATTCAGGCTTGTGTCTTGTTTTTGTTCAATGCTTACTGCAGGTTTCCACACCTGAGCCCTGTTCCCTATTAGCTGTTTACAAAGAGAAGAGGGAAAAGATCAAAGACCTTACACTGTCCAGATTCCCTGATCAGAACCAGTGGGAGAGAAGGTGAGAGGAAACTTGTTTAAAATATGAGTGTCAGTACATTTTGAAGGGCCTCTACATGCAGTACTCACAACCTGAGCCTTTGAGTAAGTCAATTGAATTGTTCCCTGGGAAGATCTTTCTTTGGTATAACACAGAAAATTCCTTTTGTTGAAAAAGTGGCAAAAAGAAAGGGGACAAAATGTGTGAGCTGAAAAGGAGGAGGAACTGAAATAGAGTCACATCACAAGTGCTGAAAATGGATTTTTTTTGTAGATCACAACAATACAGAATTTCTAATGCAAGAAAGCATTTGAGAATAGAAAAGAAGGCATCCAGTGTGCAAGAAAGGCACAAGAAGATATGTCTTTCATTGCCTTTTTATTTTTTTCTGCCCCTCTCATCAGAACAATGAGAAAGGTCAGGCATGAGCTGTGGAGATTATTTTGGCAATACAGACACTGTTGTAGTGATATGTGACAGACAAAGCAGGGAGATCATCCATGTGGAGACCTCACAGGACTAATTGTTGGTCCAGAAAATGGCCAGCTGTCTGTGAAAGAGGTGCATGTGTGTGGGGGAGAGAAAGTGAGACTGGGAGTAATCTGATATTTCCACATTTTCCAAAGCAGAAAGTTCCAGGTTATCACTCAAGTTGAAATGACAGAGCAAGTGACTACAAAACTGCATCTTGACCTCCTTCCTCCCCTCCTCTTGGTGCAGAGAGAGGATTTAGCTGTAAGCTCTATTCCATGGTCAGTGCCTGGGCTCACTGTGTTGCTTCCTCTTGTTTCTTTCTGTGGCTGTGGAAAGTACAGAAAAGCTTTTATGTAATGAAAGCCAGACCAGGAAAAGGATCTGCTCTGATGAGATTCCCCAGAAGACAATACTGGCTCTAATTCCTCCAGTTTAACTTTCTACTTCCGGAGGATTTTCCAAGGAAGGAATTTAATTTTTTCCCTAGACAAATGTATTAATATTTAATAAAAAGCAAAGCCAGATGACACTCCTAGAGAAAATAACGAATTTACATAAATCTTTTGCTGTATTTGAACTGAACAAGATAAATTGAGGGGGCTTAACTCAGATTTTTTTTTTCTTTTCTAAAAAATAATGACTATAAAATACCCAAAAGGCTTCAACTTCAGAAAATGGGTTTTTGTGTTATTACATATCAAGACATACAGTGTCTTAAAGAATGTATTACATCCTCTTTCCCACTGATTTGTCTCCTGATTCTGACTTGCCTCCCTAGCCTGTTCTTGCCCACAGTACCAGGCACTGGCAGATGGCTTACCAAGAAGAAAACACTGAGCCAAAGGAGATTTTTCCACCTCAGGTTGCCTCCTTATACTCTGCCTAGGTTACTTAGCCATTTCTCAGCATTTTCACCCACGAATGTTTATTGTACACCCCCTTTTACAAGAGGCTCCATACGACCTGTGTTATTTTTTTGAGTTTGTCTGGAGTCTACAAGTTTAGATGGACTATTTTAAAGAAAACCAAGAGTTCTCCCTCAGGGAAATAAAAATGAACTGTAACACTTTCCGTTTGTGGGTAGTTCTGCCTGATGTCAAATTCATTACCCTGTCCTTTACTTTTCCTTCAATAGCCTGTCAAATATGAACTCCCTCTGGATGCTGGAGAGACACAGATTTCACCTCAACAATTGACAGGGATCAAAAAAGTCAAGGATGTCATGATGCAACAGCTTGGCACACTGAAGAAAGATTCAACTTTAGAGTGTCCTCACACCAACCTGTTTCATTGGTTTTCTCTTCCCTATGCTGGTATGTACCCCATGGTGGTGAAAGCACAGATAAAAGACTGTTCAGATAAAGAACATTTCCCTCCTTTCTCTCCATTTTGCTTGAAAGACTGCACAGGGACATTCACTAACTCTATTTTAGAAGGATAAGTCAAGTCTCCTACCAGGACCCCGCACAGACTTTTTCAGTATCAATTCACTCTCCATTGCCAAGCTTTTAAACAAAAATAAACCAAGATAATGTCAATAAATCATCTTCTCTCCTTTGCAGCACAGCACCAGTGGAAGACTGTGGTAAGTTATCATGTTTTTAACTATGAACCTGTCTGGCTCTTTGTCATTTATCTTGTGTCTCCCACTCTGGTCTGGCTCAAGGCTGAACATTAGCAAATGATGAATGCAGGGCTGTCTCTCCTGGTTTGTACTGGCATTATTAACCCATATTCTCCTGAATATTTCATACCACATACATTAATCATGAGTTGCTGGAGTCATGGCAATTGACTCTCAGGTTAGTTGCTCTGTGTGTGAGGGCAGGACAGAAATGTTTGCTATTGGGTAACCCCTGTTCTGCATTCTCAAGGATTTTCTTTAACCCTATGACGCTGATCATTGCAAAGCAAATTGGCCATTCCACATGTATTTACACCAGTATCTGTCCTAATGATGTTTTCTCAGGTGGCCAGAGTATCATATTTTGATTTATTGTGATTGTAAGAATGTCAAGAATCAATTGTCTAATGCAACAACTCTGTGGCTGTAACATATAGTCATCTTTCTGTTGATTCAATAATGATCCATTGACTATTGTCCTTTTTTTCCTTTCTTCCTTATATATATATAATTTTTTCTTTTTTGGTTTTCTTTTTCAGTTTGTGTTCTTTTTTTCACTCTGATTCATTGCCTCAGAAAACAGCTGCTATACACAGACAGCAGCAATAGAATAAGACAGATCTTGTATTCCCCTCTGGACATGGCTAAGCTTGTATGAGACAAACCTCTGGAGGCCCAGAGCTCAGTAATTTGGTGGGGAGAATTGGACTGGGAAGGTGAAACGGTTTCTTGTTGTGCACGCAGGAGGCAAGGTCTTCAAATTCAATCTGAAAGTGAGTAAAGAACCATCTTTGTGTCATCCTCTGTTTTACTGTCTGTTTAGGTGTACATGTCACACAGCAACAGCTTTATGCCTGATTTTTCTTCAGGGAACCCCTCACTGCAAACAGTTCATAGTGAGTGTCAACACTACATATACAGGCTGCGTTTTCCTGGGAAACTGAGGCATCTCCCTGCTGATCTCCTGACCACGAAGCAGTCTTCATTTTCAGATTGCCATACATGTGTGGTGGTAACTGAACAGATCCCCAAGCAAATATATGGCACAAATTTCAGGGTGTTTGGTTTGAGAACTATAACCTGCCTTTTTTTTTTTTTTTTTTTTTTTTTTTTTTTTTTTTTTTTTTTAATAAAATGGTGACCACTTTTGACCCACTTTAGCCAAAGAAATTCTCCACAACTTGTCCTATTTCCTGCCCAGGCTCCTGTTCCAGTGGTCCGTATCACCACTGTCTTCAATATGCAGAACTGATCAATTCTGTGCTCCTGGAAGACAGTGTTTAGATGCTCTGGTAGTAACGAAGGGAAGGACCATAAACCTATGCATTTACCACCAATATAAGTAGATGAGGCAAAATTGGGGAATATGATTTCTGAGAAATGAAAGGTGCTCCAGCAGCCCCAGTCACAAGCTCCTTCCTCCTGCAACAGAGGTGGCTGCACTTCTGTCATCAAGGACGACAAAAAATGGATTATGTTACCTGTGGCTGTTTGCATACATACAAAATTAATACAAAATTAATACAAAATAACAAAGAGATAATCTCCAGGAGAGCTCAGGGTCATGGCTGGAGGAGCTGGGTTTATCTGCAGAACATCTGCAGATCCCCCTGCAGTGATGATTACCAAGCTGTGTGTCATGTAATGAGAGGCTAAATATGGCTGAGACTACAAGCACTGTAGGGAGATGGTTAATGAGGTGCTAATTGGGTAAGAAAAAAACAGAAAGAGGAAATGAGTAGGGAGGCTAGTGTATCTGGTACAGAAGAGCTCTGGAATGGGGAGTTATACAGGGTATTTTTGGCTCCAGCTCGTATTCCTTCATTCTCACCTATGTAGGAGATGAATCTTTCCCCTGCCTCAGCTGGAGCCCTCATTGTTCAGCATGACCACTCTGCTGGTGCCCAGGCATGGAGGTCATGTACCATTTCATCTTGTGGCAGCTCAGCTGTGCCAGCCCTGCCTGCACAGAGTGGGGGAGCAGGTGCTGGGGTGAAGGTCTGGCAGGAGCTCCTGAGAGCTCCTCATGGATCCTGTGCCTGAAGTTAGCTGCTGTGACTGGCACGCTTACAGATCTCCAGAGGTCTTAGTGTCCTCCTGACTTTGGGCTTCAGTGCAGTCTGACATAAAATGAGGGTAGGGCAGGAGCGATGCAGGGGCCAAGGCTGTCAGAGCAGAAGCACTTGGAGCTGCAATCGTGTGCATAAAGAGCTTCAGAGGTGAGCTAGAATACTTTATTCCATTTTCCCTATTATCCAACAGACAAATGAGCATTGATTCTTGTTAATCACAGTTTTGGGGACTACTGGAGACAAGTCTAGGACTCCCAGGGGGAGGCACTGTAGGTGGTTTGAGTCTCCATGCAGCTCTGTCCACTGCCAGTTTTTCCTCTGCTGTCCAAGGCTCGTGCTGGTGGCTGTTTCCTGAGATAATCCCATTATTACCTATGCACATTGCAGGAAAGGCCACAGACACCATTTCTTTCTTCTGACGAAACAGATGGTCTCACAGGCTCTAAATTGCTCAGTGACTCAGCTGTTGTGGGTCTCCCTGACCATTCCATTGCTTTGTGACAAGCATCTTCCCTCTTTCAGCTCTTGACATGAAATATTCTTCTTGTGTCTCTGTCTTCAGTACACTAGGGAGTTATATAAATTTGGAGAAACCCACTCATTTCCTCCCTTCTTCTCTGCCATGTTGTCATTTGATAATGATCTTTATGAAAACATTTCACTTGAACATCATAAATTTTTATATTAAGAATTTAGAAACTGTATTCTAGCAGCCTCAGTTTCTCAATATAATTTAATTTTTTTTGAAATATTTGCTTTTTAAAAATGCAACTATGGACAAACTCCTAAAAATTTAGATTTCATTCACAGCCCTGATTTAGACTTTTCATGTGCCATAAAACAGTTCCTGTAGTTTAGCTCTTTGAAACAGTGTGTTATACCACTGGTTGTTGCAGGGTAGGCAGTAAGATTATGATAATCAGTGATTATTCTTTGATTGAAGGAGCATGCCCATACACATGCAAAATGCTAGTGTTCCGTATATTCCTGGTGCCTATAATTTTTACCTGCCTTTCAGGTTGAATTGCACTGCATTGCTCAAAACACATTTAGATCCTCTGGGTACAGCAGGATTTTCAAGGTCTAAAACCATGTGCAGTGAAAGATGTGATAAATGCTGAAGTGATTTCCTAAGTAAAATGAAGAAAACGAAAATGATACCAGTGCTGATGAAAGTGAGCAGCAAGGCTGAGATTTAAAGAGGGAAAATGGCAGTATTATCAGTCAGGTATCATGGCAACCAAGGAGCCTAGAATTTGGTGTCAACTTTCCATTCATATTGTCTCTTTACTTGGCGCAACAAGGTACATTTTCCTTCAGAAAATTTAATCACCTCCACTGGAGGTCATTCAAATGTTTAAGCACCTGGCCTTGCTCAGGAACTTGAGGAATTCAAAGGGCTCATGGATACCTGCATCCATGTATTTGTATAGGGAAAGAAAATCAAACAACCTCCCCTGCAAAACAACCCACCAGACAAACCTGTGAAATCCGAGCAGAAAAATCACAGTTGTATAAGACACCCTGTTTATTATTGCAGCCTCTTGGTTTATAGGAATTTTATGCTCAGTGTTATTCAGTGGCTGGAGTTAAAATACTGTAAATCCAGGCCTTCTCCAGAGACAGCACAGGCCACTTTTTGCACAGTGAACTGAACCAAGCATGATAGCAAGGTCAGAAGTTCACCATGAAAACTCATCTTTGAGTGATGCACTTGTCTGGCTGCAGACACACACACACACACACATATATATATATGTATGCATGTGCTCATGTCTACATTGCAGTCTGGGATGGGGGAACTACAAAAGGCTTTAGAAGGATGGATTTAGTCAGGAAAAACTTTTCATTGAGGCACAGAAATGAGATGGTGATGTAAAATAAATCAGTGGCAGAATTAGAATGCAGAAAGTCTGAGATCTGGAAAGCTTAATCCTTGACCTATCGCTCAAATGATGCCAAGAGCAATCAGGTTACACAGGAATCCTCTTACTGAGGGTAATGTATTACTAAGTTATGAACATATAATGTATTCCTAAGTTATGAACTGCAGGGGATTTATTCAGACCTGATTTTCTTTGCTGGCTGAGGTAGGACCTGAGAACAACACCTGCAAGATATAAATGTAAGGAAATGGTTGCTGCGGGTGAGGGTATGGAATCTTCCTAGCATTGTTTCCTTCAAGTCATGACGGCATGCAGGTTTTTTTATCAAATAAGTATCAGTAACAGACCACACTATGACAAAAAACGTTCTTCAGCAATCTAGTGCTATATAAAACAAGGATGTGATACCGTGCTCCTGCTTTTATGCAAAGCTTTTAAGCTTAACTGGATGGCCTATACACAACCTTCACTGTTTCATTTCTGTATTGAATTTAAATCAGATTGGAAAGCCTCAGCATTTTATTCAGTTTCTTGCTTGCTTTTAAAACCAAATAGAGGGTGGCTTAAACACTATTTAAAAACAAAACAAAAAAAAAGCCCAAACAAAACCAAGTATATTTGATGTATTGTTATTCAGAAAGCCACATCAGGGTTTAAAGGCATGTTGATACATTACTAGTCCAGTGGGAATCAACAAAATTTCTCACTCTGACACTAAAATGCAATGAATATGAGAGTCACCAAATATCATTCAACCAGTACCATGCTGGGCTCTTTGTTTTTTCAGCAAGGTAGAGAACGGGGACAGGACTTTAGAGCTAATTGCAGGTCACCATGAGCGGTGTGTTAAGGAAGCTCTCTGAAAGCCAGTCTGATGAGCAAAGTTATAGGACACTTGGAGCAGTGGCTCTGTTAAGATTGTTGCAGTGTGGTTATCTGTGCCTGGGACTTGGAAATGCTCATCAAGGCATCATCTTCGCTTTCCAAAGCCCTTCAGGATTATAGTTACGGGACACAGGATTCAAGCTCATGTTCAAGCAGAGTGGTTTTGCTGCTGTTGAATTTCAGTGTCGGGAACCACCAAGTTCTGACTTACCAAGTGTGTAACCCGTGCTCAGCTGATCCTTGGTTTGGAAGTCACCCAACATCGCTGTATCTCTCCAGCACAGTGCTTCAGGTGCCTCTGAGTTTGGTTCTGGGTATGCCTAGATGGACTTTATTGTGGAAAACTGTGCTTTGTATTTCATCCTCCTAAACATGCATCTGCACAGTATGATCTGAGACTTTAAAGATGGTTTGTGGTCCAAGGACAGGAAGGCAAAAGCTGGAGGAGCTTGTTTATTCTGGGTATGTGACAGAAAGGGCTGTGCTGGAGATGATGGTGTTTGGGAAGGAGAGAGGCATTGATGACTGGAGTGGTCATAGACAGAACAGTCCCTCAGGGCTATTTTAATTAGTGCACAGTGTCTCAGAACCTTGCATCTGTTGAAGTGCCAGTTCTTCCTCCACAGCTGCTCTTTGGAGAGGGGTGTGTTTAGGGAAGAGGAAGTTGGGAGTTTTGCTGGTTGTCTTCCATGTGAGGGAAATACAAACCTACTATTCATCAGAATTTAGAAGTCCCCTTAGGGCTGCTACAGTGACACAAACAGGATTTATGGAGATGAGCAGATTTTGGCCCTTTTGGTCCCACAGAGATTGTGTGAATCTGGCCCCTGGGTGTTATATCCTTCCAGAAAGAAGTTGTCCCTTAATCTGCAATTTGAATTTTTGTACTCATCTTTATTCCAGGTTCTTTTGTTATAAAATAAGTTTATTGCTAGAAGTTATATGAAGGTTGGTAAACACCTTTACACATTAAACATAATTACCTCAAAGTCAAAAGCAAGAAAAAACATGTTGCCTCCTAAAAATGTGTTGTAAATTGTGTTAAAAGTTGGAAGTAAATAGGGAGTCTTGCACAACAAAGTGCTATGCAAATTTGCTGCTTCACATGTACATTTTTTCTCCAAAACCTGAAGGCAAAGTGCCCCTTCTCCCTGCCATCTCCTTGCTTCAAAACCCACCCCAAACTGCAGTCTATTCAATGCCACAACACTTGCTAGAGAGATTAGTCAGGTCCATGCCACAGTGGAACAAATTAAGAGCAGACTTCTTGCAGGTGTGAGAAATGTTGGGCTGAAATAATGTAGCAGCAGACATTATGAAAGTAATTCTGCATCTCCCATTTTTTGGCTGGTAGAAAGCTGACAGCTGCCAGACATGGAAAATGATTTTCTAATGTGATTGCTCTGAACCATCCTGGAGTTAAGAGGGCTTCTTTATTTTATTATTTTTTTCCCAAACAGAGGCACTTTGCTACACTGGAAAATAAGAAGTATAGGAAAGTCTTTTCCCTGAGTTTGTCTGGAGGGGTTGCTTTCTCTTGTGACTGATATTAACTGCATTAGTGAGGGATCATGTTTATGCAGTTCATGAAATCAGGCTGAATCTGTTGGTGAGGGAGATAGGGAATGGACACTTCTTAGCTAGAAACTTGACTGTGCTGTAGTCTTCAGAGATCTGTAAACAGGGAATGAAGGAATGTGTCAGAAAGCTTCTGCATTTCTTGCAGGGAGGTTAGCAGAAGGTATTTTAGTAGAAATTTATGCCATCTACTGCATTTTTCCTTTGAGCTCTTAAGAATCTCATACCAGAATTATTATATTGTACTGTTACTGCCGCTGCTGGGACATGGTAATTTCTAGGATATCTACTCATGGATGACAACCTTACCATGCCAGGTGCTGTACAAACACCAGCCTTCAGTAGATAGGTTATAATTAAATATATTCCCACAGATCAGAAAATATGACCCTGAAGGGTTTTAAACCAGGCCTTTCCACCCTGAAATACAAGTCTGACTCAGCACATGAACTAACTGGTCCAAAAGGAGCTGGAAGCAGGTGATGCAGGGTGAGTAGTGCAGCTGAAGGAATGGCTGCTAAGCTGCAGGTGCATCCATCCCCCACGGAGATGTGTCAAACTCCATCACACTGGTGGAAATTGAATCATGTCAGCTCAAAGATAAGGAGGTTGGTGTGCTTGTTGCTGTCTCTATCCAGCTTCAGTTTCCATTTTGACTTCAGTCTTGCTGTCTGCATTAAGTATAAGGCTGTAATTTATCTCCCTTGTGACTAGAAATTCACCTGCAGAGTTGTTCTCACACTTGTTCTCCATCTCCTTTTCATTTTCCTTCTATTACTGCAGTCCTCCTTCCTTCATCCCACCCTGAAGCATCCCATGATTGCTGTTGAAGGAAGACAAATTGATGTGATATTGCATAGATGGGCTCTGAGAACTACTGCCAACACTTGCCTCACTGTGTGTTTCCCCTGCTTGGGACAGTCCCTTCCCCTTTCTCCTCCTGCACTGGGGAGAGCTCAGGGAGGCTGCAGCAAACAGGAGGGTGCTGTTTTGAGCTGTAGTGGTTTTACAACACTTAGCATGTCCAGCCAGCTGTGACTGCAGGGGCAGGTGTGTGGCCATGTGAAAGCCAGTGAAATCCTGCTGAAATCCTGGAGGCTTCTGTCCTAGAGATCACCTTAAATAGTGATATCCCAGCTCCTGGGACTGGGTAGCCCTGGAACCTCTCCCTTCCTCTAACAGCATGTTTGCTGTGCTGGGATCCCTGTAGGAAAGGTGTGAGGATTTTGCTGCTATCACTGTAGTCAGGGCTTGATGGGCACTGACTGTCACTAATGCTACAAAGGCTGGTGTTTTAGCTCTGGCTCTGTCTATTACCAGGTTGGAGGGAGTTTCTGCTGCCTCTGCAGTCTGACGTCCTCTTTCAGGATGGGATGAGGATGAGTCAGCCTCCTTCTCTGCTGAATTTCTAAGAAGTCTGTAAACTAGCTTGAAAAGGGTTCCCAATTTCAGAGTTCATATTAGCTGAGCAGCATCCCCCTTTGGGAAGAAACTCACTAAAGTACAGGCTGCTAATTTCCATGGAAGTGTCTGTGAACAAAATCTCCCCCAAGGTCCCTGCTTCTTTGTCAGCAAGCATCAGAAGCCTTGTATTACTAAGATTTCATTACTTATACTAAATACACTCCACAGCATTTATTAATGTACTGTAAAGCAAAAGGAAAAATTAAAAATAAACTACGCTTGTCAAAGAAATAAAGTGCCTCTTACACTGCATGATCCCAGCTTTTTTTCTTGATAATTGCCCGTGTTCATTTGCCATTAATTCAGGGCATGAAAGAATTGCAGTAAGGTCTGCAAGATGTTGGAACAGTTTAATGATGCTTTTCTTTAAAGAACAAAGAACAGCACCTTAATTTACTGTAAATGGAGAGCCAATGACAGAAGCCCTCAAGCCTTTTACATCAGGATTTCAATAGCATATGTGATTTCAAGAAAAGATTGTAAAGGCTCTGTCCACTACACACTGGTCCACCTATGTGTATTACAAGCAGGCCTCAAAAAGTTTAGTGACCTCTCTTGAGGTCCAACAGATGTTTTCTCTGATTGGTTAACCTGTATTTGCTTCTGAAGTGGAAGCTTCTAAAATTGTAACTTGTAGCCTTTTTTTCAGGTTCCTTCTTGGTAAAACATCTCTTCTCTCATTCTGTCAAGAAAGAAAGCAGAAGGAAATAAGGATAAGTTCAAACCTAACAGCTGGAGACCATATTCAGACATAGCTGTCTGCTTCCCTAACATAGCATCTTTAGATTTGAGCCTGTACAGAAACAAGAAATGCATTTTAAATTTAATCAAGCTATTATTGTCTCAAACAGTGGAACAGAACTGCTCTTGCTTATCTTTCCCTCAGTATCTCTATCTGATAGGAATGTAGGAAGAAGAATTGCCTCCAATCTCATTAATGCACTCAGGCCCATTCAGTTGTATTGTTTTCCCAAAGGAAAATTAGGGAAATTAAAAAAAAAAAAGTTATTATGGGAATGCTGCCAATACATGCAGATAGAATTAAAAGAAAAAGCATCATTCCTGCATGGTAGCTTTTGGGGTTTTTTTGCTTTTGTTCAAAGCAGACTTGCTTCTCATTTCTGTACTCCTGGGAAAGAGGCATTTGCAACTAACGATGTTTGCAAGTAGAAGAATAATTAGGAAGAACAACAGCATGTATCTCAGAACTAGTACTACATTTTAAGCTTGTTCTCCGTGTTTTTGGGTTTTTCGTCCTGACCTAATGGGACGTGTTTCTCAGATGCAAATGATCTGAAACAGGGTTTTTTTATGGAGCAATTGCTTTCCAGAAGATGTTTGCATGCTAAAATGCTGCTCCACTGGTTGAGTTTAAACCATTAAGGAAAAGAATAACTTATCCTATTCATAAAGACAGGTCTGAATGAAAATCTGTGATTCAAATACACTGTCAACTATATTTTTTTTCTGCCTTTACCTGCTGAACTTGTGTTGAAGTGAAAATGGTGTTTTATTCCAATTTTAGCAGGATATCACTGGATGAACATGGGGAAATCCTCATCCCTGATTTCTCCACCTGCACAAGATCATCTTCCTTTTTTGAAACCTTTTGAGTACCTTAAAACATACTTTCAAGAGCAATGTTACCTGTATATCTTGCAGAACAATTTTCATCAGTAGTCATGAAACAGTGGAAAAATTATGTGGGAAAACTGATGTGGAGAAGGCATCCCCAGGTGATGCCAAGGCCAGAGACAGAAAATGAGCACATCTCCACTAACTGGAGACAGCCGTGGTCTGGTAAATTGCCCTGCTGAGGTACAGCTTGACACCTTTCTGATCAGGAAAACGTTACCTCCATGCAGGCTCCTTCAGCCTCCCCACAAGGAGTAGGACTGTTATTCCCAGGGGTCTGATATCCCTGAACTGACAGACAAAACAGTGGCCAAACAGATCTTGTGGACAAGGGAAATCTGGCACAGGGCTTCTCACCCTTGCCTTGACTGACTGACAGAGGAAGAATGCTCTCATGTTTTCGTCCTCAGGGGTCGCAGAGTCAAGGCTGAAGATTCCTGTTTGCTGAAGATTCCTGTTTGGACATCTAACCACCCTTCCCCATGCCTCAGTTTTCCTCTGATTTTCCTCCTTTGACACATTGCCTTTTGGAGTCTGCTGTAACATAATTTGTTCTAGCAGAAACCTGCTCCATGTTTTTTACACAGTTCCTCATATGGTGAGATCCTGAGGCAACTGTAGCTGATAAAAATAATAAAAGCCTTTGAGAAAGGGTAGCAAATTTGTTTCCATGCTACCGAGATGCTTCTTGTTAAACCCTGAAATCTTTTTACCTGTGGGTGTGAATGAGGTTTGACATTTTTAGTCACAGTTCTCTTGGGAGGAATATGGGCAATAGTTATTGTAAAATGCTAGTACCTCAACAACAGAGTAAGCTCAGTCCCTTTTCAGCCTTCTGTATTTTAAAAAAATTAGAGTTCTGAGAGGTTAGGAGAGGCTTTTATTTTCCTTCACAGAATTCCTTATGCATTCATTCTATGATCTGACACTCCAGATGGGAACAGAGAGAATAGAAGGTTGGACAATAATACTTGTATATTTAAGACAAAGTAATAGAATTTTAAAGTGTTGTCTTTTCTGGGAAATCAAATACATTAATTTTATTTTATTTTTCTAATTATGTCTGCTAGTTCAGCTGGAGAAAGAGGTCTGCACTGGGTTACAATAAAGACAAAATAAACGGTTTTCCCACAGTGTGTAACCAAATACGATACTCTGGCTCCAAAGAGGGAAAGGACTCTAAACCAAGGGAGGAAATCTGAACAATTAGACCTGATTAAGAAGAAACAAAATTCCCCTTGTCTTCATTTGAATCTGGGATTCAATTAAAACCCAATTCATTTTGGGAAGAGTTAAAAAGTTCCCACTGCCAGGTACCCAGGTGCCACTGGAATGAGGTAATTTGGTTTCCAGGGAATTGGCCTTTTTTTTCTGCATATGTATGCAAAACTGACCCCAGTCCACACAGAGGGTGTTGGGAAGGAAGAAAGCATGCACATGCTATAGGTCAACTATTCACCTTAAGAGATTGGTAGCCCCAGCTTGCTCACCTGTCTCCACTTCAGAAAGGAAAGGTTCTTTTTTTGCCCCATTTGCAAAATTTTGCCCTCTTGTTTTCTGTTCAAGAAACATAATCCTAAATTCACCCCTCAGTTGCTGGGGTAGGTGCAAGACAGGACGCAGCAAGAAAGCAGCAATGTAGTCTGTAGGCTGCTCCTGGTGTTTTGTGTCCCACTTGAGAAGGAAATTGCTACTGATACAAGTTTCATACAAAAGTCACAGCTGTGCTGCGCAGTTTTTCTACCTCATTTAGCATGGATGTGAACTCATAGATGAAAACACCTGAAGAGTTGCCACTCCCATTCTCAGACCACCTTGTATGAGATATCTGAAGAGGCAGAGTATTTCCAGTCCATTAGATGGCGTGACAGGGAGCTGGGTTGCCATAGCCAGGGAGCCGGCTTTCCACAAGACCACTGTCTCTTTTTTACTGGGAAGAGCATCTGAGCACGATGGTTTTATCTGGGGTGGTGCTGTTGGGGAAGCTGTGAAGGGCAGGAAGGGAGCTCTGGCACTTGTTGCACGTGGAGCACCACATGCACTGGATGTGGTCGAAGCTTTGTGAGGAGGACACAGTGACTATTTTCTACCCAAGGCTTGGATCAGAACATCTCTGTAGCTGGTGGGCTGATGTCCCACAGCCCTCCTGCAGCAGTGAAAACTGTATCCTATGGGGACTGGGGTGATAGCACTGCAAAACCCAGGAACATGAGTGGAAAGGATGGATTCTCACTGTGAGAAGTGACTTCCTAAAGTGGGACTGCCATTTGCACTAGACAAGGAAAAGCTTTGCTTGTCAAATTTACCCTTATCTCATGTTACCACAGGCTGTATAAAATCTTGCTTCACATGAGTCTTTCTGGAAGAGCTTTATGATTTGCAAAGTTAATTTGTGGCTGGCAATTTAATAGTCTCACATAACTGCAAGCATATTCTTGATTTTTCTGCCTTAGAGTCAGCTTATGACTTTCATTACCTAAAGCGGAGCCAAAACTGTGTGTCTTATGCTTTTTTGGGGTTAGATGATGTCGAGACACACATTTCCAAACTGATCTAGATCACATTTTTTCTTTTCAGACCAAACAATTTCTCCCCACGTCCTAGCAAACAGCCAAGAATATAAAATCCAACACAAAAAGAAAAGTCTAAAGCCAACACCACCCATTTGCATTATGCTGATAAATCAGGCAGGCTGAAGCCATTTGTCAAAAAGATATTTGCTTGAATCAAATTCACTTTGTGTGCGGGGGATGGTTGGGAATTTAGTACTTGCTAAATGATTAATCAGCCCATGTTTTTTTCAAAATACAATGCAAAAACAACAAGCACAAAATGAGGCTTTCAGCTAATGTGGCTTGAGCATTTGAAGAACATTTAATTATGTCATCCTTTGATCAACACATGCAGCCTTTAAATATAGACAGAGAAAAAGAGCTTCAGTGGGGTGCTTAATAAACTTCTTATCTACTGATACACACTTAAAAGAGGAAAAGCCACACCATTTTCTGGCTTATTCTTCTCAGAATGGAAAGCATTGTCATTTCTTTGTCTCTCAAATCCCTTGATGGTTTCAAGTAATTCTTGTGGGCTTGGAAAGCTGTGAGAAAACCAAAAGTGAGTGTAGTTTTGGTTCCTCAGGGTGTTTCATGGCCCCCTGGGTTATCTAGTTTGTCTAAAGGTACGCAGAGCAAACTGGATCACTGAGAAGCTCAAGGTTACTTCCAATTTCAAAGTACTGCTCCCAAGACAGACCCTCCTCTCAAAACAACAGTTACTATTTAAGGAAATGGCAGGGAATCCATCTTTATAGCATCCATGGAGAATCCATCCGCACCTATCTTTCTGGGTAAACAGGAACATCTCCTGGTGCAGGCTAATACCAATTTCAGACGCAACTATGAGTAAGGTGATACTTGTATTTATCCTTTTTATCAGATTTGAAGTAGATCTGTACATTCTCCCAGGCTTGTGGAGCTAAGGGGTGAGTCCCTGCAGGAGTGCTATTTGTTACCCCCACAAATGACTCAGCAGGTGAGGTGCTTGTTGAACATATGGGCCTTGTCAGCACCCCAATAATTCTGCAACCCATTAGTCTTCCTTCTTACAGGATCTCTTTGCTTACCCTATGTGTCACATTCAGTACTCTGACAGAATTGACAACGAGAAGATTGCAACACTTTAAATTCAGTCTGTAAGTATTTGGAGACTTCAGGCTGACAGTGTTACAGGTAAGATTCATGGTTTTCTAGAAAGTGCTCACCTGAGAAATGAAAATGGTTGTATCTCACCTTGTCATCAGCTGGAACAGAATGCCTCTTGCTGTTATGCTAAAGGTGTCATGTCTAAGACTTACAACATGTAGTCTGATTGTATTTTCAGCCTTTTTTTTATTTTTTAGGGTTTTTTTAGTTTTAAGAGACTTTTCAATCTGAAGCTACTTTGTAGGCTTACAGGCAAAATTTAGATTATTACTCTTTATGGACAGTTCATAGGTGGTGTTGAAAACGGCACAAGATCTTTCATTATTTAAGAACACAGAACAGGGAGGTTCCCATGGGAACCTGGGTGGCATCTGAAGCAGCCTCATATTTCAATATTTGCCATTTTTAGGGTACTAAGTTCACAGAGAACATTATAAACATTTGCTATAGCCAGAGCTGATCCAGGACTCAGATGAAAAAATTCCTGTGTCCACTTTATAGGAAGACAAAGTGAGTTTGAAAGAGGTTAAATAATCTGCCCAGAACTTTAGTATAAATCAAGGGCAGAACATGAGAAAAGGCCCTGGGGTCCTGACACCTATTCTCAAAAGACAAACATGCATTAAAAATATGGAGCAGTAAATCAGGCAGTGCTTCCTAGTTCTCTTGATTAAGGAAACGATTTGTACAAGCCATTTTCTAGGAATTTATGGCTGATTCCTGCTTCTCCTAATGTGTATGGAAAAGTGACTTCCACTCTTAATAGCAATTAAATGGCATGAAACATCAAAGTGTAAAAAGTCAGAGAGAATGCTTGATTTGATAAAAACCCCATGACTTCTTGGTATAATTAAGAATGTCATGAGGAGTATTCACTTGTGTATTGATTTTATTTTTTTAATTTTCAGAAGTATATTTTCATAAGCCCTTTGAGCTGCTCAGCATGCTGCGATTTTTGTTAATTTCCTCTTTACCAGGTTTATCAGCCTTAATTATAGCTGAAAGCGATCTTTGTCTCAAGAAGATGAAAACCCTTTGTGAAAATGCACTGATGCAGTTTGTTTCCAAACCCAGATATATTTCCTAATTAGTTCCTTGTTGTAATAGGTTGCATAATTAATGAAAACACAGGGAAATATTCAAAGTAATAATTTTCTTTGAACAAATGTATATAAAAAGAAGAAAGCTAAACTATTGATTTAATTAACCTGCTTTGAAAGGCACTGTCAATACCAAGCTGAGTGTTAGCCCTTTTGGGCTGTGTGGTATTTTATGTCTCACCTGGCTGTTAATCTGTTTAGCCTAAAGACCTGACATCTCCCTCTTATTTCACGAAGCTAAGCAGGGTCAGGCTTAATTAACACTGTACTAGGGTGAGAAATCTTCATGGGAAATCCCACCTTTCTGTTTGTTCTGATACTTCTGTGATGCCTGTTTCATGACTGGCTATAATGACATGTACCTGTGCCAACAGCAATCCACAGGCTCCAGGGACACCTCTCCACTCTTCCCTTGCAGCTGTCCTGGGTGCCACCAGCTCAGCAATCTGTCAGGAAACTGGCAGTGGAGAAACTAAAATAAATACATCACCTGGGTATGTCTATGCCCTCATGGGGGTGACTTTGCAGTGATGGGACTGGTCTCTTGCCATGTCACCATTGGGACCACCTCTGCTGATCCTGGGCCACCCTCCAGGTGGGAGAAGGCATCCACAGTTTGTTCCCTGAGACTGATTGATGTCCTGTAGCACTGTGGGACAGAACAGGCATGTGTGCTGATGTGCTGGTGGGATGACAGATCTTTTCCTGGTCAAGCTTCAAATCAGTTCTAAGGTCTCCCCTTGTTTGGAGAGTCTTTCCTGGATGGCATTGTTCCATTTCTCTCCATTTTTTCAGATCTGCTGAGGCAATATTCCTGTACTGCAAGATGTGCTGCTGTCCATGGAACACATGTTGTTTCAGGAGATGGATTGAGACTGTGGTTAAAGCAAACTCAATGCCTTCAACTTTTGTCTGCCAGGGATGTGCTTGAACTGAAGACCCCCCCACCCTGTTTTTAAGTTAGTCCCTTTTCCAGCTTCTCAGGGTTCCTTCAAGGCACTGCTATTTCTTATTGCGAAATGTCACAAGACTGATAAAAACAATGTCCAGCAAAAGCAGCTGAGTGACTTCAAGAGCTAAAACACAGCAGCTGGAGACTCCTTCCTCCCTTTTGCAGCAAGGACAAACTTCTCACTGCTCAAGGGGGCACCCAGGTGGGGTCCTTGGGAGAGGGGTGCTGTTGCCCCAGGTTGAGGGAGATCCTGAAGTTTCCTCGATATCCAGCAAGGTTAAGCCATTTGCACCCCACGGTGTGCAAACATACTGGGAATATCATGAGCTTTTCTTGGACATAGTGTAGGGAAACTCCAAGAGCTTCAAAAAGAACATCTGCAACTCCCTGCTCTTGATTCTTTGACCTCCCAAGGCCAGAGCTGACATTTGATTTAATGCCATGTCTTTGTACTGCCTCTATTACATTTATATTGCTGAGGCACATCCGTGGGACAACTGCTACACACATTAGCCAGGGTCTGCAAGTGACAGATAAGTCTGTTCTGCTTTCAGATAATGTAGCACCCCCTTGGTTTTGCACAAATGAGAAAAGGGAAAGGAATAGCACTGCATATTTTGTCCCGGTCTGTTGTACAGAGCAGGCCTGCTCTCTGCCACACGAACATAAAGGATATTTAAAACAAAATAGAAGGGAAAATCTAGCCAGCATCCTCCTTCCTTCCTCCACTACAGAGGACTTTTCCCTTCCCCAAAACCCAGGACGCAATTCTTGACTGATGACTAAATAAAGGAAGACTTGATAGGAGGTGACTTAAAGGTAGTCATCTTACTTGGAAGCTTTTGTATCGTAAGAATTTATGAACAGTGGAAGGGAAATGAATGCATGGTTGCATTTAGATTCTGAATTCCCCATTGCTATGCTGACATTAAATTTTCAGGATGTTTTTGCATATATAAAACACAACAGCTCTCCTATGGGAGGTATAATTACAATTAAAAAAAAGGAAAGAAAATAAGCTGTAAGCATACAATCAACCCTTGAAGGAAGGAGCCAATATCTCAGGGAAACTACAAAATCAAAGCTGCCTGAAATCTTTTGAGGCACAGGTTAACAAACAGTTAGGGAGGAAAGGCCAGAGCGGAAGCTTCTAAAACTAAAATGCGAGGAAGAAAAAGTAGTAGCAGAAATAGGTATAAATATCCAGAAAGGGCAGAGAGGGATCTAGTGTTCACCATCTACTTTGAAATAGGAGCAAGGGCCCAAAGACTGGAAGCCCAAGTGCCCCCAGCAGGTGCAGCCAGATTAGAAATGAGCAAGAGGAGATGGTTCTTCACAGAGTTTGTGGTAGACCTGTATAATTCATTTCCTGGGGGTAGTCTGGATGCAGTCATACACAGGTTCAAAGGAAGACTAGAGAAATACTTGGAAAAGGGAAATCTTTGGACTTATTAAACAGACTGGCCACAGGAGGCTTAGGGAAAACATCATATATAATTATGCAGTTTTAGTTTTTCCTAAGGACTTGTATGTTCAATAGTGTCAGACAGTGTGGCCATTCCTGTGATTTTTTGCTGAAGTTGATTGACCTTTAGCAGGATAAGAATCTGGAATTTGTGTTCATTGCCATTGTAGAGAAAAGAGCAAAAGCCTGTTCAAATATCAGCCCTTCCCATCTTCCCAAGTGTTAATAACATGGCACATACTATCTCCATTTGTGAAACTTTTAAAATTGATAAAATCAGATAAAAACTATTTTTCCCTTCCTTTTTTTTCCTCTTTCGGTAAAATTGTTAACTCCTCTGAAAGGTCACCACTTAGATGTGACTAGCAGAGCACACAATAGATAATGTGGTTTTCCTAGGTGGTAGGACAGGAACAAAGGAGGAAAAGGGCTGCAGGCAAGGCTGCAAGACAAGAGACAGGTATAAGGCTCTCAGTTCTCCATCCCCACATGGGATTAGGGACAAACACCTGGAATGAACATCTGAAATCCCCAAATTAGGAGTCTGACAATGTTTGGATCCCATTTTTGAGTCCTTCACAATCCTGAACAGACTTACACACAGACATAGAAAAAATGACTCAACCCACTTGGCAGCATCCCAAATTCATCAGGAAGAACTAGACAGCACACATTAAAGCCCCAGTAAAGGCTACTCTGCTGTCTGAGCAGCATTCAGTCACTTGTTTGAGATTGTCCTATTTATGTCTCTGTTCCTGACCAGGGATCATCCCCTCTGTGCTATAGTCCCTGGTTTCTAGCCAGTCCTACAGAGGCAGGACAACGCAGCAGGATGGCTGCATCCTGATCCCTGGAAATCCAAGGAAGAGGAGGAATTTGGCTACCAGATCCCTGAGCAGCAGAGACTCCTGGGTGGCTCTGCAGAGACCAACTTTTGTCCATCCAACTTCGTTATTGTTATGGGTCCCTTACTCCCAAAGTCCATGTGTAGCCCTTGGGGCACTGGACAGCCATCCTGGGTCTATTGAAAAATTATGGTGGAATAGCTGCATCTTCAAGCGAAGGACTTTTATGAAGCCAGGATCCAGGCAAATCACCCTGGCTGGCACCAGAGAGGATATCCACTGGACCTGTCCCTCCTCTTTGGCCTGTTTCTCTCACCTTAAGCTGCAAACATTTCTCAGCAGAGACCACGGCTTGACTGTGGATTTGCAGATTGTCTGACTCAATAGGGCCCTCCTCTTGATGCATTCTTTCAAAGCAAGAGACAATAATGGTGGCTTTGTTCTGGTATTTAATAAAATGGTGTCTTCCAATCCTTATTGCAACCTCCAGCTGTGTAGAGTGTAGGGCCAGGAGAGGTGATTAGATTATCTGGTTTAACCACCCATAAAACACAGGATGCAGAATTTCATTCTCCATCACGGCACAAATAATAAATAGAATAGTCCAAGGCAAACTCTAACATCCAATTTTTAATATCAACTACAATATGCATGTAGAGGGAGACATTAAACAAACCCCTGTGTCTAACAATCTACAACCCCCCTGGCAGTGCTTACATATTTCTTATTGCTCACTAGCTTATTTACTGCGAAGGAACAAAGTTAATGCTGAGCTCTGAAGCATTTCTAATGTGAACCAATTTTGCCCTGTGGTCTCATAATGAGCTCCACCCTTCATCCACCTCTGCTCCCCCTTCTTTCTACTTTCCCTCCTTATTTAATTTAAAAATAAAGTGAAAATATGCCCTTTCTACGAAGCAAAATTCAGATTAATTTCCTTTAAGTGCTGTTTCATGCCCAGGGTAGTAGCTTGAAGCCAGCTCTGTGAATCACAGGTTTGATTACTCTGATAGGGCAGGAAAGTGTCTTGCTTAAAAGATAGGAATGAAAAAATATGTTAGCAGGATTGGGTTATTATTTTTCAGGAGGAAAGAGAAAGACAGAGTTTTTTGGGGAAATTCTATTAAAGTCATCAACTTTCCTTTGCTTAAGGTCAAAAACTGTACAATACCACTGGAATAATATAATTTTAGAATTTTTTTTTGCAGCCTTTTTTAAAATTTTTTTTCCTTCTCTTTTTTCTCTTGTCATGTTTATGCCTGGGGGCTTTTTATGTGATCACTGTTCTGTTAATGCCTTGAATCAATGAATGAACAACTATCTACTAAGTAAAACAACAAGTAAAAAGGTGGGGAGCAGGAGAAAATAGATGATGTGGACAAACCACATGCCGTGGGGAACCACACTGCCTTACCTGCGAGCCCTGGAGACAGCTTGGCAAAGGACATGTGGTGAAATTTCTGGGAATAGAGTAAGGCACAAGGGGAGATGGCTTGTGGAGTTGTGTAGAAAAATCAAATCCGTCCTTCCCTTCTCCCGACATATTTTATAGCTCCAAGGTGCCATTTTCTGCCTGCAGATAATATATACAAAGTGTTTTACCCTCAGGCTGGGATTTGATGACAAGTGTCACATTTTGCCAATCAGGACTGAAGAAACCTGGGTGTGATCAGGGCCTGAAAGCAGCCCACCGTGGGCACTGTGAAGTGTCTGAGCTCGTTAGCTGTAGGACTAATGAGCCAGAGAGAATAAATTCATATGCAAAAGAATTAAGTTAGTCATTATACTTAATACAGCAAGTTTAAAAATTTGTCCCTGGTCTGTCATTCTCAGCAGCCCCCTAATTCTTGCATTCACATTGCTTTTCAGCAATGTCTCCTTCTGTTGCTCAGGGAAACTCATTTCGCATCCATTTCTCAGCTTTTCAATTTGTAAAATGGGACGCAATGCTTATCTTGTTGCAGCTAAAATTTATAATTAGCACCTTAAAAGCCCTATGGAGGCTCCATGTATGATTTATTTTCAATAAATAGTAATGGAAAATGAATTAGGGCTTGGTTTGAAATAGTATTTCCATTTTAAGCAATTTCATATGGAATTGTAGCATTCCACACCAGTAGAACTGGACACTTCATATTCTACATGTGTGGATTTATATTTGCTTAAAAAATGAAGTTTTTTAAAAAATGATAAATTTTAGGGGATTAAGCAGGATTAGGCTTCCGTTTTGCTAGGTGTTATACAAACATATGACAATGACCTCTTTTTGCTGAAGTTTACGATTTTGAACTTTGATCCCAGCAATTTTAGAAGTGCAGAAATAAGCATTAGTTTAAATACTTTCAATGCCATCATACTCAGGGAAACAACCATGGACTTAGCTTCCCAGTAGTTATATAATCACAGGCTAATTTTTGCTGCTACAAAAAACAGATTCAGAGTCTCCTTCAGGGGATGAGGGTAGGAAGACTTCAAAACCTTGCCCATAATTTGAAATTTGGAGTGAAAAACAAACTTCTAGCTGACCTGTGCAGATGGAGCTGATGAGTGGTAACCTTTTGACTCATGCTTCTGTGTTTGGATGGTCAAGTCCCTCCTTGCATGACCTTGGGGCCAGTTCGCACGTACTAAGTCCCTCACTCTGTTTCAGGATGCTGCACCTCTTGCTTCGCTACAGAGACATTGTAAAAGTCACAGAAAAATGCTGTTCTTGCTGTGAGGGGGAACAGGAGGAGAAGAATTTCCCCAAACTGAGGGCTGGATTTGCTGCAAGTGAATTTAGTGCTTTGAGTAGTTCAGTGGTAGGTGGCAAGGAAGGGAGCAAAAGAAAGGGAAACAAATGTTTGTATCTTTTTTAAGCTCTTTGGTGGTGAAACAAACACTTGCAGAGCCTGAATGAGGAAAAAAACCTGCTTGACTTGTTAATACAGAAAAAAACCCCATTTCTTTCAAATCATGTGCGTACAGTGTAGTACTTTCCACTACATCTTCAGGATTAGCATCAATTATGATGTAACCAAGGCAGGACAATTGTGTCATTTAGGATTGCATTCTCAGGGTACTCAGAGCTGTGGGATTCAGCTCCCGATCTTTGCCTTTCCCCTCAGCATTCTCTGTATTTTAAAGGGGTTTTGTTTTTGAGATTGAATTCAACAACACAGAAGTGGAACATAGAGGAACCTCTAGCTCCACACTCTTGGACCAGAGGGTGCTGTGGGCTGCCTCCACAGCTGCTGAGAGTCAATGCCTGGCACCTGGGATCCTGGATGCTGACACCAGCTTGCTTAATTGAAAAGGGCAACTTGTCTAGGCTGAGTCCTGCTCTTCCATGTAGACAGATTACCTACTTGTTCTGGGCATAAAATGAATGCAAGGCTCTACTTTTATGGGTGCAATACTCTCATTTTTCATGGTGAAAAAAGGACAAAAGTGATTAAAAAAAGGGCAAAAATGACAAAAGTTTAATTTGGGGTAGAAAAGAGAAAGAATCCCTTTTAGCTACAGGAGGTTACATTGTAGTGGGTTGGAGACTGCCTCCATCAACTGTCAGGAAGAGTTTCTGGGTTTGGATAGTAGTGGAAAGGGAAGGTTATCTGTGGAACACCAGGTCTTAAATTCCTAACACGCTCCCTTGCCTTTCCCCTATGCTCTTTCCCCAGTAGCACACTGCAAGATGCTCTTCTCCCACCTCTATCTCACAGTGCTAATCCCTGCCTGCCTTCAACACCCTTAACTTAATACAATCTCAACCTTTGGAAACTGCATTCTTACAAAGAACAGACGGGAAACTCGGGGACGACAGTCTCCCAGAGTCCCCTGTCAAGGTCTGTGCAAAGTCCTTGTAGCTCCTTCTTTAAATAGATGCTGGCAAATTACAGCAGTGTCATTTGGTCTTCTGCTTAACAAGCTGCGCTTGCCGTTTCTTACTGTCAGCTCTATTTTCCCGGGGTTTGTCAGTTGTCAGATATCTGCCAAAAGGAGCAGATGAAATCTCAGCCCTCAGGGGAGACATTGCTCCCTCACTTCCTTTTAAATCCTTTCCCCCACTCAATTCTCTTTTTGGTCACTCTTTATTTATAAATCAAATTCAACTGAAATTGGGTTAGAGGAATTGGCCTTTTTCTGTGCGCTGGGTATGAATAAAGCATGGCGCGGGCCCTTTGGTTTTAGATGCTCCTCATTTTTTTTCTGTTACGTAAAAAATGACTCCAAACTGGATTTAAAAGAAAAGGATCACTGATAAATCAGTGCTGGATAAGCTGCAGTGGTTATGGCTCTATTGATAAATGGTAATACACCAGTGGTCTGGCAAACACATGGTTAAAACACATCAGCTTGCTTGAGGATCATTATTATTTCATAAGATGCTCTGGTTATTGAGACTGAGGTAATTAATAGGCCAAGCAGAGCCTGCAGAGTCAAGCCTGATGGATGGAACATGCAGGATACATCTGAAATCTTCTTTAGCCCCTAAATCCCTCTCAGGATTAGTGCAGTTCCAAGCAGTAACTTTCCGATCTAGAATTTCTATAAATACTGGTTAATAAGATCTTCTGTCCCCCTGGAGGAGAGATTTTGTATCTTTAAATAAATTAAACGAAGGATATTTAATATCTCAAACTATTCTTAAGCATCAAAATTTGCAAGTGCCAAAAAATTAAGTATTATTAATTTAGATGAATTTGGACTGGTTTAGCTCATATTTACAGTTTGTTTGAAAACTGTAGAAGCTACATTACTTTCTTTGGAATCTGATAATCTGTTTTCTGAGATTAGAGCAAAACATATTCTCGTAAACAAAGAGATAGCAAGTATGGAGGACATAGGTTATGACACAATGGTGAGAGAGTTAGAGCTAACTGGGATCCTGAGGTGTAGTCACTATTTTGACTCAATTCTTTGAAAGATGGAAAATATGGAGGCAAGGCTAGCATTCCTGTCAAATGCTATAGAGGAAATGGAAATCAAAACATCTGAGGTGGTAGCAAGAATTCAGAACTCAATACGACTGAGCTTTGGGACATCTGGCACTCTCTCTCTCTCAGAAAAGAGGTTTTGGCACAGGAAATGCACTCACGGACTTGTAAAGGAAGAGAGGGTTCTGGTGCCAAGCAGGCAGCTACTGACACACATGGTGCCCAAAAGAGGGTGGGCAGGAAGAGAGGAAAAGGAAGGGAGAGGCAGCAGGGAGTTATTCTGACCTTGAAGGTATGGAAAGCATTAGGGCAAATCTGAAGGAAAGAATAATTAAAGGATGTGGAGATAAATGGGAAAATATTACAAAAATGTAACAGTGTTTACTGGAGGTGAATGTTGCAGAGTAGTGGGATCTGTCTGTCCAGCCTGATTTGGTTCTAAAGCAGAGGAATTCAGCAGAACTAATCTACCCGAACTGCAGCAAAATGCTGTGTGGGACATGAGAAGGTAAGCCAGAGAGGATGAATAGGTGAATTACAGGTGGATAAAGTAATTGATGAGACAAATTGTGCTGGAAGAGGAGCTAATTGAGTTGGAGTTTTTTAAAGGATCATTCTGGGGACTGATCACATTTGATATCTTCCATAATGACCTTGGCATGAAGAGTGGGCCTTTGCTGGTGAAACACAGATGAAAAGCTTTGCCAGTGTGAAGGAAGCCTGAATTGGTACTTTGGAACAATCAGACTAGAACAATATAATGGGATGAAATGTAATTGCCCAGATTGCCAGGTCATGTGTACAGAGACTAATGAAAGGTATTTCTTCTTTGGATGGACCCACTGGGGAGGACACCAGCTGGAAATGAGAGGCAAAGAGAAAGGCCTGGCTGTCTTAATTGCAGGATCTCTACAAGCCAGCAACGAGATGTGCCTATTAAAATGTAAATACAATCCTATCAGGCAAGACTTTCCCAAAACATTTTCCAAATTTTTTTTTGAGACAATTAGCAGAGAACCCAATGAGGGCCCTTATCTAGAGGATCCCAGGTGCTAAGGAGGAGAGAAAAACTCAAACAGATGATGTCTGCATAGGTGACCACAGGAACACAGTCTATTTTACAAGAGGAAAAAGAAGATTCTGGTGTTCTTAGCCTCAGAAAGTGAAAGAGGTAAGGTGACTCACTGCAGTTGTGATTTAAAAACATCCCACTCACATGAGCACTCCAAGTAATTTCCTATAAAATAAAATCACTGCAGTGAAAAGAATTGTCATATAACAGACGTTGTTGTCCAAATCAAGTGAATGATGAGGTCTGTGTGTGTTAGACTAACACATGGCCAGTGCCCAGTACTGAACTGTGAGGAAAGTGCTAATGAACGTGATAGGTACCTGCTGTCTTTCCTTCAGGTAACTCAACCACAGTGACAAGAATAACCCCTTGGTTGTTTCTGTTAAAAATGCAGCAGAATAAAGTAGCTGTGTATATGGTTTGAGATCTGTGGGGGAGATGCTTGCTGGGATTCTGGATCTATCTCTTCTCCCAGGAGTCTCACTCTTGGAAAAATTTCAAAACAAGACAGTAAAAAGCTTACCAGAATCAATACATTCTTGGCCTCAGAGGACTGTGTGCAATCTCTGGTTAAATATTATAAAACAAAGTACGTCTGCTCTGTTTTTAATGCACAAGTCACAGCCTAACCACGATTCTGGAACTGCAGCTGACGCCACCACTTATCGTGGAAACCACATACAGTTTTCACATCAGATCTAGCAAATCATAACTCCAAACCAGATCTAATTCCTTGCTTGTTCCTGGGCTTGTTCATGAGGCAATCAGGTGTTCAGGTTCTCTTTGGCCACTGGCAATGTGCCAGCAAACTCTGTCTCCTGGGAAGGTGAATTGGAGCTGCAGACAGATTTAATCTTCTCAAGGGCACCTCCACTGGTACTTTGTGGGCCTCCCACAATTTTGTCCCACAGTAATTCCCAAACCAGTACAAAACAAAAGGAAAATAAAATTCTCCCAATCAAAATGGATCACTTAGGCCCAAAGAGTACCATGAGCAGTACCTTCATGTACATATGCATATGAAAAAAGAGATTATGACTGCACTGTTATTAATGTGAATTATTTTGTAGAGGTAGGAAGAGCTAATTGAAATGAACATTCTGTTTAAACCAGAGGAAACTTCTTGCCACTGTCTGGTTTCGCAATTAAAGATGTATTTTCTTTTGAATGTGCAAACCAAGTAGATTTTTAGGGTGTTCAGAATCTTTTTCAATGAAAAGAAATGCCCAATCCTGTACTCAAACCTTGCCAGCACTGTAGAAATATTAATGTGTCATTGTGTATCCCCAGGGACAAATCCTTATCCAGTTCCCCCAAGGACACTCAGCTATGGAGTATCAAAAGTGTTTTTGTTAACCTTTCAAAGTGTATGAGAGAAAATTAATGAAAAAACCCCTGAAGTTGTTTCCACTCAGCACATCTTCCATCTCCACCTCTTTCTTACTCACAGGATTTTATGCCTCCTGCAGAAATTGGTTTCAGGTCTATCTTGTACATGTATCTCATGCAGGGGTCCTGGTAAAGAGCAAAGTATTGGAACTCAAGATTGCCTTTCAAGTAATTTAATCAGTCCAAATCATGTGTGGGAACAAGGACCCAAAGAGGGATCCATCAAACCCTTAGTCTCAGCCTCTGCTATTATAAATCTGTCCTCTTGTTTTGCTTTCCTATCATTCTTATGGATGAGTGCACTAGAGTGCAAGGACTTTTTTTTTTCCCCCTAGTAACACATTTATTACTTTAATTCACATTCTCCTCCTCATGACTTCACTGTTTGACATTACTTTTTAAACTAAGCACCTACCTTACTCATCGTAGATCTATTTACAGTAGCAGAGACACAACCAGCATTACTTTAGGTGCAATATTTTCAGTGCATCCCAGTGCAAGGATGTTTATGAAGTCTCCATTTAATACTTCAGCTCTCTTACTGTCCTTTCTAGTCACTTCATTTCCATTTTTTTTCCACACAATGTTTCTCTTTGAAACAGTTTTAGGTTTTACAATGCTGGATATATATACACATACATACATATATATACATATAAACCCAACCCAGTTACAGAAGTGAAATAGAGCATTTAATTTCTTTCTTTGAATTATTTCACATCTTCTTTTACAGATGCCTGAGAACTAGCACTGAAGATATATTCTTGGCATTTCTGGGCCTTGAACTTTTATCAGTGGTGTGTTTTGTATCTGGTATGATTTCGTCCTGAAAGCTTTTTCAGTCTTTGTTGGGTACACACAGAATAAACGTGTTTTCCAACGTAACTTAGTAAGTACAGTACGTGATAAATTACCTGTTGGACACCTAAACTGGATGTTTAGGTAAAGAGCTACAGAATATAAGATCCTGGTGCTCCTGAGAGCAGAGATCTGCTGCACACTGCCAGACTGCATCATACTCATCCATACTTTCATCTACTACCCACTGCTTCAGTGCCCGTTTTAATTGGCTTATAATGTAGTCTCCCACTCTATTCTTGGGCGTGATTCTCAGGCATTTCAGTCTTTGGATTGATGTCTGCATTTTGGAATAACTTTATTGATGTGGGGGATTTCCCTGAAGAATTTTGGGCAGGTAGACATAAAGGATGTGGTGGAAATCAAAGAAGCACAATCCAAAAGCATGGTTGCTTTCACCAGCTGCAGTGATGGAGGTTGCCCCCCAGTACAACCAGTATATCCTCACAACAGACATTTGCTGTGGTTTCCTCTAGTATCACTCTACAAAGTTCCAAGCAGTGTGTCTGCCTCTAATTGAAATTCTACAGTAATTTCCTTTGCAAGGGTGATGGACAGGGTGAAAAACAGATCAGTCCTCTTTTTAAGTCCCAGAACTAAAGAATAATGGTTCATTTGATTAAATTAATGACTTGCAGGTTTCAAAGAATTAAAAAGTACTCAAGCTGTGAAATTCACTTCCCTAAGAGAGTCACTGAGTAAAATGCTGTTAGTAGGTTTTATAAGGGATAGAGATAGTGTTGCTCCCATTAGAAACACACAGGTGAGGTTTACTTGGAGAGAAGGATCAAATCCTTTTTTTTTTAATGGTGAAATTCTCTTCTGCTGAGAGCCTGGAAGGGTTATTTCTCCCCCCACTTCTCACCTTCTATGTCATTTACTGTGGGATTTGCTGATCAAAATCTTACAGTTTTTACAAAGTGGACTTTGCATAGGTCTCACTAACATGGCCTTCATTTGTGCCCTGACCCAGCCATCTCAAGTAGAGCAGACATGTGGCCATGATACCACGGCAGCAGCCCTTGGATTGTTTAAACATCTGGTAAGGGCTGGGCTACCCTGCGAGGTAACTCCAGCAGCAAATACATCTGTGTCCTGGTAGCACAGGCAATAATGGCAGCTCTTGTTACCTTGTTTTGTGTTCACCCTCCAGATACTGAAGGCTGTCCTGGTGAGACAAAGGGGACACTCTACATGTTTTTCTGTCCCAAATGCTCCCTATGGAGAGGTTATTCTATTTTCTTCTTCCCATGACTACTTAGGGACATTTTGACTGTTCTCCTTTATTTCAGCGTCAGCTGTCCTCCTGAGAAGCAGGGCAAGAGCCAATCCTAGTCAGGAAGCTGTTCAGGTTTGCACATAATTACCTTGCACATTTTTACCTTTGTGCCAGCTCTCGACACTGACGGGCATTTTGTGTGGGCTCAGTCCCACTGCAGAGGACATCTTGTTGGCAGGATCTTCCCAGCCCCTCTGGAGCACACCTGCAACAGGTGGAAAAGCATCCACAACCCATGGAGTTGTGGCCACTTTTTGTCCTGAACGTACTCCAGCGAGCAAATAACCTCATGTCCCATAGAAATGTCTTGCAGCTCGGATAAAAAGCTGTGAAATGATGTCACCTTAAACAATTTCAATACTAAATCTGTGTCATCCTCCTCTGTTTATCCTTTGAGGTTTGACTTTTTCTTATATAACAGATAGAGTTTTTTGATATATGGCCTTCAGATTAACTCAAAGGCAAAATAAATAATCTTTAGGCCAGGGAGAAAATAAGCATCTGCTTCATTGCAGCAAATGCATTCAGCGAGCTCAATAGAAATATCCCATGGAGATGTTTGAAATGACAGGGAAATCAGCTCTGCGAATCAATATGTTTTGTGAAAAAAAAAAGGCTCAGTCACATCTTGTTGGGCATAATGGAAATTGATTGTCAGTTATCTATTAGCGATAATTTCTGTTTGATGACTTGCCATGTGTTATCAAGCCCAGAATCAGAAGGGAGAGGATTAAATGAATAGATTCTGTCATGAAAAAGCACAAGGCACCGGCAGCATAGCCGAGGATGCGTAGCATGCACAGCATCTTTCTAAGAGAAATGAATTCTTTAATCTACCCCAATTTTAAATATGCAGGGTCTGTGTAGACTGGGAGATTTACAGATTTGGGACTCGAAGGGACACTTTCACTCAAATCTTTTACTTGCTGCCTTTCAGTGACAGGCAATCAGTGAAACGCCTATAGACCTTTCAAATGATCTTTCCTATAAGATTCAATAGGACTTTACATCTACTGAGGCGAACCTATTAAAGGAGACTTTGTGATACAGTCCAGAGCTCTGCCTAAGTGCTGCAAACTACACTGAGCTCAGTTCTATTTGTGGGAATGTCACTTGGGGAGGAGGGTCATCTGTAAAGCAGTTCCCCCTGCCAATTATAATTACAGTGAGTTGAAGAACAGACTCTGAAACTCAGTGTAAGAAGTTATGAACCTCCAGTCAAGTAAAATACTGACATTCTGTTGAAGCCCCATTAATCCAATGTACCAATCTGGGCACGGAGCATGAATTCAGTAGTGTGAAAACTGCCTTATTTCATCTTCAGGAACTACCTCTGATAGTGTTAAAATTTTGCTTTATTCTTCAGAGAGAAATACTGTCATGATTACACAAAAGATGCTGTGCAATGCTTGTGAGCAAACACATCTAAAGGGAGCTCAACTCTGTGAGTGCTGTCAGAAGTTTTAATGCTGTTTAGGAAAACCCAAGTACCTGAATTATCCAGCTACCTGAATTACTCAGCCACTCGATGCCTTCTTATGGTAGGAAGAACAGGAGGTTGAAGAGGCTGAGAGAGATCTCACTGAGGTCTCTATACTGAGCCTCCCCTGCTGATCATCCTAACTGTGGCTTTACAGCCATGCTGTGTATGACACCAGAACTTTGTCATGTAGAGGACCTTGTGAACACAAAGAGTAAAACCCAAATTCTCTGCCATGTAGGCTTATGGGAAGGTCTCTTCATTTATGACACAATGCCTCACCTCTCAGACTTAAATGTTCCTCTTTGGTTTTCTGTGAATTTTTCTTGTAGAATCATTAATTCCCTGCAAATTATTGAAATTTAGCCCTGAATGGTTTCAGATTCAAATTCAAACCCCAGAGCCGTAGGGTTTTAGAGAAAGCTCTCCCTGCCCCCTGAGTCTCCAGTCCCTCTCTGGTATATCTGGGAGGGCTCTCTTCACCACTTCTCTGCTGACTCACCCATCTTGACAGAAGCAGAAGCACTAATGTGAAGGCTTGTATTTTACCTCTGAGAGAAAAAAACCCCAACACTTTCCATTTCAATTTGAAAACACAAGCCAAAAAGAAAATGCTTCCATAAGTCATTAAAAAAAAAAAAAAAGCAGCACCAGTCCAACGCTCTATTACCAAATTTAATAAAATAGGTTGTTAACTAAAACTACAGTGTCTGGAATGACTATTGATTTGCAAGCTATTTGTCCCTGGTGGGAGGAGGAGAAAAAGGGCTTGAGAGTTTCCACTGAACAGGGAGATATGTAGGAAAAATTAAGATGAGCATGGGGGTGCTTTTCCTTCTTGCATTATTTGGGGCCTGATGCCGCAGTACAGCTTAGATATCCAAGGTGGTTCTGCCTGTCTGTGGCTGAAAGGCAGTGATTAGCACAGTGAGGATGAAAAATAGCCTCACTTAATCAGCATTACACCTTTTTGGAGATAACAATTTGCTAATTTTTTCAAAAGAGTTGAATTATATCCTGGCAAGGGTAGAGGAGTTTTTTAATCACTTAACACCAAATAGCTAATGACTAATAAATGGATGCCTAATGCTGCCTTCTGCCTTGCAGAATCTCTGCAAAACTTCTGCTTATTCACTGCCAAAGGAAAGGTGTTATTTCAGCTCAAGGAAAATGTCACATTTTCAGTATAAATGGGTATGAATAAATGTGGGGCCAGATATAGAGCCAAGCCAGTATCCAGCAGAGCAATTTGCTTCTGGAAAAGCTTTCTGAGCGGCACAAAGCATCCTTCCCAGTACCCTGTTCCAAGAAACCTGTTATGCACCAGTAGGAACGCAGACACACCTGTGTGGGGGTGGGCAACAAACCAGCTCTAATTGTGTTTGTGAAACAGTCATCTCTGTGCATTAAGTGCTTTGTGGTTCCGGCAGGAGTTCTCAGGGATAGCCACGCTGGTAGAGACTGAAGCTTTCAGGATTTAAATAGTTTTGGGTGAACTGCTTCCCACTCCTATTCATCTGCAGGCTGGAGTTGCCAACAGAAGGATTAGAAAATCTCGTATGAGATTACTCTCCTGAGACTGGCAATCCAATTTTGCACACTATAGAAACCCAGATAAGAGTCCAAGCTTCTGCATGCTTTTGCTGCATAAACCCTTTGACATTTATCAGGCTCGCACCTTCGCAAGGTACTAAACACGCGAGAGAAAACTGATAAAATAAATCTTTGTGGTGTTTGATGCTCTTCTGATCTATTCCCAGTTGTTTAAAGACTTAGAAACTGCTGGGAGAGAAAATATGGCCATGAAATAAAGAAAGAAAAGCATGTTTAAGGCTAGTTACTGGGCTAAACACATTAGTTGACCTGCAGAACCAAAGAGCTGTAATATCTTCACTGTGGAATTTAAGGACTGCATCTCGTTGTTTTTTGGCGAGTCTGCTGTCAGCTCAGCTCTCTTGAAGGTAGGTGCAGGGGATGTAAACTCAGGATGGGAGCGAGCTCAGCACACTGCACTGCTGTGGGAGGCAAGGGGGCTGCCACTGAGAGAACTGCAGTCCTGAAAGTAACTCAGACCTCAAAAAACCCGGGAACAAGTGATTTATTGCCTTAGATTCAGAAGGGACTTTAAGAAAAAATAATGAAGTTTGCACTTTGAGGCAGCTGTGCTAATAGGAGGAAAAATAGTCTGATGGCAGCTTTTTGTAGTACTGGATTAATTGCTCCTCTGGGCTCACATCTGCACCTGCAAACCATCAGCAACCTCCCAGCCTTTGCTTTGCCTCTCTGCATGTCCCCAGATGAAGGCATGATTGCATCTAGACCCCTTGGAAGTGAAGGATACCCTCCTTCTGAACTCTCCCCTTTGTACAGGATGCTGGCTCAGAAAGCTGAGTGCTTCCTTTACCTCTTAATGCTGTATTTAGGAGTAAAAGATTTTTAATTACTCTGGTGCTTTCTCTGGGCTTTTTATGTTTGCCTTTACAAAACAGAGAGGACTGTCTATGGAGCACGCTGCTGTGTGCACAGCTTCAGCAGAGGCTCTGGCGCTGAAAAGGCAACTCTGTGGAAAACCCTTGGACCACAAGGGCTGTCAGGCCTGCCCTGGTGAGAGCAGCACTCCTCTGTGCCCCTGCTGAGGGTATTTGGGGGTAATCCAGGTGTCACACGTAGTAAGATTTTGTTGTGCCTCAAGTTTTGCTAATGCTTCATTTAATAAAACCCGAATCCTTTCCTATTGATTAAACAGTGAATTCTGTATTGATAGAAAGCAACAGACCACAGGCTGAGCTGTATGTCTTGGTTTGCATAGAGGCCCTGCTTATGTGGCCTCTAAAGAATAAAACAGCAAGCAAATCTCACCTCAGTAACCAAACTGACTGCATCTGTAATAATAGACACTAAAGCTGGACCTCACAGTCCCTCCTGTGCAAAACACCACTGTTGGATGTGAGCTCTCCTGAGTTCTGTGAGAAAATGGAGCCAGCCAGGACCTAAGGGTGTGAAGGAAGAGTGGAGCAGGGCATCAGAGCCCCAGCACCTGCACTGCACCTGCCCACAGCATCCCTGACTCTTCCACGCCATCAGCAGTGCTGTGCTAGTGCTACACAAGAAATAGTACCAAATTTCGTATTTTAAATTCCACACAGGATAAGTGTTTGACAGAAGGATGTCATAATAGATATCTTAACATTGTATTAAAAGCAGGGTAATTCATCCCCCTATGAAGACTTAAAGGGCCAACATTCAATCTCTTCCTTTAATCCTCTAGATATTTTCAATGTAAGGTAATGGATTTGGAGGGAATTTGTTTTGGGGATCAAAACAGTTAGGCAGAAAATATGTCAGTAATGTTTTGTCAGTACCATAATCAGAGAAAATATTTTTTCACAGCATAAAAGACCTTGGTACTGTGCTACTAGGAAGTTTAATTACTAGATGACTTTAAAACATGGTAATTTAGTCCCAATTAGTGTTATAATAATTTATTTATAAAATTCCACCATGAGTAGTTAGGTTCCACAATCCATTTATTCTCGTAAGATGTGTGCCCCATTAGACAGTGAGGTAGAAGGTCATTAACCTGCATTTCTAGTTCAGATTATGTTATTAGATTGAATTTAGCTTCTTCACTGGTGAGTGCTGACATTTTAGAGTGCTTTCAGGATAATTTATCTATTGTGATTCTGTCTTTTCAGCCATTCAGAAACATTGTGGAGCTAAAATAATGCAGGCCTGATGAAGACAGATTTCTTGGTTAAATTTCAGATGTGGCTTGTCTTTGTGCTTCTGATATTTTTCATGTTTGTTCTATGAAAGTGAGTTTATGGCACCACTGATTCAAAGTATTAAAAAAATTATGAGTCATGTCCCATCAAAATCAGCAGCTATAACTTAAACTGATGAGTTTTAAATATAATCAATTCTGGCTCTTTTGTTCTGATGTTTTCTGTATTTGGAGATTTAAGGATTACCTTCAAGGTAACTGTTTTTCTAGCTTTGGTTTTTTTTTTTGTGGGTTTCTTCTCCCCACATCCACCTCTTCTCCATCCCTTGAATAAGCAGATGGAGAGGGCTGTCCCATGACCCCAAGAATGAAGTGTGACCCAAGCACAAGCTTTGGTAAGTGAGACCTGGGAAGGGAAAATCTCCAGATTTACAAGTGCAACTACAAACAAACAAACAATCAAAGACACCAGCTGGGGTTGTGTCTCTCTTGGTGCTGGCAAACCCGTGGACCTTGCACAGGGCAGGAGCTGCCTACGACTCTCACAACTGTAGAGAGGCACTGCAAGGGACAGGATGGTCCAAAATGGTGGCCCCTTTCTTCTCTTCACTGTTGGGTTTGCTACATTATCAACTCAGAAGAGAATGCAGATTCCTGGTCACAGCAAAGCTTCCGCGTCTCCTCTGGTGTCCACAGTCCCTCAGGGCCGTGCTTTTGATGGTCATGCTTCAAAGAACAGGTCATGTGAAAATGAGAAGTCGACTTTGGTTAAAAAAAAGAAGGGGGTAGTAGAGGGGGAGGTTTTAAATACATTGTGCTCCATCTGGGCTTGTTGAGTAAATGTGCCTTTTTCAATTCCCAAACAAAACACAGGAAAAGCATCCAGATAAGGGAGAAGACCCTACTGTTGAGAGCTTGCAAAACCTCATTTCTTCCCATTGCTTTGCTCTGGCAGAACTTGCAGAGGCCTGTCTGCTCACAGTGAGGATTTTTTTTCCCAGCTACAAATCCTATCTAAGCTTTCAAAGCTCTTCCTTTCCCAAGAAAACCTTTTGGTCAGCCATTTCAATTTCTTTTTAATAAATGGTCTTCCCTCAAATTGTCTCTGCTACAAGAGCAATTCTGGGAAAACAGATGACTCTGCACACTCTTAAAAATCCCAGCCTCTCAAATGGCTTGTGCAGATACCATACAATGATGCTAAAAGGAGTTTTGCAAATTGCTGAAAGGCAGAACCAACAGCCACCTGGTTTGCAAGGAAAGCCTTGTCTCTGAGAAGATTAAAAAGAAGATATTCCTGTCTTGGTCAGAATTTTTTTTGGTAGTTGTTTTTGATTTGTGTTTGTTTGTTTGGTTTGGTTTTTTTGTTGTTTTGAGGTTTTTTTGTTTGTGCGTTTTGGTTTTTTGTTTGCTTGGGTTTGGTTTTTTCTTTTTTGGTTTCTTTCTTTTTTTCCAAAAGCTTTCAGTCTTACCTCCCCCACCCCCCAAAAAAAGGCATGATATGGCTGTGGGGAAAAAAATAGTTTCACCACCCATATCTGCTTTTAATGACCCTCATGCCTTTTACTGAAAAGGCACCACCATTTCTTGCTTTATTTCTATTGCAGCTCATAGATTTCCCTCCAGTATCCTGAGCACCAGGAAAGCAGCAGGGACCAAACTGAGGAATTTTTTAAGGGTGTAAGGGCTCCTCCCTTGCTCAGAGAAGTGCAGTGTGAGTACCAGTATTCATGGGGACTGTGTGGTGTGGTAAAGTAGTCCCCATCCCACCTCACCCTCCTGTTTGTCTTTGGCCTGATATCATCTCTTTTAGGCTTAAAGCTTCTGAAACAGTGTTCTCCTGCCTGACTGATGTTGATTACTTCAAAATACCTCGTATCAGGAGCTCAGGCTAGGAAAATGGTGTTCATCTCAGGAGAGGAATCTTGCAATCCCTAAAGTTGCTTTTAGAAAAGATGCTGGGAAACTTGTTTCTCATTTTGCTTGCTTTTGCTACCTGCCCAAAGGCTGAGAGGGGGGTGAAAGTGTCTCTGAGCCCCAGACACCCATTTGATTATTTCTGCACCTAAATTTGGAGGTCAGTTCAGTATTTCAGGACTTGGAAATGCAGCTTTTCACTCAGTTTTGTCAGAAGATCTGCTGGCAGGGATATTGTGGGGACTTGACCTGCAGATCTGATGGCAGGAATATTGAGGAGATTTGACCCCAACTGGATGTATTCCAGCAGTCCTTCGGTATAATTAACCATTCCAGCTTTGATTTTGAGCTAAAAATAATGATGGAGCACATGGGTGAAGTGAATAAATCTCAGCTAATCAACCAGACAGCACTCCATACAGAGGAGGGAAAAAGAGGATTACTAAACAGTCTTATAGTTTCTATACAACAAAAGTATAAATAAACAATGAAATTTCATACTTGTGCATTCATGTCCCTTAGAGATAGAGGAAATAATGCAGTTTTCACTGTTAACTACAGCTTTCCTGTCTGTTTGGGACAGTATCAATTATTTTTAACTGTTGACAGCAGAAGTACTACTTAACTTGTCAAAATCTTGTTCTGTGTTTGCTGCCACGTGTTTGATCAATAACTACTCTGATGGAAGGGGATTACACAGGCCCAGCCACACTGTAGGTGTTACAGCCATCACTTTGTTCTGCTGCCTTGCTGTTTGGATGCATTTATGTGCTCAACAGGCTGGCTGTGGATCATTTTTTCTCTTGGTCTCTTCCCACATTATAAACAGCTTCTTCTCTGTGTTAGCATAATAAGAAATAATAACTGCTCAGGGGGTTTGCAAAGGAATCCATGCACCAGTTGTGTTGTAGGGACTGCAGATGCTCATTAGCACTGCCTGGTGTGGCCTGTGCACTCAGACATGTGTAATCAGGCTGCGTTTTCTTCATAGCATAACCTGGCTAAATCCAGCCTCAAACTGTACTCCTAAAATTCATGGGGTAATCCAAGTGCCACTAAGTATCCATGCAGGATTCCAACAGCTTGTCATTTTTTTTCAGACACACGAATATGATAGTGAATGAATAATGTGGATTATCATCGAACGGAAATGAGTGGGACAGCCTTAACCTGTCAGTTTAAGCCATGGGGGTAACTCTGAAAACTACCCTGGAGATGTCTGTGGTATTGGTCTGTGGTGAATGCCAGGTGAAGGCAGTGCTGAAATGATGGTGGGAAATGTGCTAAAGATGAAGCAAAGTGTGAGGTTTGTTTTAGCAGTGGGAAAATCCACGGAAGGAATATTTCCAGAGTGTGATAAATACTCCCAGAGTTCAGTTCATCATTAATTCACTATAGTCTTGAGGCAAATTCCTGCTCAGAAAATCTTGAAACTGAGGATTGCCAGAAGCTGAAAAAGGTTCTCAGGAAATGAGACCTTTTAACTTGTTTGATGCACCAGTTCCCCAAATGCCTGCTACTGGCCAATGTCCAAGGCAGGTTACTGGGCTGGGATACAACCCCTGTGTGTCTGTCAGGGGCCCAGTGACCCCCGGTGAGCCCCAGTGCCCACTGGACACACATCCTGCAAATGAGGCAGGGATTGTAATGTAATTGGGTTCCCTGGATCCTGACACTGCCATTAGCACTTCTGGCTCACTGAGGCAGGTGAAGAGGAGACTCACACAGTCACCCACAGCTCCCCTGACAAAAATCAGGCCAGCAGCTCTGAGCTCTGGCGAGTGTTCTGCTGGTGCCATAGATCCTTCGCAGCAGGAGAAGCTCTCTGGCTGGCAGCGCTCTGCAAGGGACACACAGAGCTTCAATGTGTCCAGGTGTAAGTATAGAAATAAAATTATTCAATTCCTCTTCTTCCCTTTACACATTTCTGTTTCAACTCAGCATTGTCTCTGCTCAATAGCAAGACAGCGTTTTTGCAGATTTTAAAACACTAATCATAGGCCATTATTTCTAAAAAGATTTGCTTGCAGCAGGCAGACTTTTCTCTTAACTTGAAAGCCTTGCTTTTCTATTCTTCCTTCTGTTAAAAATTATAATAATTTTCTGCCTTGTGTTCTCTACCAGCTGAAATACCTCATCTTCTGACATAGTTTGAATCTAACTAATCTTCAGTTGGAAGGGTTTTTTTTTAGAAAAAGAATCTATAGCAGTAAAAGCTTTGCCAGCAAACACAGCAAAACAAGCAGCTGAAGCTGTTTATGTATATATCTTAAAATATAATTTTGGCCTTTACAAGTCAGCAGTCTTTATTTTCTAAGGTGGTCTTATAAAAAGAAATTAATTTTCCACTCTTAGAATTTCAAAACACACCAGAGAATGCAGATTTCATGGCACAGACACAAAGAACAAATTCACTTTGCTTTCCCACAGCTGTTTATGATTAGATAAAAACCCTAAGAATCCTGTAGTCCATTTAAATCAGTAATTTCTTTCCAACACTTTTACATGAAATATTTCAAAATTTTGGTACACGATTTATTTATTTTCCTGTTTTCCTTTAAATTATCAGCACTGAAAATCAATATTTATTGGCTCAGGATGAATGGTTTAATTATTCCTTAAATAAAATGATTCTACAACTTTCAAAATTGTTCATTGATTTAAAATTCAATTCTTGGTCCATTTCTAAACGGAATGTCAAAGTCCATTTCCCACCCTACCATTGTTTTTATATGAGCCCTGGCACCCTAGTTTCTCTGTGTTTCACCTACTGTCTGTTCATCACTCTCCTAGAGTTGTTATCTGCTTTTCTTTCTAGACCATGGGTATTTCATAATATATCATTATTTTTCAGATCATAATATTTTGGAGGCTAGCACTGATTTTCGCCATGAGCATGGATAACATCTCTTTTTAGAGGATCACAGCATCCAGCCATGACATATCCTATGGCATGCATGGAGTGATGGGATCAGGATGCATTCTTGGTGACCAGGGATGCATTTGTCCTTGTGGTGATTAATGCAGGCGTTACCTGGTTGCAAACCAGGGTCTAAGCACACATTTTTGGATCCAGACTTAGAAATCTTATCAACTCCTCAGATCTCGCCTGATTCTTAGCTGATAAATAATAAACCTAACAATTATCTTAGAAATGTGTGAATCTCTTACTATACCATCTTTGTTGGGTGAGTGTATTGATCATTGCAATTTAAAGTGTTGATTGCTACAATTTATTTAATTTGTACCATTTTCCATCAGATAGGCATATTTTAGGTGTGCAATGCCATTTGAGATGCCCTTGGGTATTTTGCCTAACCCCTAGTAGGTCTGGGTATCCTGTAGGCATGTGTAACTTCCCAGCCTTCCCACATATCTTGGATATCCTGGGGAGAGGATATGGGAGTATTTGGGAGGGCACTCCTGGAGCATCAGGGCATATTTGCAGGTTTATGGCAAAGCAGCCAATACTGCATCTTGCTTTCCTTTTTCTGTGCTGAAGCTACAGAACTGATGGACTCTGTGCTGTGGCCCCTGTTGCTGGCCCTGAAGTGCTCCAGATTCCCCCAAGGAAAGGCAAGCCTGGTGCTCCACACTCGAGGATCACACCCCACAGTCTAAATGACCCCATTAGTAATGCACCAGGGAAATTGCTGCCTTCGACCAGGCTGGCTCCTCACTGCTCACTTTTTCTCTGTCATTAAAGTGCCAAGAGAATGCACTGCTCTGCAGCACTCGGAGGCCAGAGCACTAAATGAAGGAGAGTACTTCTTTTAACAGGGAAGTTCAACAGAGATGAGGTACATATGTAAAAAGGGTCCCTTTGTACCCCTTTTTAGCTCTTTTTATATCCTTTCATTAGCAGCACCTTCCTTTTTCTGAGTGTGGAATAAAGTCCCATCTTCTGCATATGTAAAATTGCAGCTTCTACTTTTGACATGATTGCTCTCAATGCAGACCAGATTCATAATGAGGCCTGCATTTTTTTCTTTTCTTTTTTTTTTCTTCCTCCAATAAACTTCCAGTGAAACAATTACTACTGTCATGCACTGAAAATTAATCTGTAGAGTCTGCTCCTGGGGATGCTTTTTTGGGGGAACTCTTTCCCTCAGTGTTCTCAACTTTCCAATGAAGATAAATAACCACATCTTGCAGCTACAGTTTTTGACTGAGTGACAGGTTAAAAGAAGTTCCCTGTCAGCATTCATAAGAGAAGAAGAAATTGTTCCAACAATTCTTAGCAAAATGAACAAGCCCCTTTTCTATAAAACTATTTTTCTGTCCTACTGCTAAATTGCAGCTCACACTGAGGCCCTGCAGGTTGGTTTCTTACCACAAAAGAAAAGGAGTGACCTGAAGTCAGGGTTTCACACATGAAGTGTCAGCTTCCCTTGTTTTATCTGGATTAAGTCACAAATGCAAGTTGAATCCAAAAAGCTGGCAGGTGTAATCTCTCTTTGAGGGATCTCTGTTCCTCAGTTTCTGTATCTGAGGAATCACCTTTGTGCTATGTACAAAACTATACTTAGAGAAGGGAAGTTAAAGAGCAAATGTTTGCTGATCTCAACAGCCACCATCCACATTCTGTGTATCAAAGAAAGCACTGACACTGCAAGCTCTTCTTTGGAGACTGCTGAGATGAAAAGCAAAGGTGACCTGCTGAGTATTCAGCTGTTTCTGGGGTGAGCTGTGTCTCAGCTGCTACCTGAGAAGGACCCAAAATGCTTCAGCATCAGGTGAGAATCTGTGCCACCATTTCACAGCCAGGCAGGCAAGATGGGGATGGAGAGCTTCTCATACTCTTTCAGCAGTAGATTTGTGCAGGTTGGATCCTTCTGAAGGTAGTTATGACACAATATTTGGAGAATGGCACAGGCACAGTGGTGAGAATTGACCCCAGAGAACACACAGGTTTTGAGAGGAAGGGGTTGACCCAAAGCAATCTCACTTTACCTTAGCCTTTCCCAAGTTTGGCTGGTGGTGAATTGTATCCCCCAACTACCCTGAATTGCCCAAAAATGCCCATGTCCTGTGACACTCCTGTGTTACTGAGCACTGCAGGAAATGGAGGAGCATAACGTGTTGTTGTGGGACTGGTAAGTTCTGCATGAATAAGGACAAGCAGAACTGGGGTTTATTTCTCTAAAAATTTCTGATTAATGCTGCTTCTGTAAGTATCAGCTGCTTACATCAAAAGGAAACTGCTCAACAAAATGTTTGTCCTGGAACTTTCACTGTTCAGGCTTGATTTTCTTCCTTGAAGACATGAGATTGCAAGGGGAGAAAAATGACAGCAGAAAGTGCGCTTTGTGTGTGATACAAGCAAGATCAACAACAAAACATGCTGAGACATTTCTGGTTTTGGTGGTCCTAATAACACTGATAACACTTCTGCTGGTGGCTGTTCATGCTCAAGAAAACCCAGGATGTGGCCAGAATAAAAGATGACATTGTGATTGCAGGAGAAAGAGATTTTACACTTTTTCTTTTTGTATGAACTCCAATTTGGTTTAGCTACAAAACCTTTTTTCAAGTGTTGTCTGCTCCTTCAGGAGTGATGGGGATCAAATACTCTGCTCTGCTATCACTGCCCTGCTTTACAAGGGAAGTTCAGCACCTGAGAGGAAGGCAGCTTGAACATATGGCGGTAGCTAGAAAGGAGGTCGTGGAGATCCTTTCTTTGGAGATCCAGAAAACCTTTAGACACAGAACTGCCTCTGTACTATCACCTGTAAGAGACTCTCAGGAGGAAAAACAAATTGGTGAGAAGTTGTGTAGGTCAGAGAGCAGGAGGAAGGGATGGGAGAGGCAGTGGCTGCTACAGTCAAGTCACAGAGATAAGGGATGCAGAAACTGGATTCCAGGTGGTCAGAAAGTGGAGATGGAACAAAGCTAGGTCTGAATGCTTCCAGGGATCCAAGTTTCTTAACTTCCCTGCTTTACTCCCAGGCACAAGCATAACTGAAAACCAAAGAAATCCCAGAGAAGCCAGTTGCAGAGCTAGGTTTGACCACCAGCCTACCAGAGAGGGGACAGCAAGAGGGAGCACAAGTAGAGGGAACCAAGGCAGGTTCACAGAGGCAGAAGATTGGCACTACTACCTTTCTTTGGAGCTTTGAGAATCTCCCAGGCTAATTATTTGCCTACTGTGGTAATGTCCCACAGGTGTTCCCAGTTCTGGGAGGAGTGATGCCATCCTTCAGAGTGAAGATGCCAGTCAATGCTGAGAGATGTTAATTATAGTTATGATTAGATTTGAATTTCTCATTGAATGCTTGGAGACATATATTTAATGAAAAGCTAAAGCAGTGCTTTCCCCCCTAAGCTAGTAGATCTTTTTCTTCCTGAAATTTATAGGTATTTAAGTGCATGGGATCTACTGCTTACAAATGAATCACTGACACCCTTTTTACCTCCATAGATCCAGACATGTCCATCCTTGCATCCATTCATAGTCTCCAAAAAGTACTTAGAAGTGTATCCAATGAAAGAACACAGTTAAAAAAAAAGAGAGAGAAAGAAAAAAAGGAGAGAAATGCAGACAGGAAACACTGGTACTCTTGCAGAGTGATAAAATGATTGCATAGTGAATTTTCCAAACAAGTTACCTGCCCTCTCTCTCCTGCTGAGCACCAGCTATGGTGCTGTATTCATTCCATCAGGCATTGGCAACTCCAGGCATTCCAGGTTGGAATTGGCAATGAAGCTTATTTTGGCAGTACTCTGAGTTCTGTTGTCCATCCCAAAATAAGGCTGCTCAGATTTGACCAGACAAAAAAGAAAGTGAAAACCAGAGCCAAAACCTGAAGTGGCATGGATCCAGACTGAAGTCCTGCTCCCTGTTTCTTGCTTCTGCTCACAATCCTTTTTCTATGCATATAGTCAGGGTAGAGAGGGCAATGTCCAGCCAGTTTCATGCTGCTTCAGGAACATCTTTATGCTGAGAAGACATGTGGGGGGCTAAACCAGAGAAGATTTTGTTTGGCAGTGGTAATAGGCCCAAGACACCTGTTTCTCAAAGAATGTGAGTCACCAGGTTTTAGAAATCACCTGGTCCAGATCTGTATTACTTGTAGCAATAAGTACTGCAAGTATTATGATTTACTTGAGCTGAGACCCAAGACCTCATGAGACTAAACAGGAGGAAATAGGATGGGAGAGTTTTCTCCTTAGGGGTTGTAGCACTGTTTGAAGATGTTACCCAGACTGGATACCCAAGACCCTCTCTTTGAAGAAAAAAAGGTCTGCTTTATTTTTACCAGGCATGGAAACTTTCAGAAGTCAATGCTTATCTGGGCAGGTGGGGAGAACAACTTCAATCAATCCATTACAATGGGATTCAAGAAAGCACACAATCCCTATTTCATCCGAGGCTGCAACAGTTCCTGACATCTTAGAAACAAAATTTAGACATAATATAAAAGGCAAAAAGTTACAGACTGATTTTCAAGCTTCTCCAGCATTTTTACTTTGTGATGCCAGTGTTAAGTTTCTTTCATGCATGTTTGTCTCTGATCTGAGGAAGTTTTATCAAAGGCTGTAAAGGTGGATGTTGTCCAAACTTTGTGTTGGTAGCTGGATGTTCTTCTTGTCTGTTACCAATAGGAGTTGTAGAAAAGTTATTTGCAATGCAGAAGAGGAGGGAACTTACTGACTGAAATAGACTGAGATATCCCTAAATCCACTTTGTACAAAGGGTATTTTTGATTTTGAGATCCATAACTGAAGAATAGTTGCTGTTATAAATATTCTAGTGACAATGTCTCAAAACACAACCTACCAACCAACCAAATTCCAAATTTCCCAAGCCCTTGGATGTTCATTCAATTGCTTAAGTTATCTACAAAAATTAAAACAATATAGAATATATCTTCATTCTTCAGGTAGTTCTTGGAGCAGTTCTAGGGTGGAGCAAACTGATGTTATGCATAATGTTCACTTTTTCTGAAAGGTTATGTAAACATATTTTTTTTAAATCACCAAAGTCACCTGGAAATATTTAGGCTCCAGGCTTCTTTCTGAACACAACTTTATTGGTTTTTGCTGTAGTGTGAAACAGTAGAGCAAAATTCTCATGTTATCTGTCTCCAACAGATTTACAATATTGCAAGATTAATTATATTAGCTGCATTTCACGACTCAGTGCATTTGTATTACCATTTCAAAAGCACAATCATTTATCAACAGCAAACTTCGGGGCATTTACTTTCCATGCCCTGGCATTGCAAACTTCAAAGTATGTGAGCTTACCTATGAGGTGCACATGAGTGCGTGCTCCCTTTCCCAAAGCAGCTTCAATGGTTTCAACCTCCTTCATGGTTGGACACTATTTTCCTAATTTGGGTATGATTGGCTGGGTCAGATTCTACTGACATTTTTCCACTCAGCTTTTTATACTGTAAATTTTAAGTAATTATAATAAATAAATATGAAATAAAAAATAAATAATAACTGGCTAGATGTGGTCTCTGGCTTCTTGTGGAAGTTGTCCTTAGTCACTTCATCTACGTCTCTCCAGTTACAAGATTGCTTTCTGTGCTCTGCTCTCTACATCCTATCTCTAAGCAGTTCCCAAATAACCCTTTCTGGAAAGAGCATCACCTAAACTTCAGCCTGTTTGAAATATATTACCTGCACTTCAACATGTTGTATATTCCTTTTCCAAATTCAGACCTTTTCTTCTTTCAGACTTGATGTCTTTCTGCACTCTGGACATTGCAGCATTAGTTTTCAAGGTGCCAGAAGCATCTGCACAGATACTGCTCTGATTTTACAGAGCTGCTGCTGAGCTCTGGACTGTCACTGCTACAGATGGCTGGTAATTTAAAGCTACCTCAGGTATGTCCGTATTACAAGAATTCTTACCGTGGCTGCAGATAACCATGGAATTTTATCCACTTTTTCTCCTTAGCTGCTCCCACTTAAAATCCTTTAAACATTTCCAGTCCTTTCTGCAGGGCATGGGGATGAGGGTGCTGTGTGTGCAATGCCACAGTGCTGGCTGACTGCTGGGAATGCGAGCTGGTAGGAGGCTGACAAACTGCATGTTGTGTTTCTGTGTGACTGGGTCTGGCAGGGTTTGTTATGTCAGTGGCAGTGCTGTGTAAATAGCAACCTGGCTCTCGAACACCTGCGTGGGAATAAGAAACCTCAAAACGGAGATCTGCTGTGGGAAGTGCCAGAAACCCCATTTCACTTCCCCGGTTCCTCTGATCTCTTTGGGTCCTGTGGGAGTTGAAGTTGCCCTGTGGCTCTTTTTAGAAAGTTATGATTTCCTTTAAATTGTCACCTCCTTTTCTGGAGAAGGAATTATTCAAAGAGCAGACAGACATACACTGCCTACCTTCAGATAAAACCACATGGATTGCCCATCTGCCCACCAAGCATTCACATGCTTGGCAATTTAAATAAAAACCACCTGGTGCTGGATAAAGTGACAATCCTGTTCAATTGATAGTGGGCATAAAAAGTACTGCCTTCTCTTCTATTTTCTACTACATTATGGTTTGCAAATTCCCACCATTCTGAACAATTCAACAACAACAAAAAGAAAGATCTGAAGCTGAAGTGGGCTGAATGCTTCAAAAACCATATAAATTAGTTCATGTTCATTTTGACAAAGAAGGTGGTTTGGGACTGCAGCAACTCATTTCTGTTGATGAAATTGGCTCACAAGAACCTCAGGCGTGTCATTTTACCTTGTAGAGTATCAGATTTCAATGTAAATAATCACAATTTCACAGTACTTAACTCCTGAGGATAATGATACTAATTCGATGGTAAATCATTTTGAAACTCCAGGGAGGGACATGTACTCTATAAATGTATATTGAAGGAAGAAGAAAGCTCAGGCCTGCTCTCCTTTAATTGGCCTGACACCACAACTTCAATTTTACTTCAATTTACATAGATGTTGACTGTGTTTTGAATACAGTTGTCCATAAGTAATTTTCCCACACAAAGATTAAGAGACCTGTATTTTGCCTATGAATGTCATCTTGGTGTCCCAGGACAAAAAACATAACAATTTCACAGCTGTGAGTGGTGCTACATTGCTCAAGACCAGACTCACCTCAGAACACAAATGTTTACCTGTAACAGCCCATTAGGCTGTGGTGGTCAAGAAAGGTCCTGACCTGCCAGTTGGTGCACTCAGTTTCTTATATAGAAATTCAGTTCAGATTCTGGGAAAAGCAGCAAAATGCTGGTAAATGTTATCATCATGCAGGGTCCAAGGAGTTAGAGATATGAGATTCCAGCTATTCACCACCCTTGTTATTATTGCAGGAAAAGCAGCTTGGATGACATGCTTAAAGAGCACAGAATCCAAAAAAAGGGTATAAAAGGTCAAGAACTTTTTCTGTTCAGTAAGTCACTCCTTGGGTAGTGCAACTTCATATAAAGGAGGCATTTGAAAGTCCACTGAAATGTTTTCTATCTTAGACTTCTCTTGTTATTAATTTTTTTTTTTTTGCCTATGATGTGTGAGTGCCAACATAAGGGAGCACTATAAATCACAGTGAAAAATAAATAGGCACATTTAATCTTGCAGGGGGATATTAAACTTTCACGACCCCTAACTTCCTATTATTCCTTCACAGACCCATTGAATACTTCAGTAGCTAATGCTGTGCAGGACTAAAACTGGGACTTAACTCACAGTGGATGAGGCTTAGAAAAGCAGACCCAGATGTCTACTTTCTAAGTGCCCACTTTCAGTCACTCTCCCATCTGACTTTCACTGAGTCTTTCTAACACTAATAAAAAATTGTGTGACAGTTCAAGTGTGATGTGTTTCACTTCTGGGATAATCTGACAAAAGAATATATGTGCCATTGTAATTAAAAGGACCTCTGTGCCCATCAGTGGAGTCTGGAGGCAGCACACAGGAGCCTGTGCCATATGCTGGGCAAGAGCAATCACAGGAGACTTCAAATGTACCTGCCACTCTACTCTTTTACAGACCTTTCCAACTCTCCTCTTTTCATACTACATTTCCTTTTGGGCAGAGGTTAAAACCAAAGTCTGTATCTGTGCTTTCAAGAAGCTCAAAATATGAAATTTTTTGGACAGTGTAAAAGCAGGACACAGCACCCCAGGCTTCCTGTACTCCCCAAGGCCAGCTGGAAGAGCATGCTACCTCCTTCAGGCTACCTTTTAAGGAGCCAGGCTGAGGATGGGGGGAAAACAGTGGAATGAAATTATTTTTACCTTCCTTTTCTCCTTTTCTTCCCCCGCCAAAATAATGATCAGCTCAACACCAAAAGTACAAGGGTTGTCACAGCTGGGTTTTGCAAAAGCAGAGCACCTTCATAAAGTGTGCCTGAATTTGGACACATGACCATACCTTGCACCCGTGAGGCTGTGTTGAATAGAGCCAGGTTTTAGGAAAAACCAGATTATTTTCCACTGTCTTAAATCTCTTGCAGGACTCATTACTGTGAGTGATTAATAAACTGTTGTTTATTAACAACAGTTAATAAAGGGGTTCTCTGGTGTCCTTGCTGTTCTCTTTAGATAACATCTAGGAGAACGAATCAAGCAATTAGCCAGTTAATGTGCTGTGTGTCAGTACTTCAGATGGATGGTTGATTGTGCTCTTCCTTGCCCTGAATCACACTGGAGCCCTTTCGCTTACCAAGGGAACAGAACTGCTCCCAGGAATAGCATCCTCATTCATTATTTGTATACAGAGCATGCTCTTCTATTACAGCAGGGTCTGTCTAGATCCACTATGTGTTGTGGTACCATCTCCTTGCTGGGAGGACATAAGAGTTTGATAGACAGGGCGGTGGTTCTGGCAGCCCCAGGAGCAGTGAGAACATCAAACACTAGGAAGAGAGAGGCTTTTGTCCCTTCATCAATGCAGAAGGTCCCACTGAGTGGGAAAAAGCAATTTAACAGGCTACCCAGTTTGCATAGGAATCATAGTTTGTCTGTAGTTTGGACATACAAAGTTCACATACTTGAAAGCTCAGAGGCATGCAGGAAGTGCATTAGGTACAGGATTAAGATGCTCTTTATATTGTAACTGGAGGTTGGAAGAAGAAGGTAGGCTTTGGAGGGGAAGGGAGATGAGAGGAGGTAACCAGTGAAGCTCTGAAAGGACTGGCACCTTCTTGGAGTCCCTGGCCTTCTCCAGAATGCCTGGCAATTCAGCTAACACAATCCCTTCATTTCATGCTCTGGGCCTGTCTCCATCAGAGAATTCCCCAGGCAGTGTTGCAGACAGCCACAAAGGGCAGCATTATGTCTGGGAAGTAACTGGTGTGTGGCTGGGTCCAGCTGAAAGCGAAAGACAAGCGAAAGCACTTCCCAGGGACAATGAGAGGCCTTGTGTCTCAGGAAGCTTCCCAGTCCATTAGCATCTGTGGGGGACAATGGCCTTGTGTGGTGGAGAGGAGGAGAACGTGGCCTTGCCGGTGGCCCCGTCCGTCAGTGGCTGAGGGCACTGCTCCGGCAGGACGGAGCCTGAATGGGCTGATTCATGGACAAGCAGCCCCAGCGTCCCGCCGGCAAGGAATGACCACGGAAGGGGGTTGGCACTGCTGGGCTGGTCTGGGATAAGCAGTACCTTTCTGACCTCTGGCTGTGCAGCAGCCCAGCCCAAAGTCTGTCCCTTCTGCTGGCAGGCAGATGAGGAAAGGCTTGTCCAAGGGAAGCGCGATGGGGAACGGGGGGAGTCCCCTCTGCAGGCTCACTCCTGGATGCTCTCGTCCTCAGTCAGGACAGGCACAACTGAGGTGTCATCTTCATGGGCAGCTCTCAGGGAGGATGAACAGTCATCTGTCTCCTGCAAGACTTTATACACAGCATCCAACAGACCTGAGTGAAAATAATTTATTTTTTGGGGAAAAAAAGTGCCAGCATTAGCTGAACAGGAGTGCCATACACTTTAAAAGCATTGATATTTTTCCTCCATTTGTGACAGTTTCAGCTAATTTGCTCATTCTGAAAGGCACTGAAAAGCTTGGTTATGCTTTTAACAAAAGAGATGTTTGGTCCATTTTAAGACACACTGGAGTTTTCCTTTTTGAAGCAACTTTAATGCACTTTACTCTAAAATCGTTCATAGATTCCTCAAAATTCCACATTACAATACAATGTAAAGTTTGTTTTTTCATCCATGGACCATTTCCTCTGATCCAAAAATTTGTTTCCCCTTTTCAAATGGCCAATTTATTTTGTGAAATCACCACCACCACTGCACAGGACCAAAAGCATTCAGCTTCTCTCAGGAGAGAGCTTTCTTTTGTGGAGCTCATGTTCTGTGGCCTTTTCTAAGCAGAACCCATGAAATATGCTTTGATGTTGAAGAGGTTTTGTGAAGAAATACAAAGCCCTTGTCAGAAATATGGAGCAGATATACTCAGGACCTGAAACAGTAAGTTTATCTTTAGTTCTCCTCTGCAAGCACTTGAAAAATAGGATGGACTTTATTTTTCTCAGGAAAATTTCCTTTCGAGAGAGAAATGAATTTGTGAACCCAAATGGCCTTTACCATTTACAGGAGGGGAAAAAAGGTGTACTTTGTTAAGAAAACACAAAGTCATGTTTACATTGCATCAATAAGGGATCCACTGAGTCTTTGACACTAAGGAGCTGAAATACACACTAGCCTTGCCTCAGGTCCTGTGCAGGAAGAGCCCCTTTGGGATTGAGGTACAGTAGGTGCATCTTCCAGTTTTGCTTTCCGTGGAAGAAGTCCCGAGAAGCACAACAAATAGGATCAGTTTGCTTTCATACATCAGTTCTGAACTGACCAAATGCACAAGTTTAGCTGTGCCTGATGATAAAACATATCCATGCCCGTATGCACACTGTCTTGGATTCTAAGATGTTTTGTGGGGAAATAGAAATATTTTATTCTTGGAGCCAGAGGGAGAAAAACCATCTAGTCTCACCATCAACATGTTTTCTTAACCTTAAATAAGGTTAAGAAAGGCAGTAATTCAACCGTGGCAACTCTAATTGGCTACAAGTATAATCCAATAACCTAATTTCACCCATATTGTTAGTTGAGTTAATTGGACCTGAACAGCCACCAGCTAAATATATTGGTGTATGCAAATGGTGAAACTAATTTCCTTCATAAACCTTTCTTCTGCCAAAGTAGGAATTAGGTAGAAGAGGTGGGGGGAAAGAAGGCTGTGCTGATGTTGTTACTTCAAAAGATCAATTCTCTTCCAATTATTTGCTCTCTTTAGATAGGCAGGATAGAAAACATCATTAATTCCTTTAAGTAGAGAGGGGGAAGGGAAGTAATTTCATTTCCACTTGAAGAGACTGCAGAGCAGAAGTGATTGAGCCTTTAGCTCCTCAATTCCAGATGGAGCTTTACAGCCCCTGGGTGAGGCAGCCCCTTTTTCTTTGCAATATTTGGAACGAGGGAACCTGCACCAAAAAGAGTTCCTGGGTATTGCAAGGACTTGCATTTCCTGGAGGGAGAAGGGCAAGCTGGTCTTCACTCTAAGACTGATTTCAGCAGGGTCTTTTGCAGTAGAGGCTTTGTAATTTGTACCATGCTGTGTATCAGCCAAATCCACTTCCACTGTTAGCTTAAGAGCCTTCCAAGAACATCTCCTGGAGTCTGATGAGGAGGACTGACAGTCAGGCTGTGTGTCCAAGTGTCCACACCTAGAGTAATGAGCAACCTGATCCGCCTGAAGATGTCCCTGCTCATTGCCGGGGGTTGGACTAGATGACCTTTAAAGGTCCCTTCCAACCCAAACCATTCTAGGATTCTGTGATAATTCCTTTTTTGCCATCAAAATAGGGGACAGCATTAGAAAGCGAAGGACTGATGTGAAGCCCGGTGACTCCAGCAAGCAAGGATGGCAGCAAGGTTCAGTAACTCCAGTGCAAAGCTGACACTGTGGAGGTGAGGACCAGCATCTACATCTATAATTTTTGGCTTAAAAATTATAGTTTAAATCTTCAGGATTCCCTATTATTATTCAGCTGATGCTTTGCATTTTCTTTCTGACACTTTTAAGGATTCATGACTATGTCTTTACATCATACCAGCTCCATGCACCCTCTCCATTACACTTGGTTATTAGATTTTTTCTCTTGCAGATTGGAAGAGTTGCGGGTGGATCACCTCTGATGCTCTATACTTGCCTCATGCCTCTCCCTACAAAGTTGGCTGCAGCCATGAGCATGATAGCAGCAGCAGCATGTACTCATCTCAGTTTCCATCTCTCATAGGCAGTCCCAAATGAGAGGATGTGCACATCCTTGGGTGTCTTTCAACTGACTTTGGAGCAGGCCTGCTGTGAATTGGGACTTGCACTGTGTGGGGGAAGGAAGAGATGCAGCTTGTGATTACTGTTTGAACTTGATAAGGGGATGAGGAGGAAAAGGAAAAAGGAGTTTTGAGGCAGTTAATGCTTTCCACAGTTACACTTGAATTTCAGCCCCTGCTAATATTCCCAGGGAAATCACAACTCACATGCATACACACTCACAGAGGTTTAATTTCAGCAGTAAATGAAGTCATAATGCAAACAGAAAGCTAACAGCAGGGAAGGCTATGCTTGGCCAGGTCTGCTCGTACTACAAGTAATACATATGCACCACTGCAAAAAACTGGCCCCAGAGAGCAGTTAAGTCTTCCTAGCAGAAACACACACCGAGAAGGCAACCGTAACTTTTAACTACAGCTTCCTACAATAGAAAGTACTGTGGTCTTCTTTAGTATCGGAATGGGAAGGGATGAGGGAGGGCAAAGCCCTACAGAAATTAGGTTGCAAACCTGCCTGCTTTTAGTGAACAGAGGCACTGGGACAAGGAGACATTTACAATGAAAATGCTAGATTTACCTAGTCTGAATTTCGCACATGTTCATACCTGAATGTTGGAAATGGGGAAATTACTGCAGAGTGTTCAGCAGAGGGCTGGGTGGGGAAAGTCACAGATGAGGAGGTCATGATATCATCTCTGCCTCTGAAACCTGATGTTGAGCTGACTTTTTTCTTTTTTTATTGCCATGCAACTGATGCTTCTTTAAAAATAAGACTAAATTATGAAAATAGATATGAAGTCAGGGTGTATGAAAAACTCTGCATTTTATGAAGGAGTTTGCTTTTTCCCCCACAAGAACCTAACACTTGAAATACATCATACCAGGATGGGAAACATTCAAATAATTTTCCAGTGACAAATCATTATCCATTAACAACAATTACACACCACAACAGCTTTAAAATGTTCTCTTTCTTTCATTCAACTTTTACTCCGGTAGGAGAGCAAGCTTCCTTGTCACAGTCTTAAGTAAACACTGTAAATATTTGGAGACTTAAATGACTAGATTAGCAGTGATGCCATCATTAACAGCAGTGACAAGAAAGTGTCAGGGTTGCAATTTTTAATGTTTTCTAATTGGCCCTGCATTTGTATTGTCAAAACATTTACCCAAGGGTGTGATTAATAATAATAGGTAACAGCTCCAATTATCCTCAAACATATTAGAAAATATCAGCACTCAGATATAATCTTCAAAAGCACAGCTTAAGCTGCTTTTACAAGTTTACTGTAACAAGAATAAATACAGAGATAAAAACTTGAGTTAAAACTCCTGCTTATTTTAATCAGGGTTTGCTTGTTTTTTCCTTAAGCATCATGGAACCGAAATGTTTATGTATACATCAAGACTTCTCTGAAGATCACCAAACATTTTGCCTGCAGTTTTAGTGAGTTCTTTAAATCAGTCCCTGACATGGCCATGACATTGAGAAGCAGTCGTCTGATGCTGTGTTAGTCGTACGCAGCCCATCAGAGTTTTTGAAGAATAAAAATAAAACCGCACAACCCCTAAATAAAATTGAGTGAAAACATGAGCTATCTTTCACATCTGAGCCAGAGGCTTTCCTTTGCAACCAAATAAAAAGCAAGCTTTGTGTCTCCATATCTTTCATTTCCTTCCATCTTTTTTCACATGGTGTATGGCGGTGCATTTATCTTTTTTCTCGTTTGTTGTTTGCCATCAGCCCACGGACTTCTCCAAAGGAAAAGCAGTTGTTCATGGCCCCAGGAAGAGATGAGTTTAGTGGCTGTGGGACTGGCTTAGGAAAGAACTTAGGAGATTTTTTGTCTCACCTTTGACAAACCTTGTAGCGCTGTGCAATGCAGGACGTGTATCAGCTCTAGTGAACAGACAACAATTCCTGATCTTTATCCAGGAATTTTCCCAGTTCTTTACAGATGAAGAATCCATATCTCCACCTGTCTTCCCTTGAAAAATTTTAAAGGCTTTAGTGGCATTATGAAAACAATTTTAGTATTGTTCAACTTTTTAAACTTTTTTAGAACCTTGGTCTCAATCCTATCATTTAAGCCAAGGAGCAACATACATTTTGAAGTGACAATGACTAAATCAGGGGAAAAAACCCTCCATAGTTTTTGGGCCCCAAAAAGTTAAAAACTCAGTTCTCAGAAACCTAGAGTATTGTTGTGACAGGTGTGTTGTTGGCAAGAAGAACAAGGGTTTTGTTTGATACATAAATTATTGAAAGGATCTCAGATCCAAATGCTCCATCTGTGTTATTTTTAATTGGGATCTCTCACAGGAATAGTGACCATGCAAAAGTAATGAGCTTCCTTGAAAAAAGGCAGCTGAAATCTCCTTACTTTAAGGGCCCTTGGGCAGCATTTAGCTTAAACATGTATTTATTATTCACTGAGTGACGAGTCGTGCTGACATACAGAATATTCCCAAGATACTGAGGGTTGGGCAAGTGTGGCCAGTACTTTTTCCAGTTTAAGAGATGAGTCATTAAAAATATTTCATCAATGAGCTGTGATTGGAATTGATTTTATTGGGGGTTTATTTTGTGTGTGTGTTGGATATTTTGTGTGTGTGTGTGTGTGTGTGTGTGTGTGTGTGTGTTTTTCTTCTTTTTTTCTTTTTAATTGTTAAGAACCAAACAGAGTTTCTCTAGAGGAAGGAAGGAAGGAAGGAAGGAAGGAAGGAAGGAAGGAAGGAAGGAAGGAAGGAAGGAAGGAAGGAAGGAAGGAAGGAGTGGGAGATGTGTATGGTGGTGAGGGGTATGAAAGGACTCTGAGCCCTAAAATACTGCATCTAACATCCTTCTGCTGCTTATTCTGCACTTTGATTATGTGAACATCCTCTTCCCCTTTCTAATCCCACTAAACTGTGTGTCTCATTGATTTCCCATGCAGTAAAGTCAACACATGCTGCTTAAAGACTTACTCCCTTTTATATATTGTTTTAATTTTGCTGCCGGTCATTTTCATTGACCATTGCTTTTGGATCATAAGGCTGAAAGAGGCAAAGCTTGCAGTCTTCTGGGTTGTAAATCACTTATTTATTTACTAATTCCTCTTTTTTGTTGCTTCTTAATTTTCTTTTGATTTTTTTTTTCTTGTGCTCACAAGAGAAAGCTACTGGGACTTTGAGTACATGGATGCCATCCCCCTCTGTTGGGACAACACAGCTGACATACTGCAGTGGCACTGCAGCTCACAGAGCTCCTCAGGGTAAAGTCCTCCACTTGCTCCACCAATCTCCCTGTGGGTGGCAAGCAGTGACCTGGCTGCAGCAGGATAGGCAGTGTATCAAATCCCAGTCATATAAATCCACTGGGTAAATGTTGTTACCTTGAAGACATTGTTTCAGGAGATGAATATGTGAAAGATGAAAAACAGCATCAAGATGCAAAAGGTTAAAATGAACTTTTGGATATTACAGAAATTAGGAAAAAAGAATAAGAATCTCTCTAGCTGAGAAGACTGGATGAGAATCTATCAGGCAGCTGCATTATCAATCTTATTATATTAAGCATAAGTGTAAACACTGAAAAATTCATGAAGCAGAATGAAACAGTAAAGCCTAGTTAAAACCCAGAGCTTCAGTTTGATATATGTGGTGCTGACAGGATAAAGTGAAAGGAAAGAAGGAGAAAGGGCAAGGGCAGTTTTACATGCTCTTTCCTTCACAGATTTTTTAGGATGATTTGCATTCATGGAGTTCAAGTGCTGTAAAGCCAATCTGTGCATACTGCATAGGGCACACCTCATTGGCTCACCCTGGAAGATCCTCTCCCTCCCCTCTTGGCCCCAGGGAGCATTTGCTTTGGTCCGACTGCTCAAAAGTAGAGCCCTGGTTAGTACGATGAGGGCTAGACTTACCAAAAGCTAAGAGTATGAGGAGAGAATTTAGATTAGATGAGGGAGTCAGACTTGGCTGGGAACTCTTGGGAAGGAGGTCATGAAAATGTCAGTGTGGCCACTGGTAGGAATTGAACTCCTCTGTTGCAATGGGCTCTACTGACCATGTGAAGGTATTTCAGACTCAGTACCTGCAGAAATTCCATGCTTTGTATCTTAGTGTATATATTGTAGCTACCTGTGATGAGCAGCATATGGATATTGCAGCGTGAGGGGTATTCCAGGTGATGGAATCTCAGATGTACTCCCCATGGGCTGTGGAGGATGACACCTCTGAAGGTCTAGGGGTGTGTGTGTGTGTCTGGGCACATCCACGTGCAAGAAGATTCATCTCCAGTTTCACTTAGTGCATTGGCTACTGGGATTCGATAACAAAGGCTGATAAAAACTTCCCTCTCTCTGTGGCTGTGCAGGCAATACCAAAAACGAGGAGAGGGATCTGAGCTTTGACTCCATATGCACAAAGAAAGCATAGAGCCTTTCAATACTGAGGCTTTAAAGAAAGACCTTGCACACAAAAAGGAGGAGGAAGTAAAAAGAGAGAACCAGCAAAAGATGTTGTGTGGAATATAAGAACACACTGACTAAAATTTATGGAAAAGCCAGTGAATAAGCCAGTTGGATATCATATATACACGGAAAGAGGACAAATGAAAGTTATATTGGAAGTTACTGGTGCCAAAGAAGAGCTGTGTGTTTTGCTTATGAAGATACACGTGAGGTAAAAGGAATAACTACTTGTAGTACAGGGGCAAATTCCTTGAGTTTGGGGTGTTCAAAGAACCAGATATTTTCTTTTCTGTGTCTCATATTCCTTCATCTAATTTGGGCTGTTCTTTGCTATCACCCTTGAGGCCCCAATGGACACAGCACAGCAATCAGTTCCCTTCACTTTAGGTGGAGAGAAGGAAACCCCTGGAGGACTTTTCCCTGCCCTCTACTCCTACCCCATCAGACAGGGCTCAGCCTAGGCTGCATGAATATGGGCAGAGACATGTCCTCATGCCAGGGCCTTCTTTAGGCCCCTAAATGTTGGAATGAAGAGCTTTGTGGAAATGTAGTCCTCAGGAATCTACTGAGGCATTGCACTCTCATTGTCCAAATACTCCATAAGTCCATAGTACTGGGAGCAATTTTCCTCCTGAAGCACTCTGACGTTTACTTCCTTCGTTCCCCACAAGGCACTGTCATCCCCAACTCTGCTGGCCAAAACAAAACTTCTACACTCAAATCAATATCCCTGCCTTCTTCTTAACTGCAGGACTAGGAGATGAGGTGCAGAACACAGTCCTGAATGCAGGGTGACATAACAGGATTTTTTGCCGGGAGACAAACAATACTTTTTTCTTTCTTCCCAGTAAAGATGCAGTGGCAAGGGTTTGGAGTCCGTATTTAAGTTATTTAGTGGTGTGGGTATTGACACGGGATTTGTGCCATTTGGTTTTGAATTGCTGGGTCAGAAGATCTATGTGAGACAGCGAGACCTGAAAAATCATCTTTCTCATCTATCCTAAACCAAAAAGTTTGGATTGCAAAGTGGAGGAGACTTGTTGAGGCAGGTAGACAGTGCGTCAATCAATCAATCAATCAATCAATCAGTCTCATACTACCTGTTGGGTAAGGATGTTTCTTTTGATCTACACAGAACTAAAGTTGATCCAAAGTCACAGGTAATCACATATCAAGGCTCAAAAACAAAGTGAAAAACCAGCAAAAGTTCTAAAAACTAAGCAAAGAACCAAACCAGTAGCTACCTTCTGGTGACAGCAGTGTAATTTTGATGGGTATATATGTGTGATAAACGCAGACATACATGGACAGAGACACACAGCCATGCACACCTTGTTTGAATAAACTGATTTATTCCCGTTAACCACTTATCACAAAGACAGTGTTAACAGCTAGCAAAAGCTAAGTCCCTGGCAGATACCCCTTAGTTTAAGACTGATATTGATACATTTTGATAATTTGTCTTAATAAGTGGCATGATAAAGGAATGGAACAATTCAGAGGGTTCATCTGTTCTCCACCAGGTGGACTTTTGCTGCATGGCTAAGCCCTAAATTCATCTACATGGTGAGCAGTAGCTATAACCTGTAGAGACTAAATAAGCAGGAGTTAAGCTTCATTACCTGAACTTAATCTGGAATAAAAAGCCAGTAGTATTGGTACTATTTTATTATAAACAAGAGGACTTCCAATGCACATGGAACTCAGCTTAGAGGGCTGTACTACCTCTGAAAATAACGTGCATATTTTTCAAGTAAAACATGAAATCTATTTACATGCTATGACATCTTTGTTTGCAACTCATCAAGAAATCCACTGCAAGTGGATTCAAGGCTGCAAGTGTGAAATAATTGTCTCCTTAGCGCAGCTGGCATTTGTAGACCTTTCTCAGCTTTCATTTGGCTGAGGGATAATGCCATTTTATAGGGTTAAAAACATAATTTGATCCCTTTTGAACTTCTTTCAAGTAGTAGGACCTTCTTTGATGAAATTTTTTAGTTATTACATTGACTACATGATGTACATACAGCCTCCAGTGACATTGTAGGCAGGAGCATCTCTGGTTTTCTTGGACTTTTTCTGTCCTTTGTCTAGAATTTTACACCTCATGTCAATTGTTCGGGTTGTTCAAAGGGACAGCCACTGACTTTATATCAAGGCATTTTGATAGCTTCAGCATGGGAGCTTTCATCTTTACTCACATTCTTTAAAAATAAGTTATTGTGGAGGAAGCCCCATGGTGAGAAAAGTGTGCTATTTAATGCTGAATAATTGCCACACAGTTTTCTGCCCACACTTTTACACACTGACCTAGTACTTCCACACACACATGCACTCATAGATAAGCACATTTACTCGGTATTTTCAGACATCTGAACAAATAAATCAGAGACAACTTTTCAGGCTCCTTGATATTCATAAGAGACAGTGGAAATGTGTTCAGCCATCTCTCAGGCTGCAAAGATGAGCAAATCAAGACTCTGATCCGAGCTCCATCTGGATATGGGGAGAGGCGACACATCCCTGACCTGCTTCAAGGAACAAGAATATATGCCAATGAACTATGCTCTTTATGAGAGACATTCAAAATTCTTATACTGTCTTCAAATGAGATTTAGAAAGGGGAGAACCCACAATTTTAGTAATCTCCAGGGTTTTTTTCATTTAATAGTTCTCTGGAATTCTTTCATTTTTGCTAGCATGAATAATTTTTAACTAACCTTTCCCTAAGAAATTGCCTTACATTTCCAAAATCCTTGAGAAGATGTATGTTCTGGAAATACTGCCATACTCTGTCTCCAGGCTCAGGAGTTTTGCAGTATGCACAGCAATATGCGGGGTAATTGATATTTTTCCCCGGCGATGTGATGAGTCACTGCCCTCCCAGGGACTTCTGCATCCAGGCTTGGCACAGCAAGCAACTTAAATTGAAGTTACCAACAAGAAAACATGCTGCACAATTTTATCGTGTCCCTTACTTCTATACAATCTTGGGAAAAAAACCCCCTAACATTTCATTTGCCGTCTTGTGAGTTATTAAACATTTAACAGTTGCAAACTCTTCTTCTCCCAAAAATAGATGCAAAAGATGACTGACAGATTATAAAATGTTTGGGATAAGAAGTTTTGATGCCATTACAAACAATAACAAAGCAAATCCTTCAGTCCTGCCAAATTCCAAGTCATCGCATCAGTTCTGGTTTTACTCAGGCTAGTTCACCAATTATGGGGAGATAATGTGAAAGAAATTACATCGCTACTGGCCCTGGTTTTCCATTAGTCTGAAAATTGCAAACATTCTGATTTAGTAGCAGTTTATATTCACTTTGTAGGGGTGTAACATTGCAGTCTCACTAGCTGGAAGGGAGATTAATTCATACCAGCCAAGAATCTGGCCCTTAATGTACTTAGATGTACTTTTGGTAATGAGCAAATTGATTCTGATAATAGCAGAATCAACCCAAATAGCACAGGAAGCTCTTAAGGCCAAGACCTTAGTAAGATTCAGAAAGAAAGATTGGACATTTACGTGGATAATAAGTTTATACGGAGTCAGTCTGTCTGTTAACCTCCACCACGCCAAATCGACCCTCCTGCAGATTTTTGAGAGCTTCTCCCAACTCTGATTTCCATTAAAAGTAGCTGCTGGTGTGAGATATTAAGGAATATGATTTGGGTCCCTTACAATTTGAGCACCATTCCAAGTGGATACAGTGTGCTTTGGTGTCTTTGAACATGTCAAAGTCACCAGGCACAGCTCATGTTTTAGAGACCACCAGCTCAGGTGGTGAACAGCCACCTCTGTTCCCCAGGCCTCTCCCAGTTTGCGTAAGTACATTTTTCCCACTGGATCTGACAGATATTTCTCACCCTGGCTATGACTTTTTTCCAAGGTGTTGCTGTTTCAAGAAGAGCTCAGTACTTTACTCAGTACTGGGAGCCAGTACTTTCCTGGAGACACTCTACCTGCCATAGGATTTTGTTCAAAGTCACTCGGGTGTGACTGCACTGAGTTACAGCTCCATGAGAGGAAGCCAGAAAAAGGCAATTCTTGCATGTAGTATGAAGACAGAGCAAAATGAGATGCAGTAGAGGTTAACATACACTCTATGAGGTCCCCATGGAATCTGATTTTATACTGGGCTACATTCCCGTCTGTCACTACCTTCTTGTTTGAGCAGGCATAAATTCCTTGTAAAGTCATTTTGATTTTTGCATCTGACAAGTTACTCTTGTATATCTGCTATTTTTCTCTGTTTCCATCCTTATTTTTCTTACAACGATGCCTATCCTTTTATGCCCAACATGATCACGCTGACAACTGCCAGTGCTAAAGCTGAGACAGAAATTACGATTGAACACAGCAATCCACCCTTCCATTTGAACCACGAGCTCAGAGTACGAGATTGCAGCAGGACCTTAATTTCCCTTGTTAGAGCTGTAGCATTTGGGGCTGATGAAGTTCGCAGTAAACCCGTCATAAATGAACCTTACCCAATATATTATCTGTCAAGGCAGCATAATGAACATCTGGTGGGGATTGTGATCTGTATGCAGTGAGGCAGCAACTATTACACTGCTGAGCTGATGTGCATTGATGTTCACTGTGCTTGGTGAGTGCAGCCATGAGAAAGTAGAATCAGGCTTTTGCTGAGCTTTTCCTCACACTCATCCACGACAGAGACCCAGGCTGTTTGTGTGCTCAAAAGGGCTGTGCGGAGTGCACTGAGAAATCAACACTTCAGCCTGCCAAGCTGCCAAGCAGCTGTACACCCTTTGCTGAATCTCCTGGAAAATAAGGGTCTATGATGAAGTAAGGTCACAAACAGGATTCAATTTTACACTGTGCCATGACGACTGATGCTAGCTGACTAGAGAAAAGATGTTTCCTTCTGACTCCAAAACATGCAGCATAATTGGCAGGTGAGCCTGGATTCAGACATGTGTAGTGTTTTGTCACCCACTGCTACACTGACCATGACAGAGGATCTGCAGGGTGCACAAGGCCTTCAGTGGGAGATGCACAGCTGCTCTGGCTCCCTGAAGGCTTGAAAACACATAGATAATTTATGAACAACTTAAGATGTCTGCACTGGATGAAAACAGAGCAAGTGTTTTCAGGGTAAAATGTTGTAAGGAAAGTGAAATCTTTGCATGAGAAGTTGGTCACTGCCACCTCTTTCTGAAGGATCTTCAAGAGCCGAGCAGAGTGAGCGTCTTTCAAAGCAGACACGTGGGATTAGTCTCTCTCTTAAGTGACTGAAGGAACGGAAAGCAATCAGTGATCAGCAGCCCATAGCAGCGGTCTGTACAGATTAAGGCATTGAAAAGAAATGCTTCCTGCTACAATGAATACAAACAGACAGTGCAGCTACTTTGAATTCAAACAGACAACCAGACTCAATCTTACAAACTGTGTGTGTGGGTTGTGCGTCTGTCTGTCTGTCTGTCTTTGTTTTCAATTCATGATAGCAATGACCCAGACCCCAACATTACCCAGACATCATGCAATACAAGCAATGTTGTAATATGGATAGACAGGGTCTCTTGGCTTTTTATTTCCTTGGCTGTAAAGCATCTGAATAGCAGCATGAGCAACTTGGCTGAAACACTCTCAGGGAACAAAAAGTTCATGCACTTGATGAACAAGTTCATGAGGTATCAATCCCTCTGTCCCCTTGCCAGGGATCATGTTTCTCTTTAGTATTCAGTCTAATCTTACACATTCCTGCATTTCCTTTCCAAGACACATCCACATACCTTTCTGTCAAAGATCAGACATGGGGAGCTTTAAAACCTGGATTTTAAGGACTTTGTTTTCTTGAACCGAATAGGTTTAGGGATTTTCATAAGAACTGGAGAACTGAAACTGCCTCTGTAATGGAGATCATGGAGTCCAAAGACCTGTCAGTGCCAGACCTGGAAATACGATCTGTTCTTGATTAACAGCAGGGTGGAGGGAGTTAATTTCCAGGTTTTCTCCTTTGCAATGCATCTTACTCATGTCATTTTAGGGTGTGCAGCACATCGCCAAATATATGGGATTTGAAAGGAAGGAGTCTGAGATTTCCTTTAATTTGCTAAAGTCTGTCTACTCCTAATCTGATAGAAAACAGATATGTGATGGGATTTATACAGCTCCAATTTGTCTGATTTCCAGACAAAGCAGGATACAGCCAGGATGAAAATGAGCTGCAGGGAACTGTGAATTCCTCAAGGAAGATTTTATCTTCAGGTGGAGACAGGTTTCCAGAAAGAGACCTTTTCCCCAAAAATGGGGCAGGAAAGAGTTCCCCTCTTGCCCCAGGGTTTGGGGTTAGCTTCTATGCCAGAAACCATTCACTGGGTTAAGGCAGGCTGACAGAGCTTGTTGGACCATTTCACAAACCCTCAGAAAATGGGACCATTACCATCAGTGCCACCCATAGGCAACACTGCTCAAACGACCTTTCCCACATACAGTTTTCCCTGCTGAAAGGCCACTTCCCAGCAATTGCTGAATCATCAGCTCCAGTTTACTAGAAAAGCTGTTTGCTTAGCAGAAAGGATCCTGTGGCAATTTAAGTTCATGTCCTGAAAGGAGTTTTTATTCCCCCTTGTTTCTCAGTTTTTTAAATAGACAGTGTTATGTCTCACATTTAAAATTCTGGTAAACTGGGAGGTGGAATGGGTTTCAGCGTGGGTTTATGCACAAATCTGGATGAGGCAGAACAACCCTCTCCATTATGCCAAGCATATGTGTGACCAAACTCTATCTCATCCAAAGATATTTCCCAGATGTGGGAAATTCCAGAGGCTGACTCACAACAGCTCTTCACAACACAGATTTCTCCCCAAACTGTGCCCCCGTTCAGTGCATGGGTACATAAATGCACATCCTATTCTGAGTGCAGCCTCTATTTCCTCATGACACAAAGGAGTTTTTCCTCTTTATACTTGGGCAAATAAAGGAGAAAATAAAACTTAATTGTTCCAGAGTGAATATCTGCCTCTGGTACTCAGTTGCAAGATCAGGGATAATATAATTAATGCAGGTAATGGATGGATATGGAAAACAGACGGCTCTACAGACTCATTGTGTCGATGGTCACTAATCAGTATTGTAGATTGTCTCCAAAGTGTCTCTCTCTAAATGAATGACTCACTGAGGACCACTCTTCACTACAAAGGCAGGTTAGTATATTTACCATGGCAAAGTTCTGGTAGTGGAGATATAACTTATGCAGCCAAAATAATTCTTTTCCTGGTAGTAAAACCACTTCCCTAATTGACATAAGATCTACTGACAAAAGGGCTCTTTTGTTATAATGAGTTGCATCTGCACAGGGAGTTCTGACATTCAGACTGTACAAAGTTGAGTCATCCTGTTTTGACTATGAATGAATGGGGCATCTCTCAATGTCAGTGCAGGGGAATCCCAGTGGTACTTGTTATGCAGGAAATTTCAACTGTGAAGTTAAAGTGTCATTTTAAAAACCTCCTTTATCTGAGTGGAAATGCAATGATTCCCTCTTTCATGATTTTCCCTTCCCCTTAAGGTATGTTTAGGGACCAGTGTGAAATGAGTTTCATTATCTCAACCCTTTGCTCCTTTTTGTCTGAACCAGTGCTCTACTACACTCGTGGCAGTGTCCTTTGGCCCATGGCTGACATCACCTGCTGATTGCCTCTGGTCAATCTGTGCTGCCTGTGCAAGTTTTCTATGAGTTTAAAAAGGAAATTCTGCTCCTGAATTAGAGGGAATTAAGGAATAACACTGATATGGTTCACTATTTCCGTTGAGATGCTTGATTCCCTTTTCACAGAATCATAGAAAATTCAGAGAATGCAGGTCTCAGAATTTTTCAGGCCATACAGAAGTTTGAAGAAATTCTCCTGAATTTATGTCTCCCTCTATGAATCCTATCAGTGTAGAGTTCACAGGTGAATGGTGTCATAATGGCTGAAGTAGACCCACTTCTAGGTCTTTAAACACGCCTTGAATTAAACTTGAATCAAACCCCACTCTAGTTGCCAAGTTCTAAGAAGGGCATGATCTTTTGGCTGGTGAGACAGAAGGTGGCCAGCTGGGATACCTCTGTCACTGACTAAAGATGTGGCTGTTTCTTAATCACCATGGAAGAACAAAAGTCATGTAAACCTGGCTCTGAGGCAGCCGCAGAGACAGCACTTACTGACCTGGTTGGACTGCCAAGATGCTGGAGTGGCTGGGAACAGATCCAAGCTCTGCTGAGCCAGAGCCCAAAACATGCTCCTTTCCACCAGTCTTAACACTTGTAAATATCACAACAGCTGCTGGGTGAGGCACCTTGTACAGAAAACAAGTTAATTGTATGTTTACACCACCAATGAAGAGGTGTTACTGGTGAAGCTGGTCCTTCATGTTTTATAATATTCACACCATAGTTAATTTGGGATATTATTTCTGTACGAAAACCTTCCTTAGTATTGTAGCTGCGTTACACCAGCACTGTGCTTTCTGCAGGTGTAGCACAAGGACTCCAGGATATTTATACCTACAGTACTTTGAGGCAGTGGAGTATATTAAATTCCAACTCAGTGGAGATTTATTGTGTTCGAATGAACATTGCCTACAGTACAATAACTCACAGAGATATGAGGAAACATGTTACTGGTACAAGAATTTGCATTTCATAGTTTAGGATTGTAACCCATATAGGAGGTGGTATAATCCAGAGGCTTAGCTGTGGGACTCTGCTGAAGGTCATTTTTGCTTAGAATAGATATTGCCTGGATTGTGGAATAGCAGATCCAAGCTGGTGATGTCTGACTCAAAAGAAATGCAGATAGTTCCAACTGTTTTCACAGTAAATATTTGCTAGAATACAAAACCTGAAATTTTTTCTTGTTCATGCTTATTTTTGTTTGCTTTCTAGTAAATGACTGTGAGATGAGAACATGTATTAAATTAATTAATTTTAAACATAGACCAAATAATACATGTCCCTTAACACCTTACTTTATGTAGCGGGTTTGGTTCCCTTTCCTGGCCAATGTACCAAATTTGTAGTGGTTTCGGTTCGAAATCGGGCAGAAACACCAATTTTGTAGTGGTTTCAGTTCACCTTTTTATCTTTTGTGAGATAGAAGATTTGGAGGAATGCAAAACAGGCTCAAAACTTAAAGAATATGAAAAGTTTATTAACAGAACTAAAAGAGAAAAAGAAAATACCAAGAAATTAAAGCAAAATCCCTCTTTTTACTCACACAGCCCCTCCTCCCTTTACTCTTCCCCAAACCAGCACAAAGGATAACATTACATAATTCTTGGTCAGTATTCACAATTTTTAAGAATCTCTCCACTAGTTAAGGAGAAAGAGGTTTCCTTTGCTATCCGTGGTCTTCCAAACTACATTATTAGCCACAGTCCGACAGCCCC